>WHPX01001486.1:0-362500 GCA_011057435.1 Actinia equina
CCCCTCTCCTCTCCATCCCTTTCCTTTAAATTTGAAACATTTTTCATAAGTGTGATACTTTTCTGTACCGACCAACCTTTCATATCTGTACATGCAAAAATGGACTTGAATAAAACGATAATGACAAAACTGAATAAACTGATAATCAGTATTGTACCGATAAAATCAGGTATAGTAATTCAATTAGAAACTTTCCCCATTTGGGACAGTTTTTTGATTGGTTTACCCCCCAAATGCGCAAGGATCGGGATGTGAAGTCGTGAATTGTTTAAAACACAAAGGAGCTTGTCACTCGGATTGGTTCAAATCAACCCATAATTCCTTCTGAAAATCTTGTTCTAAACCCGTATCAATCGCACAATAGAAGTACACTAGCCAGCAATTGCTGAGAATATTAGTTATTAACATATCAAATTTGAAAACCAGCCATTTCGATACACTGTTTTGCTATAGCAAATTTCTTTGGTTGAATTTTCTATTGGATTTGGTGTTGTATCCCCACATAACAGAGCCTTGACATCCTAGTGAAAAGGCCATTTTACACCCTTGTCATTTTGGAAAGGTAATTGAAGCTAAGACTGAAGGGTGTTTCTGGGTAGTCTATAATCCTAGTTCTTTGGAGAGCATGTTTGCATACCAGCCCTTTACCCAAATAGTAACAAACTTCTTTATTTAGACGGTGTTCAAGAGCTGCTAACTTCCGAATATGCATAATATTAGCATCATTGCTTGGTTACCCAGGACACCGTTCAGTCTTAGCTTAGATAATTTTACCGTTTCTGACTGACCAATTTTTTCAATTTGGTGTACCATGTATTTATGTCAATAAATGTATGTGGTTGATTATGCATACAAACTTTAATAATTTTAATTGCTTAACACTATTATTCTCATTATTGGCCTTCTGCCTAAGGTGGGATTCTATTACCTTTGCCTACAGAATATCAATAGTTTGGGTGGTGCGTTTTTTGGATATCTAAAAAAGGAATGCTTTCCGATATAATTTCTCTGACTATCCTGACATCACAGTTACTGGGAATATTCAAGAAGAGAACCTTGCATTACTAGTTGCAAGACATCACTCAAATATAATTTCTGGGGTGAACCAGCTTACCTCTTCATCAATATACTGAGAAATATATCAAATTTACATAGACCATTTCTGTGATTCGGTTGTTGAAGGGTAAGCCTTTAAAAGAGGGATTTAAGTTTTTATATTTCCTGTTTATTTTATTTGTTACACACTGCGAGCTTTTGCTTCAGCATGCTGTTTTCTTGTTGTGAAACTCCCCTACTTGATATGCCAAATGAACATTTGCTGTCTCTCTCGTCTTAGAAGTGAGTTGGGTGTGCTCTTCCTAGTTCCGTTATCCTTCTTCTGCATCTCTTTTTACTCTCTTGTTCCTGTGTCTGATTGTTTCCTTAATTTTGCTAATCACTTTCCAATTAATTATTTTCAGTTATCATAAACCAATGTTCATTGCAGTGTTCTATAAAAACTGTTGAGGGTTTTAAAAGTCTTTAGGTCAATATATTATAGAAATGGTTTTACTGTAAATAAGAAAAAGCTGTTCTTACTTGAGAAATCTTAAATAAAAGTATAACCCTTCAGTTGTGTCTGTCTTTCATTTTCTAGTAATGGTGTTGTCAGGAACACATTGTCTAGAAAACAGTCTAGACAGTAAGACAATAGAAAAGAAATATGTTTTTCCCCATACCTTTCTGTATTTTCTGGACCATACGAATCCATATACGTGATGTGACTATTTTATCGGCGTCACTCAGATGCCCAGAACATGTTTTGTACCCCTTTTGGTTGGGCTTATCTCGTCAAACACTAATAGGCGCTGAGGGCAGGGACAGTGAATCATTGCAGGTCTTTTCATGGACAAGATAACAACAGGTTTTGTTGTTTTGCAGTTTTTTTTACGCTTCAAATGGTAAAAGAACACCTGAAATAGAGTACTCGAAAGGACTCTTGAACGGGTTTGAAAAAAGGCGGGGATTTTAATGTCTTCAGATAATGAGACGAATGGTCCAGAAAATTGATGTTTATCATTAATAAAAGAACATTTCACGCTCATCAAAATCAAATACAGTAATTTATATTATTGAAGGGCAATAAACAAGTTTTCCAATTGGCAATGCTTGGCAAAGCAGTGTAGGTAAACTTACGTTTATTCGGCCCACGTGTCGTGAGTTCAAATGCCTCGTTTGAAAAATGGTATCAACATTTTTAGGATGCTTTTGATATGTTTAAGTTCATTCACGTATTGTTCTTTTGTCGAAGTATGAAGCTTCTATATCCATGTCCGTCCTTATATTTGAAGATTTTCCACTTGTCATCGAACACTAGGAGATGCGATCGAAGTCTTTCTGAATCAAGTCGTTAGAATTCTTATTTTGGCGTCAAGTTGCGACAATAAGCTTCAAAAAAAACTACCAAGATCAAGGGCTCTGGCGGATTATGAGTTGTTTTGAAAAGTTTTGGGGGAGGGTGGTCATTGCTGCGTTTTCGTCCGTTTTTCAGAGCAATTTTCCAAGAGACAGATTTTTACCGCCTCTCGCCCGCCATATTGGATTGCTCATGAAATAGTCTCTAATGCGCATGCGTCCGGTTTTTCCGCTCTGAAAAGATAGAACGAAAATCCTTAGATTTTCGTCCCTTGTCTCTTTTTTTTATTTAAAAAAAAGCATCTTCCTTTTGAATAATTCGAAGTTAAAGTCATGTGCGAATGTGAGCATGCTCAGTGCTAGATCATCCCACATCGAAGTGATATTCCAGCTCCTGATATAATAGCCGATTCAAGCATTTATTTACAATAACTTAGAAATTTCTCGCGCGCTGATTGGCTATTTTTTATCATCAATAGAGGACAGACAGATAAAGCTGACGTCAACGAGCGCGCGCTCTTTCCGTTGGTTGTTTAGATCGCTAAAAATGAGAAGTTTTGATGTTTTTGTTATTGTAAAAAACAAATTGACATCATATTTTTATGTGTCTGTCCTCTTATTGACAATAAATTGCGTCATCACATTGTCAAAGTAGTATGCGGATCCACTCGGCTACACCTCGTGAATCCACACTACTTTGACAATGTGATGACGCAATTTATTGTCAATAAGAGGACAGACACATAAAAATCTGATGTCAATTTGTTAAATGGATAAGAAATTCAGTTTGAAAGTATCAAGTAGGTTTCGCGTAACGTGCCATCAAGTGACGGCAGCCATGTTAGATGATAGGAACAATATAATCGTTTTACATAATGAAATTAAATTCCCCAAGACACATTTGCCATATTCAGATCTCTCACAATAACTCGTTTCTACGCTTTCCGTATCCACGAGTTAAAAGGGAATTAGTAAGTAGTAATTGTAAAGCTTGCAGATCTTACCAGTCATGGGAAAGATGCTTGATGTGGTACTTGTGCCCTAAAAAGACGCCAATGACTCAATTAGAATAAAGCCAAATGTGAAGAATTAATCAATTTTTAAATTAAAATTAAAATTAAAATTTTATTCAATTGTCAATATAGCATAGTATAATATTCTACCCTATGTATTGTATAATGAGGTATGACGCATCCACTCTGGCCTTCACATATCTCATCAACACCAGATTTAAGGTGCTACACCCAACTACTTTACAGTTTAAACTCACACCGGTATCTAGCTACGTATCCCCAACACGTCCTTTCCCAAACCTTTTCCGATCCCCCTATACGAATACACAAATGGATACTATATACTCGAAACATTCATGGCGCAAGTCTACTCCCCCTGGACGGAACCCCATCCAAAATAATCCAGAAAACACTTTTTCCTAATTTGAATAGCAAACACTTGCAAATCAAAATCTATCTTATTATCCAAACTTAATGATTGTTCCCCTTCTTGACGTCTTGCTAAAGAAAGAGAGGGAGAAACATAAATTACCCAACCACGATTTGGATGGGGTTCACAATCAGGAGGAAGCAGATCACATGCAAGGTCCGAAGGTACCCCAGAAAACAGGATAGCCAACAGGAGTCTAATTACCCTAAAAGAGATATTTTAATATCTCTTTTAAAATGCTAATAGGAAAGACGATACCCATGACCACAAAATCACTTATCACTAAGTTATCACATACAAAATTAAAACAAAATCAACAGATTAAGAAATTGGCATTGAATCCACATCCTTCAAATAGAAGAGTAAGATGAAACTTTCCTTCCTTTCTCAGCTGGTGGATGCAATTCTCGGTCGTGCATTCCATCTGGCTACGGCACAATGACTCTTGTAATGCCCCTCTGCCCGTCAGTTTTACCACGCCCATTATTTAATGTACTTCAATTAAACGCTCAACAAAGTACATAACTTTACACCAATACATTTCCTTGAAACGCTCAACAAACCACCAGGATTTAATACATTTCATTGAACGCTCAACAACCACAGAGCTCTAAAATATTTTACACTTAATTAATCCACAGCTTGAAAAAACATCAATCACTGAAACGCTCGACAAACCACGGAGCTTGAAAACACTTCATTTAAGCGCTTAACAAACCAAGGAGCTTGAAAACACTTCATTTAAGCGCTCAACAAACCACGGGCTTGAAAACACTTCATTTAAGCGCTTAACAAACCAAGGAGCTTGAAAACACTTCATTTAAGCGCTCAACAAACCACGGAGCTTGAAAACACTTCATTTAAGCGCTTAACAAACCAAGGAGCTTGAAACACTTCATTTAAGCGCTCAACAAACCACGGAGCTTGAAAACACTTCATTTAAGCGCTTAACAAACCAAGGAGCTTGAAAACACTTCATTTAAGCGCTCAACAAACCAAGGAGCTTGAAACACTTCATTTAAGCGCTTAACAAACCAAGGAGCTTGAAAACACTTATTTAAGCGCTCAACAAACCACGGAGCTTGAAAACACTTCATTTAAGCGCTCAACAAACCACGGAGCTTGAAAACACTTCATTTAAGCGCTCAACAAACCAAGGAGCTTGAAAACACTTCATTTAAAACGCTCAACAAACCAAGGAGCTTGAAAACACTTCATTTAAACGCTCGACAAACCACGGAGCTTGAAAACACTTCATTTAAACGCTCAAATCACGGAGCTTGAAAACACTTCATTTTTAAAAGCGCTCAACAAATCACGGAGCTTGAAAACACTTCATTTAAACGCTCAAACCATGGAGCTTGAAAACACTTCCTTTTTAAAAGCGCTCAACAAACCATGGAGCTTGAAAACATTTCATTTAAACGCATCAGAAGACGACAGAGCTGAAAACCATTCATTTGAAAGCTCAACGAACCCCAAAACTTTAACAGTGCAAATTAATAAAACTAAACTTTAGGGAAAACACCAAGTTCTGAAACTTCTGAATACCGAAGAATGAAATAACAAGATGGCCAAAGATTTATAGATGTTAGTTCGAGCATATGGTATCCAAATTTTGTGGTCATGAGTAGACCTAGTATGACCTTTAGAAAATACTAAGTAATCTTGTAATTTGACTTAGAAAAGCAATTTATAAACTTAAATAATTGTTAAGCAATTAAGCAATAAAAGCTACGACGAGAGTGAAGACTTGGCCTTCCCAGGTATTTCAAACGTTCATTTTACTCAATGGAACTGCCTAAAATCCATCTTGAGACATTCCTTTGAATTCTTTCAAGTTTATCAGATAGGTATTGTTAGTGTGGATTCCATACAAGGCACGCATACTCAATGATTGGACGAACCATAGATTTATAACCAGTTATTATTACAGCTGAACATTTCCCAAAGAACCCTTCAATAGACCAAGAATTTTGCTCGCTTTAGCAGCAACTGTTAGTACATGAGTTTTCCAAGAAACATCAGATGATAGTGTGACTCCAAGGTGTTTATGGGTGTGAACTTGATTAAGTAATGTCGAGCTTTTGTTGTAGGAGCAAAATGTTGGTGTTTTAGCTCTGGTGATACGCATACATTCGCATTTCTCGGGAAAAGCCATTTGTTGCACCAAGCAGAGATACGCGATAAACTTTCTTGGATAGGGTGAGAGACATCAGATGGTTTGCTAGAGTTGAATAATAGTGTGTCTATTAACTGGCACATGTTAGATTCTCTGGTATATCATTCACGTATAACAAAAACAGCATCGGTCCGACAATACTTCCCTGAGTCACTCCAGACGAAACCTTAGTCCAGTTCGAACTTTCACCCTCTGATACAACACGTTGATATCGTTCATGTAAGAAGTCACTCAGCCATTCAAGAATTTGACCACGAATCCCGAACTACTGTACCTGTGAGATGAGATGAACATGCGGAACAGAGTCAAACGTTTTCTCGAAATCCAAAAAGACCAACATCTGATGTTTTGCCCTTATACAGAGCTGACGCCCCATGTGTGGATTAAATGAATAAGTTGGGATAATAATAATGTTTATTTATATAGCGCTCATATCCATGAGCATGTCCAAGGCGCATTACAACAGAAATATATGCATAAATTATTTATATGTATTTACAATATTTACAATGCTACGTATTTAAAATATTAATAAGTAAATCTAATTATAAAAGGAAAACTTATCTTAAAAGCCTAAAGGCAATATGCATAAAAGCAGGAAATGAATCAAACAAAAGAGATATAAATATATTTCCTATTATTAAGGAATAAAGTAAATAAATAAGTTTTAAGCTTACTTTTAAAGGAAGCAACAGTAGTACGAGAGCGAATATCAAAAGGGAGCCTATTCCATAATCTGGGAGCAGCAAAGGAAAATGACCTGAAACCATACGTAGTACGCCTAGCTTTAGGTTCAACCAGAAGTTTGTTGGAGATAGACAGATATGTTGGGGCAAGGCCATGTGAGGGCCTTGTAGGTCAGCAACAGCATCTTGAAAATTACTCTGTAGAATACTGGCAACAAGTGCAGGTCAACCAACACAGGAGTGATGTGGTCAATTTCCTGGTGAAGGTGACAACACGAGCAGCAGAGTTCTGAATGCGTTGCAGCCTCTCAACGACATATTTAGGAAGTCCATAAAGTAGAGCATTACAGTAGTCTAGTTTAGAAGAAATAAGAGCATGGATAACCGACTGAGCAGCATGAGAGGTTAAGTATTTCCTGATAGTTGACAGATTCCTCAAATGAAAGTAAGATGATTTACAGATATTGTTAACTTGGAGCTCCCCGGTCATACATTGGTCAAAAACAACTCCAAGATTAACGGCTGACATACAAGGGACAATGGTGTCGCCACAGACAAGAACTTCCCTCAAGGACGATCTTGAAATCTAGAGTGGATGCACATAAGTTCAGTCTTATTATGGTTTAACTTTAAGCCATTGAAAAGCATCCACCTAGAGATGTCGGTTAGACATTCTTCTAACGATTGTCTAGATTGCACAGTTGCCAGCATCAACTGATTGAAGAATGTCATTATAGACACACACCAAAGCAGTCTCAGTGCTGTGCATAGCTTTATAAGCCGACTGGAATGAATCGTGAAGATTATGGTCCGTTAGATAAATGTTTAACTGAGATGCAACAGCCTTTTCAATTAGTTTAGAGATAAACGGTAGATTAGAAACAGGACGGAAATTGGAAAAATCATCATGGTCTGCATTTGGCTTTTTGAGAATAGGTGTTAGTTTAGCAATTTTCAGAGAATCAGGAAACACACCTTGGGAAAGAGAGAAGTTGATAATATTTGTGAAAACTGGTATTAGAAGATCAAGGACACTCCATCAGGAGAGAGGCAGGTATTGGGTCAAGGCTACATGACTTCGCAGTAGACCCAACCAAGCATGAGACATCGTCATGGCTTAAAGCTTCAAAACATCGAAAAGTAGAGGAGCAAGTAACAGTCTCTAGTTGCAACTGAGTTTGACCAGATAGAGTTTTAGAAATACCCAGTTGGATGCGTTCTATCTTATCAGAGAAGAACTGAATGAAAGAGTTAGCCAGACATGTGTCATCAGAACTAGGTGGATACTGTAAGTTCTGCTTCGGCCGAAGTAGGTTGGAGACGATCTTGAAGAGAGAGCGCTGGTCATTCTCATTATCAGCGATCACGTTGCTGAAATACTGTTGTTTGGATAAAAACAACATCCTATTGACAACCACGCATTGCCCAGAAAAAAGCTCCTTGTCAGAAGCAAGTCCAGTCGACCTCCAACGACGCTCATACCTTCGTCTCAATTTCTTCTGAGAATCAATCTCAGGGGTATACCAAGGCGCCTTTTGACGCGGATAGTAACAGCTCTACGCTTAAGCGGAGCATGAGAGTCAAGTGTAGAAGAAAGTACCTCATGATAATGCGATACCAGCATTGACAGGTCTGAATTGTCCTCAAGAACAAAGGAATCACTGATATCACATGTACACGAAAGGCCAGCTCGGAACCCATATTGAATGTTGACTAAGCAGAATGGGATTCTCGAGATACGACAGGATGTGGTTACCAAACGATCTTTCTAGGGTCTTCACGACAATAGAAGTGAGAGAAATTGGTCGATAATAAACACTGGAGTAATATTAGCATGGTAACTTTCCTCTGTTGAGGGATATGTTGAACAGGCATGAAAGTGAGGTCGAAATTGAAGGAGCAGCCCGGCTCACGAAGCAATCATGCTGTTACACCATCAAGGCCAGCAGCTTTATTAGTATTCATTCCAAGTAATAATTTCTCAACGTTTGCACCACAACACGCAAGATCTGCAATGATGTCATCAGTGTAAAGCAGTTGGGCATCAATATTTGAGCCAGAATTGGTAGAGAATGTTGACGCAAAAAGTTATTAAATTGTTCAGCATTTTCCTTGCCTGATGGAAAATGACTGTAAATAGCTGCTCAATAATTATTTAGAGAGAAGGGCGAATTTTGAAAAAAAAAACACACCATTAAGCGGCCCGAAAAAAGCGCTGAAACTTCGCTAAAAGACTGAACAAAGCTCGATCAAAGACTGAGAAAGGTTTGAAGCAGATTGGCGAGTGAAACATTTTATTGTTATATCTTCATCATGACCCCCATACATTCCCTTAATAAAAGGTAACCCATGGTAAGCTCGTGAAGCTTTTTGAGTACTAACTAAGATGATAACAAATGACACTTGATGACTCATTTCATTGAAGGTATTGTGACCCGAGAAAGGCCGTTAATCGGATTATTTTTTGTGCAAACAAACTGTTGTCTTTTTCAATTAAAATTATTGGCTTCTGATTGGCTAGAATCCTTTCTTTTCCAATTTCTGGTTATGAAATTTTTCTACGATTGAGATTATCTGGACCGAGTGTAATCGCCATCCAATATATGACAAACCAGGCTGTTTTCGGATTCTTCTTCCAAGAACGTAATGATAAATACGAAAATATCATATCTCAAGGTCCAATAAAAGAGCATAAAGTAAACTAAGAATACTCAAAATATGCTGCTGATTACATGTGATTATGAAGTGATCGAAAATCCTAAATGGCTTCCTCTGCAAACAACATGTGTGGATTCTTCCTTTGACGTCACTTGGCGAATAGAATGGATTCCATGGTTACGAGAATTACCCAAAACGATTGGCTGAGAAGCGTTATCCGAAAAATGTGAAATCTAGCCACCCCAATAGCTCTTCTCGAGCTAAAAATCACAAACAAGAAACCTTGTTTGTACTGCCTGGGTAGCAATGGGTACCAAAATGGCTGTAGCTTTTTCCAATCATTTTTATGGTATATATCGAAAAACAGATGCTAAAAACCTGTCCAATAAATTCCCTAATTTGGAATCATTTTCTTGATAGATGTGAGGATCATCACGTTGAATGAGCGATCTAAGCGAACGCTATGAAGAAAGACTTGAAAAAATGATTTCAAGCTTCAACGGGATCGAACCCATGACCTCCGCGATGCCGGTGCAATGCTCTACCAACTGAGCTATGAAGCCATGGGTCATGGGTTCGATTCCCGTTGAAGCTTGAAATCATCTTTTCAAGTCTTTCTTTATAGCGTTCGCTTAGATAGCTCATTCACTGTGATGATCAACCATCTATCAATAAAATAATTATTATTTCACCACATTTCTATCAATTCAATATTTACAATTATTTTATTGATGACATTTTACAGTGTGGACTATTCCTCTAACAGAAATTAACAAATTGGCGAACTCTTTCCACAAAACGATAAAGTTTACTTGCGAACCGTCATCAGAAGGAGGTATTTTCAATCGGCAATCAAAACGATAAACGGAAAGAGCGCGCGTGTGCAAGTTGATGACGCACTGGAGTAGGGTAAGTAGGGTAAGGCAAAATTTAAACTGCATCCGGTTACTAATATATATATTTAGGCACTGCCTAAAAGCGGAGGTCCCGATACGGAAGTCACAGGGAGAACAATTTGAATGAAACTGAAAGTTAAAAATAAGATCGGGGAAAAATCTTCAATTATTTTATATTCGAGATGAAGATAATTTCTCCCATAATAAAAACCATGCAGTGAAATCGAATACATTGAAATGCACTACATTGCTTTTTTTCCCCGCGTGTATATACTCTCCCACTTAGGCATTTTGTACACAACTCACCACCACTCCCAGGGGCTAGTTTTGCTCTTGGAAGATTTTTCGACAAACTTTTCCAAAAAAAACCCGACATTTTTAGGCTTTGAATCTCTTTTACTTAAAAAAAAACGAAAGATAACTACAGACAATCCAATACAATATCAAGTTTAGTGAAATTTACCTCGGATGTCTTTCATTAAAATTGAAATCAAGACCAAAAAACAGACTTGAAAACTGGTTAAGGGTGAGCAAAATATAAGCTTACTTTAATAATTACGTCTTTTACAGAACGAGACGTTTTACATTCAGTTAAACTTGACAAGAACAACTGAGACAAAATAAAAAATAAAGGCAATGCAAAAAGGCAATGCAAAATGACGAATTTCTTTGTCAGTAAATTGGCGTTTGTAAATGTTTTTGAATATATTTTACAGCTTTTTAAAGTGAAAGTCTAGGTCTTTCTACAACAACAACTCTCAACAACACAAATTTAAGCTCATTTTTATAATCAGACTTGCTCGAATAGCTTAATACACAGTTGAATATTTGGTGTAAATTTATATTTCATTCAATACTTAAATAAATTATCTGTAAAAATAAAATTATTAAATGAAAGTCTTCGTTGCTTTGAAGATGGGACCCCGCGATAGGAGTCGAATCTTTCTTGAACGAAAAACATACGATAGTTGGTTAAAAACAACGTTTTACAACGTTAACCGAATTGCTAAAAATTTTACAAAGCTAAATAAAGGACGAATATTTGTTGTAATATGCTCTTCATGTTATATTTACTCCAACATTAAAATAAATTAAGCTTATCTACAAAAATATTAAAAGTTTTGAGGGAAAGTCTTTGATTTGTCGATTCGTCGAGAAAAAATTAAATGCTTGTCAAAAAATAATAAACGATTGTTTGCTAAACCACACACCTGAATTCTTGGAGAACACTTCTTAATCCATCTTTGAATACATGAAAGTTTTTTACTTGTCTTTGGTCTATAACCTGCCCTAAATCGATTTTTTTCTGTCTGTGCATTTGAGAGTCGCCTTAGCTAGTAGTTTTGCTTTAAATTCCTTTGTCTTTCACGCTCATTTTCTCTTTGTTCATTCGTGAAGTTTTGACTCAAATTCCTTTGTATTTCACGTTCATTTTCTCTTTGTTCATCCGTCAAGTTTTGCCTCATATTCATTTTTCTTTCACGATCATGTTCTCCTTGTTTATAATCGAAGTCCCGCCTGGATTTGCGTTCTCTATCTCTCTCTCTCTCTCTGCTTGCCGCTTTTCTTTGGTGAGATTCCTTCGTCTTTGCCTTCCTTTTTCACGCCACCAGAGTTTTTTCTCTTTCCAAAAAACTCTTTTACTTCTGGCCTTTCTTTTTTGGCTCATTCTCCTCTGAGCTTTCTTTCGACATATCGATTTCGGAAAGGGGTTCCATCGTAAATAGAGTAAATATAAATATAAGCTTGAATAAAAAATTGTGTTGTTATCTTTCGGTATTGTAAAACGTTTTTTACAAAAGTTTAATAGCCGGATTCACCTTTATGTGTACCCGGATGTTGCAAGGCGTCGACATTCCCATTCCCAAATAAAAATTTAACCAGCCAATCGGAATGCTTATGTACACGCCCGGACGGACGGACGGACGGACGCCGTACGGACGGAAGTGACCTCAGCCAATCCATGAAAAATCAACTCGATAGTTTACCATTCTTAGGTAGTAAAAGATATAACTAGCTAAAAACTAGTGTGAGCTGCGTCGGTGTTTCTAATGAAACAGTAATGATGAAAAGGTAAATTATACACCGTGAAAAGATGAAAAAACTTACTGACGTTTCGGACGCTAGTCCTTCGTCGCTAGTCCTCCGACGAAGGACTAGCGTCCGAAACGTCAGTAAGTTTTTTCATCTTTTCACGGTGTATAATTTACCTTTTCATCATTACATTCTTAGGTATGGTGCTCCGCTGAAAATAGCCCTACCAGGAATTTACATGGCGCACGCCACAATAAGAAGTTTCCCTCTCTTATTTATGCTAACTTGGGTAGACTTGTTACTTTATCTCGTAAGCATGACCATGTTTCGCCACCTTTCATGCAGCTTCATTAACTTTCAATTCAACTGCGCATTAAATTTAAAATTTTGATCTTTGCATATAAAATAGTAATTGCTCCTAAATATTCACAAGATTTAGTAGTTCCGTATAAACTGCAACGCAACCTCCGCTCTGACAATAAATTGTTATTTAAGGTGCGTTCGTTTAAGCTTCGAACCAGTCGTGCGTTTCCTTTTTGCGCTCCACAGATGTGGAATTTTGTCATAGCTCGGTTAGACCTTAGATGTGGTTAGACAACAAGATGGTTCAGTTTACAAAACCACATCATCATTCGTGCAGCTATCGACAGGTTTTTGGAAATATTTTTTTTACAAATTAAATAAAAGAGCGTCGAGTTCTCATGATCCAGTGAATGTGTATATAATAAAAAGAAGGCCTAGTTGGCTATGAGCTCATGTACGACACGAGTTCGTAGAATAACTGTTAAATGTATTGATGTATTAAAAACTATTAGACATTACTATTGTATATTACTAGATTATTAATAATAATTTATTATGATTTGCAATAATAGTATACCTAACAACTAGGGAGGAAACAATCGAGAGTATTGATGGACTGAGCATGAGCTTACCAGAGAACCGACAAGTGGTTTGCTGGCGTCCTGCTGTGAGGTGGCGTCACTGCTCTCACCTGAAGCAAAAATATAATATTTACAAATATTACAGTTGACAGTGGTTCATGGCTGAGTTTATCATGTTATTAAGGCCCGTAAGTCTTCCTTATATGTCATAAAAAATAATATTTCACTGATGGCTTTGCACCATCACGTGATAGCAACCATGAAAGGAGGCAGTAACAATAGGCCATTTGCATTATGGCGTCATTTACTACCACTACCAGACTCCATTGCACACTGTCTTTTGTTCTGTTAATTAGTACCAATTGTCTTACTATTCCCATGAGGAACTACAAATTTGAATAAGAAAGAAAATTCACGAAGCATTTTGGTAGTGGTAGTAAAATGTAGTCTCCTTTGCAGCCGCTTTGAGAAATTTCCGGTTCCCGTCATTCCCCCCACTAGCGTCCGCTCAAACTTGAACAACATTCCTTTCTTCAAAATTGACCAATCAGAGAGAGCCCACCAAAATCTTGTGGGTATGACCTTGACCTTGGTACTGTATTCGGCGTAATCTTGAAGGTCTTTCAATCCACCGAGTCTTCTACCAAATATTCTTGTACGGCTTTTCTTACATATAAAAACATACACAGTATCGTTAAAATTCGAAACTTTTTTGGTCGTATTTTCCGCATTTACGTGATACATGTGCAAATAAAAGTTGCAAACTTTCTTATGCCATTTTGCACGGAAAAATGTAAAATTTGCACATCACCTAGCAATTTGATTGGCTAATAGAAAACAATGAAGAAAGGAATGTTGTTTGAGTTTGAGCAGACGCTAGTGGGGGAATGACGGGAACCGGAAGCGCCTCACCGAGGCTGAAAAGGAGGCTAAGTAAAATGACGCCATAATGCAAATGGCCTATTGCTACCATTAATTGTGAATTTTCGGCTACGCTTTGCGAGTCCACGATATCGTGACGGCTAGATGACGAAAATCGTGGTAAATAAGAGAACATACCACAGAAAACTGGAGGAAATTGGCTAATGGTCCAATTTGTTTTACGTGCGAAAGAATTTAGTTTCCCAAGAGAAAAAGATTATATTTTTGTGCCTCTTGCCATGGCTGCCATTACATGATGGTGCAAAGCCTCTATAGGTAATAGCCAATGGTCTTTAGTTTATTTAATGTTTATATTTTCAAAATTTTAAAAAGGAACAACTAGTTTAGCATAGGCTCGTTTAAACAGAGTCCTGTATAAAATAAATATTACATTCACAAAGTAAATAAACCCTACATTAATTACAAGCTACATTACGATACAATATAATAATAGTTCAAAACAAGACAATGCGTATGGTTTTTTCTAGAGTTTAAAATGGCGCTTAGCCTTTGCCTTAAACTTTCCGAGATTTGAAGAGTTCCTTATATCTAATGGAAGTTTGTTGAAAGTGCGCGCTCCTTTTATGCGTAAGCTACCTTGGTATTTGGATGTTTTAGCTAGTGGAATGCGGAGTAAGTCTCGTTGTCTAGTACGATAGCTATGGATTTCCCCGGCATGTTTGAATTTGCCAATAATGAGGTATTCAGGGCCTAGACTATGAATTGATTTAAAGACTAGGATCGACTTCAAATAGTCTTGCGCTTCTGCAGGTCAGGTCAGCTGAAGACGTGAGGCAACTCGGCAATTCTGCTATCGATGGTACTGGCAGCCCGCCGATGGAGCTTGTCCAAGTATACTTTGTTGCCCAGGCCACAACTGTCCCAAACTCTGGAGCAATAATCAAATAATGGTAGGACCATTGCACGATATAGTTATAATACATGCATGCCAACGTAAAACTTTGCGTACCCTGCGTTGCATATCTAGGCGCGATCAGACCTTTTTCCCTATGTATTCAATGTGCTCTTTCCGCGAAAGGGTTTGATCTAATATGACTTCTAAGTATTTAAACTTCTCTACCCTTTCGAGATTATGTCCATTCGCCTGAACAGTGAAATTACTGACAGGAGTAAGTCGTTGATGCGTACCTTACAACATCAGTTTGGTTTGGCCAATATTCAAAGATAAGAAATTAGTGCGCAGCCAACAGATGACCTAATTCTGAGGTTAAATTATTTTCAATTGTTGCTACTGACTTACTAGCAAAATAAAGTAGTGTGTCATCAGCATTTATCTCTACGTTACAGAGATTTACTGCGCAAGGAAGATCATTCTCATACAAAACAAATAATAGTGGCCCTAAAATGCTGTCCTGGGTAACCCCGAAACTGATCGGATGATGGTCAGAGCTAATACCATTTATCCCATTAATGCAAACGCTTTGCAACCTATTTGCGAGGTAGGATCTAAACCATTACACGGCAGATCTATTAAAGCCTAAGACTGAGAGCTTTTTTGCAACGAAATACGTTTTTGATATCACTGATATGATATTTAAACATGATATATATATATATATATATATATATATGCATATATAGTAAAGATTGGATTAAAGACGAGACATGTTCACTGTAACTCCGAGTTTCGTGAAATATTGAAAGTTTTGCAATTGGTTGAGTTTAAAAATCTGTTCTGAAATCGCTCTTCTTGGAAGTTTTGGTTGAGCTGAGCTCAATTCTGAACTCGTTCTTCGCTTGTTTATATGTGCCCTTCTAAAACAATCAATCACTCCGAGAACAGCAAAACCAAAACAGTCGGTAATATGACAAAAGTGGTACAAAATAGGATATTTTGCTTTATTCGTAGTCTACCGTGTTATTGTCATTGAGCGTCATTTCAGTCAAATCTCAGTTGATGAACAGGCTGCATAAGATTTCTAGATAAACGGAGGTTATTCTAGGACGGTAACTACTAATTGAGAATTTCTTTGACCTATCAAAGGGTTGTCGAATACTGGTTAGAAAAGCAGGGGCCACCATGCATTTAAAAGAAATAATAAGGCTTAAAAATCGTTAAAAAGTGATGACGTCATTATTTTACTAACACCATGAAAAAAAACTTTTTTTCAAACGCTTTTGAGAAATTTCTAATTTAAATCGTCCTAAACAACTGACACATTGTTTCTTTACCAAAATATACCATTACTTTAATAGTAATGATGAAAAGGTAAATTATACACCGTTAAAAAGATGAAAAAACTTACTGACGTTTCGGACGCTAGTCCTTCGTCGGAGAAAAATGCTCTTTTACTTTCATCATTACTTTCATTCGTTTTTTCATCTTTTTCCCGGTGTATAATTTACCTTTTCATCATCACTGTTTAATTAGAAACACTGACGCAGTTCACAATAGTTTTTTGCTAGTTATCTCTTTTCATTACTTTAATAGTTGGCTAAAATATATAACCTATTTTCTATCAGTAGGTACATAAAGATTGTGTCCATATTCTTTTCAAAACCAATTATTTTTCAAAAATTTCATTTAACGAGGCTAATTTAGCATTTACTCTATCATTTAAACAAGAAAAAATAGGGGCATCCAGGCGTTTTTAAGAGATACGAATTTTTAAAGAACATTTTTTGGAATAAATCTTATGCCTAATGCGTGACAAGCGTTACAAAGCATACAAAACGGAGTGACAATTTCTGTCTTTGGCGCGTTTGCACGTCAAACCTTATAGACATGCTGCTTCCCTGCCATGCAAGCAAAAAACACAGAGAAAAACTCGAAATTTATAAGCTATATAGTTCCAGGAAGACTATTGGGTTTGAAGTGAAGTTATTATCGACTTTTTACTTAACAGCAGAAATGAATTTCTGAAATATGTGGTACGTAATAAGATGATTTTTAGATTGAGAACTCTAAAGTAAAAGAATTTCATGATGAAAGTGTTTAGCAACCAAAAAGAGATTTTCAAAACTATAATTACACACATAGACATTAATAAATGGTAAATTTTTTTTCCCATAAGTATTTCTTGTTTGTTTTTATTCAAGTCTTATAGGATTAAATTTAAAGAAACGATATGATTTATGTTCGATTTATGTTCAAGACCAAGACCTAAATACTCGTTCAAGACTTCTTACGTAAGTTCCCGGACAAGGTCTTGGTCTTGAACATAAATCGAAGGTTGAAGTTGGATACAAGTTGTTGTTGCATGCCGAATTATATAATGTGTATAGATAAACGAAGGCAGCCTTGAATAGAAATATGTATCATTGAAGTTGAATAGATATGATGTGCTGAACATAAATAACGAAAGTAGAATTTGAACTCAATTTTGTAGTTGAATGCAAATATAAGTGTTGAATATGAATAACGAAGGTTGAATTTGAACACAAATTTATTGTTGAATGTAATTATATTTTGTTGAATATAAATATACATGCTGTTGAATTTTGCAACATTTGGCCAACCATATCTATCATATATATATCATATATATATATCATACATATCATATATATATATCATATATATATATATCATACATATATGATATATATATATATATGTATATATTTCTGCATTCTTTTTAGTTATTCCACTTCCACTTCCCAATTCAATTAATAATTTAACTAATATTAAAAAAAAAAATTATTTTCTTCTTCTTTCTCACCATGTAAATATTCCATGGTATATTATATTTATAAATATGTGTAAAAGACATTTATTGTTAATAATCCTTCTCAATTATTATTTACATTTATTTTCCATTTAAAAACCGTAGTCTACTTATACTTATATCTATTTTCTCTAATTGTATAAATTCACTTTCATATTATCTTTGTTATATCATCTCTTTCTGATTATCCTTACATATCCTTTACCTGTTTTTTCCCGACATTAACTTAAAAAGGCTGGGGGTTAACTAGAAAACTTATCGTTAACTTAACCCTCAGGCTCAAACCTTAATATTAGTTTCTATTTTCTTTTGTGAATTATTATTTCAAATTTATTGTAAATAGATCAACTAATTAAATTCCCAAATGTATTATTTAATATTCTTTATACACGAGTAAATAAAATTCAAATTCAAATTCAAATTCAAATTATTATTTATATGATTTACATGATTTTATTAACATTTCTGATTAATAAATTAATTATTCTTATTATTAAGTATTTGTTAAGACCATTGAGACAGGTGTAATGGGCTTTATAAGAATTAAAGTTATTATTATTATTATTACTATTATTATTATCTAACATAATCTTATCTTCAAGTTTTATAACTGCACATATATAATTATTATTACTATTATTATTATCTAACATGGTCTTATCTTCAAGTTTTATAACTGCACATAATGTAAATATAATGTACCTTGCTTGTTCAAAAACCCAGAACCAGGTAGAGCAGGGAAGTCCTCATTCAGGATAGAGAAATCAGGTTGGGGTTCTGCTGGTTTTGATACTACTCCATAGGATGGCCTACTTGGTGCTGATCCACTGCTGCCACCGTCTAACATCCTGTTAGCTAAAGCTGGAAACTCTGACAAATCCAGTGCACTACCCCCAGGGGAAATATTCTCTCCTGAAACCAGTTTCAATTACAGTTAATGGTTTTCATTTGCTAATATTTATAATTATAATAATAATAGTAATTTAATGTTTCATAAGTATAATATTCTCAGTGCCTACAATGCACATGAACATACTAGTTTAGTTTTAGCTAGTTATATCTTCTTGCACTGAATATATATGAGAATGGAGAAGCCAAAAAAATGGCTGCTGTAGAAGATTTAACAGCGGTATACCCATGCACACTGCAGGTAACGAACACCACATCATACCTAGGGTTGCGCGGTCGGGTCACGCACAATCTTGATGTCGCTGGCATGAATGTGTGCAAACACAGGATTGGCTGTAATTTATTCGATAAAAGGATTTTGGGATATCCATCGTTATGTTAATTTTATGTTCTTATCTTAAGTAGAACTGAGATGGTTTCCATCTGGTTATTGATCGCGGTTGTTATGTCTTCAATTACACATACACGCTGTATCGGTGCTATGGAATTTAAGATAGGTAGTTTGCATTTTGGCGTAAACATGGTTGGTAGTGAGTAGTAGTAATTCAGCTGGATGGCCACTATTCTTTCTAATGTCTTCGAAATAAAAGATAAATTAGAGCTCACAAAGTCTTCTCGGTCAAGGGACTTCTTTCAAATATTCCTTGCATCAGGGAGATGTTCATGATGGTTGTAATATGAGGAAGAAGGAGGAAGAAGCTCATCAATTGATACTTTCAGGAAAGATGGGGGAATGGGATCTAGAGGACAAGATTTCGTTGAGGATGACATAATAGTTTTCTTGACCAAAGAGGCAGAAACACGATGAAAAACAATTAGCAGCCCAATGCTTATATTCGCTATGCAAGGGACTTGTGAGAATAGTTATAAATTTGCCGAGTAAAGTACCTGTGTAGTGATTTTCTATTCACATGGAAAATGAGCCGAATTTAATGATTGGGTCACAAAATTCCTGAGACTCCTAACAACTTTTCACTTCAGCAAAATTATTTTCCTATACGAGAGCAACCCGCTCACTAACTATACGTCGAGTATTAGAACAATTAATAAGATTATTTCGCAGTGATCTATCAAAAAGAACTTTAACAACAGACAAATGATTTTCTTTTAACTTTTCAATAATTTGAAAACCATTTCAGTTTTAAGGTAGATCCATACAAATTCAGAACAAATTTTGCTCGACTTTATTCTCGCTTTATTCAATAGAACAAGTAGAGACATGAATTAATTTAGACACAAAAAGCAGTCTTTACACTCCTGAGTAGCGATAGTCATGGCCAAGTCCAACTTACTTACTTGATTTCTAAATATATTAATTGATTAGGCAAATTTTGAGCGATTTATCAAGCTTTGACCAAATGAAAGGACCCCCTGTGCTTCCCATATGTTATAGTGTTAAATCATTATATTGAGAAGTCATCTGAATTTCTATGGTTATACCTACACCCATTGCCATTGAAAAGGTCTGATATATAATAATTTCATTTCAGTTTTACAATTGATTTCCTGATTTATCATGTTTATGTTCATCTCCTTATTCCTGTGATTTGGTCCCAAGCACATGGACTGAAATGTATCCTGGTTACATTTGAGAAAGTTGTCTTTATACCAGTCAGCGATATGCCTTTATTCATCGTTTAGGGGTTCCTCAACTTTCTTGATCACTTTGCCACACGAGTACACTTGGTGGTCATCAGCGGACATGATAAGGCTGGACTTGTCTATAATATGGACTAGATCATTTTGAAATATGTTCGATAATAGGGGTCCCAGATTTGATCTCTGAGGACATCCCTTTTTGACGTCTTGCCATTCACTCAGAATATCTGCACCCATCCTGACTCTATTTTTTTCTTTCCTTGAAATACGACATTAATAAATCTCTTGCACTATCAGCAAAGTGGTAAGCCTTAAGCTTCGCTAACAGTAACGGGGATGAAGAAAGTCAAATGCCTTTGATAGGTCTGTTGATAGAACTCCAACAAAGGTTTTTCCATCCAGCGCCGTTTTCCAATCCTCCACTGACTTGACCAGTGTGGTTTCGCAGCTGTTCCTTTTGCGATAAGTAGCTAAGTTCTTGTTAAGGCAGGGCTCCATGAAGCCAATCACTTGTCTACTGAGCAATGGTTCGAATACTTTGCTCACAGCACTGAGAACTGTTACAGGTCTATAGTTTACCAAATCTCTTTGATTATCTCTCTTGTACACCGGCACCTAGATGCCCTTTTTCCATTCTGCAGGCCAATAGCCCTATGCGATACAACCGTTGTAGGTTTTGTTAATGATGGCTTGAAAATCTCTCTCATCATATGAAGAATCTTTGGAGGTTCATTGTCATGATCTGCAATCTTCTTTACTTTTAAGTACTTCAGACCCTTTCTTCATTTCTCCCTCGCTTAACTCAGAGAATTCCAATTTTCGGCCATACCCATACATGAGACCTATCCTGAATGTATCACTTTGGCTGTTGAATTGTGCAGGTCAGGATGGAACAAAACAATGCCCAATACCTAAAGGCTTCTTCTGATTTTTCATTTTAACAATTCTTACAAACTTGTTCGCTACAGCAGCAAATATTTAAAATGTAAGGCTATCACATTTTCTATAATAAGTGCATAAGAGTTCATCCAAAACGTGCACAGATTTTTTTGGATATTGTTTTTGTTTGTTTGTTGTTGTTGTTTTGTCGTTGTTACAAATGTTGTTTTTGTTTTGGATAAAACCAGAGAAAATGGGGCAAAAGTTTCTTACCAATTTTGTTTTCAAAGAATTCGCAAAAATAAAAAAATTGTTAAAAGTAGAGATTTACATGACATCATGAAATAATGATCTTACCATATCGACTCCCTTGTCTGAAGTCTCTAAATACGGATGCTGACTGGAACGCCTGTCTGCGTCCAGGTGGTGATGGCAATCTACCTCCTATTTGATCTGTTAAACAATGTACATAATTGCAAATTATTAATTAAAAATATAATTGATAATTAAGAGACATTTAATGACTAATAAAAAGAATAACCATTCAACCCTTTAATCAACCATTCAACCCTTATTAAACCCCTTAATCAACACCCCTTATTCAACCATTCAACCCCTTAATCAACCATTTAACGCCATATTCAACCATTCAGTCCCGCATTCAACCATTCCATGCATTCATACCCTTAAGCCTGGGATACCTGTTTGTTATCATGCTCTATAACAGTTCTACTGACCATTGACCACCAGTTATATTATATATTGACATGCCAGCTTCTAGTACACCTTAATTTGACAAAGAGTTTTGTATGTACAGATCTAGTATTTGGCTGGTTTCCTGAAAGCTGATCCACTATCCTACCAGCTTCTTTCAAGGATGATGCCAGATTTTGAAGCTTTTTTCCGTTGTTAACACTCCATACATACATTACATATTTATTAATCTTATTAGTGATTTCACTGTACAGGATGATAAAAGTAAGCTAATACAAGAAAGAGGGAATAACTAAATCAAGTTGATTAATAGCTATGGCTATTTAAGAGCGACTGTCTGTAAAAATCAAACATACGGCGGAAAGGCTCAAATTTTCGAATTCGCTCTACTTTTGGATTTTAGTAGTGTATGATGTAGTAAGAAACGCTGTGTGGTTACTTTTGAAAAATACTTTTTTGTTTTCGAGAAATAGAGGAAAATCGGTTTCAGCTCCAAGGACGATTTTCGCTGCCAAAAGATGGCTGAAAATTGCTTACTTTCGCTTGGTCCGTGTATCAAAACTATTGATCCAAATAGCCTTCTAATACTTTCTACCAAAAGTACAACTCTTATTTGCTAAATTAAGAGTAGTTTCATAAAAATCGAACAACTCTGAATTATTTTACACAATAAAAAGCAAAGGACACTGAGTTACAATGCTTGTCAGTGCATCTCGAAAACTGCGAGTTTCCCTATGTGCCATCCTTCCAATTCTTATGAGATTACAGTCAATAACTATTGGGAAACTGCTCTTTTGAAAAATGTATTTTTTATTTTGGGGAAATAATTGTTCGCTTTTTGCGAGAGCTTTTATTTTGACTCATTAAATATGCAGAAATCATTGTTTGGCGATTGCGTGACTAAAGACTTCTCGAAATAAATTCCCTTGAAATATCATTGTTTTCAAATCTAGTCTATACAAATAAAAGAAAACATTAATATACTAGCCTTCGACACGAAAAGGTCTTTTCCGTTGCTCCACTCTTCTGAGTTATCAAGAAATTAGAATTGGCAACCGTGGCGTTGGCTTGTTTTATGCATCCGATTTCCGAAAATACTATCTATCAGTAACTTGTCAGATTTCAATGACAAATATACAAAACAGTATAAGGCCAGGGATCCACCTTCGGCTATTTCTTCCAAGAACTACTAGTCAGTAGCGCGTTGATAAATTGGTCTGTAATATTTAACAGATCGATCGGCAATTGTTTGCGAGTGACTGTCATAAACTTATACCGAGACAGCATTCCAGCTTGCAGATCGTGTTGTGGGACCATAGTGCACCGACCACTGTTCTTTAACAGGGGAGAAAGTAAGAAAACAGGATTTTGTCTTGCAACAAGCTGGCTTCTTAAAGAGAAATCTAGTGCAGGGACTAATCACAGGAAACCAAAATTATCTAATGAAATATATCAAAACGGAGCAGTATGGCATAGTAGTTCGCACAGGTGCCCCTAGCCGGCTCCACCATAATCTATTGAGAGAACCACTTTTAAAATTGCTCACAAAGGGCTTTTAATGTTAAAATGGCATAATAATGTATATCTCGACTCTTTTTTTTGCCAAGGATAATACATAAAATTCCAAGACCACTAGGGTATGGACAGAACCGGAAGAAACTACGGTACGGTCTTTTCCCGCGCCCACTGTGACTTTTCCGACAATATGCAAATTAGAGACACTAAGCAACTTGCCAGTGAAGCTAGAATAACCTACTGGACTCTGTAGGAATCGAATTTAGTATACTATTCTGTATATTTCTTATTGAAATCTGACTAGTTGTTTGTAAAGAAACACGAACTGTGCATGTCGACTGGTACTGATAGATGGTATTTTCGGAAATCGGTTGCATAAAACAAGCCAACGCCACGGTTGCCAATTCTAATTTCTTGATAACCCCGATGAATGGAGCAACAGAAAAGACCTTTGAAGGTTAGTATGTTAATGTTTTCTTTTATTTGTATAGACTAGATTTGAAAAACAATGATGTTTCAAGGGAATTTATTTCGAGAAGTCTTTAGTCACGCAATCGCCAAACAATGATTTCTGCATATTCATTGAGTCGAAATTAAAGCTCTCGCAAAAAGCGCACAGATATTTCCCCAAAATAAAAAATGCATTTTTCAAAAGAGCAGTTTCCCAACAGTTGTTGACTGTAATCTCATAAGATTTGGAAGGATGGCACATAGGGAAACTCGCAGTTTTCGAGATGCACTGACAAGCATTGTAACTCAGTGTCCTTTGCTTTTTATTGTGTAAAATAATTCAGAGTTGTTCGATTTTTATGAAACTACTCTTAATTTAGCAAATAAGAGTTGTACTTTTGGTAGAAAGTATTAGAAGGCTATTTGGATCAATAGTTTTGATACACGGACCAAGCGAAAGTAAGCAATTTTCAGCCATCTTTTGGCAGCGAAAATCGTCCTTGGAGCTGAAACCGATTTTCCCCTATTTCTCGAAAACAAAAAAGTATTTTTCAAAAGTAACCACACAGCGTTTCTTACTTCATCATACACTACTAAAATCCAAAAGTAGAGCGAATTCGAAAATTTGAGCCTTTCCACATATTTCCGATTTTGTTTGATTTTTACAGACAGTCGCTCTTAATACATAATATTATTTATATTAAATGCTAACATTAACAATTTATATGAAAGAAATGAATAAATAATAAATGACTCTTAACATTTAAGTGCAAAGATTTCAATGATTTAGCAAGTACAGTCTCCGCTGGTAGACTGTTCCATAAAGGTAATATCCTAGGAAAAAAGGAAACTCATAGGTGTTTGAATGTGCATGAATAATAAGCTTGCTCTTTCACATATTTACTAGAGCTAGATAAACTTCTACGTAATAGTCCTAGTATCTTAGAAGCTTCAGAACGGATCAAACGGTGTCCCATTTTGAATAAAGATGCCAAGATATTTATGGGAGGACACTACCCCTAGACGTTTTCTTTCCATTATGTAAAATCGGGAATCGACTACGTTTTAGTGTTAACCATGTGTACAGGACCAATTTCAAAACTTTTACTCGTACTCGAGATCTTGTACTCCACGTCGGATCTAAAGGTCGCTAATTATTATTGATAGCATGATTTGACCTAGATCTAGTTATAGTCATGTTACATTTACCTAATTTAAGGTTCATCTTCCAGGCATTTGCCCATTGAGAGATCTAGGTCTTGAGAGCTCCGAATTTCACAGTACATGACAAAAGCCTTTGGTGTCGAACGCTGTCAAAGGCCTTGGCAAAATTTAGTAGTAGGAAATCAGTTCTAATGCGTTTGTAAAAGAAGAGAACCTTTCATCCAGAACAGTTAATAGATAGATGGGTTACTGTAGAGAAACCCTTTCGGAAGCCATGTTGATAAGGTGTCAAAATGCTGTTTGCTGAGAAGTGTTTTGACATAGAACTACATCTTAGTAGTAGAGTTTGGCACCATCAAAACTTGGGTTTTGGATACTAAAGAACTCTGAACAAACAGGTATTCCTGGCTTACGGGTTTGAATGCAGCACTGTCGTGTAACGTTCGTAATCAGATGACGTAAGGCGATCGGTAAACGTTTAATTATCATCTTTGTGACTGAGTGAGTGGCACATTTGCATATTCAAGCCCATGCCATTAACTCGTTTCTAACTTCACGTACCCACGAGTTAAAAAGGGCACTTTATGACCGGTTTATTACAGGTATAACCCAGTATAACCGGTAAATAGTTAAACTTCACAATAAACATTATACATTTTTATATAAAAACGTTTTTAGGCTTACTTGGAAAAATCTACTAGTAGGTTCTTATGTCCGGGGTTTTACTGTACATCACTTTCCAAAAATATATTTGTTTTACGACAAAGAGTAATACCAAGAGAATATGAACTAAGAGAAGGAATCCCCGTGCCCCATCATGTGCACACTTTGATGCTATATTTAGAATCTATTCTAGAAATATCATCCAATGATATCATTTGATCGTTTGATTTTCTGCACGCGCATAGTGCGCGCGCGCGCTCTACGCTGTTTGCTAGATTTTTCTGGTGCTTTTCTTATGTTCAAATGTTCAAATCTGCCCTCAAGATGACGATGTAGGTCAAAAGCTTTGGAAATTAAATATAAAGATACTCCAGAAATTTAAACAAATTACTACTTTAAATTCCTGTTGTATTTGCCAAGCTTTCAACGTGCACATTCATATTCAGGGCAGAGTCGAAATAACGAAAAAAAAAAAAACCAAACGTAAGCAAACAGCGTAGAGCGCGCGCAATAAATGCGCGTGCAGAAAAACAAATGGTTTAAAAATAGCATCAAACTGTGCACGTGATGGTTACAAGGCTATTTTTACAATAACTTAGAAATTTCTCGCGCGCTGATTGGCTATTTATTCATTTCAGAGTAGTTTAAAATGGAAAATATGATCATATCTAGTGTGTTAACACCGGATATAGTAAAATTCAAGCAAGTAATAATGGTTAGTTATATTTTATTTCAGTACTTAATTTGCATATTTCATGAGACATTTTGGTAAAAACACAAAAAAGTCCGATGTTGCTGTGAAGAACATACATAAAAAGCGCAAAAGGTTTTTATGAATCCACTTTAATTTATCGACCTTTGATCAGTAGATTGAAGTAAAAAAGAAGAAGAAAAAAGCTTTTTAGTGAAGGGTGGTTTATCTTGATATCAAAAAGCCGTCAAATGGGTATGAAGACTTATTTTTCACCTTTTTTCCTTTTTGCTTAATATTCAAAATTTTGCTTATTTGTGACACTAGAATGAATGTAAAAGTCAGGAAAAATAATGGTTTGTTCAAGTGTTTAATATTTTGCGAGCAGTGACGACTTAAATATGAGCAATTTTCAATTGATAATAAATGCAACTTTAGTGATAACGGTGGCCCAAAAAAATTTTTTTGATGAATTTCGAGAAACTAAATTCATTTTCATTATTTACTAGTAATTACCTTTCTATGGTTAAAGTTTGAGGGAAAAATTATTTTCTGACCCGAAATGCAGTTGACCGCTTTTACAGAGATTGTTTCTTAAAACTTCCATCTATCCCCACACTTGGTATAAACTCATATTTGGCTAAGGTATATCTGGTGCCGCGCAGTTTGCAATACAAGTAGAGGAGTCGTGCTTCAAAATTATTGTATCGAGCCACCTTAACAGGATTAAGAGAGGATTCTCTTCGTATTCAAGCGGTGAGCGCCAAAAACTATTTTCTTGAAGAAAGGCTGTTGTAAAAGACTAAAATCTTGTTACTCAGAAAGTTTGATTTTTTTTTGGAAGTGGAGATGACCGATATAAGTGGAATCAAAGCAAAGTGTTAACCCAAAGCAAAAATATCTTGTTATTCAGAAAGTTTGATTTGTTTGGAAGTGGAGATGACCGATATAAGTGGAATCAAAGCAAAGTGTTAACCCAAAGCAAAAAAATCTTGTTATTTAGAAAGTTTGATTTGTTTGGAAGTGGAGATGACCCATAAAAGTGGAATCAAAGTGTTAACCCAAAGCAAACAGTATATTCGAAAATGAGGTTTAGGCCTTCATTTGCTTATTTCCCATTTTTCGATAAAAAAGACTGACAAAGCGACATTCTAACACAAATGCAACAAAGCATCTTTGTAAATTTTTAACTGCTTCAAACAGGCATTGAATCATAGTACAGTTTTTTACTGTTTAAAAAAGGTTTTGAGTGTTAACCCAAAACGAAAATTGGGATCAAAACTCATACGAAAGTCTAGTTTTTGGCACTTTTTGCCATTATTGCTCGTTATTGAAAAACATTTCCTCTTAATATACTTTTCAAAAAGGAGGAAACGGGAATAGTTTAAAAGTTTAAGCTTAATAGAAATAATAAAAACCGCCACCCGGTTAGCTCAGCGTCGGTCTGTTGTGCGGGAGGTCGTGGTTCAAGCCAACACTCAGGGTCTTAAAATAACTGAGGAGAAGGTGCTGCCTTTGTAATTACATCTGCAAATGGTTAGACCTTCACGTGGCTCGGATGATCACGTTAATGGCGGTCCCGTCCCTAATTAACTAGAGACGTTAAAAGAGGACCACGAGTTTATCAGTTGAATTACTGTCAAGTGTTATCCTCTATAAACAAAGTTAATTATTATTATTATTATAGCGGAGCTCCCGCTCGGATTACCATACTAAACCATCGAGTTGATTTTTCATGGCTTGACTACTATGTCATTTCCATCCGTACGTCAGTCCATGTACACAACACAGGAATCCCGCTTGCTTTCAAAGCAAAACTACTCGGAAATGCACAGAAAACATTGCTTTGGAACAAATATAGACCAACAAAAGATTAAGGAAACTTTTATTTAGCTATCAGAATGAAAGTCTTCTTTTTTTGCCGAGGTCGGCTGTGAATATTCTAGAAAACGATGTAACTAAATTTATTCAGAACTCTCCTCCTACTTTTTTTCTTTCTCCTGTGACAATACCCGAGATAAGTAAGCGCCTAGCCACCTTAGGTCCTAAGAAAACTTCGCCAGATATTCCATATAGCATGTTAAAAATAGGTAATGATGAACTTGCTATCCCTGTTACATATCTAAGTAAGTAAGTAAGTAAGTAAACTTTATTTAAAGAAGGTTTAAAGAAAGTATTTATAAAATACACCAGTTTAGCAAATCTAGTCTTACACTGGGCCTTCTAAAAAATAAAAATTTATAAAAAAAATAAAATGATAAAAAAAAAAAAAAAAACAAAAACAAAAACAAAAAACAAAAACAAAGCAATAAATATACATGATAAATATGATATAAGAATTTTTTATATAAATGCGGACATTACGTATGTATATAATTATATAATATAAATATATAATTATATATATCTCATATTCAACCAATCAATCAAATGTGGTACTGTTCCTGACTTATTTAAAACTTCTTGTTTGGTACCAACCCACAAGAATGGTGATACTACAGATCCTTCAAATTACAGACCAATTTCAATATTACCTGCTTTAAATAAAGTTCTCGAATGAGTTGTCTATGACCAACTACTAAACTTTTGGATAAGCACCATATCATTAATCGCTATCAATTTGGATTTCGGAAATATCACTCAACTGAACAAGCAATTTTAGTGACTGTTGATACTTTAAGAAAGTCAATTGATGACAGTCAATTCACATGTGATATATATTTTTAGATTTTAAAAAAGCTTTCGATACTGTAGATCATAGTATTGTATAGTATACTGCTTCGCAAACTCTTTAAATATGGTATTAGGGTCTGGCGTACGACTGCTTTACCAACAACTTATCAAACAGACAGTAGTTTGTTAAAATAGGTGATGTTAAATCTGTTACCATGGAGATTAACAACAGATTAAAGGAGTGCACAGCAAGGTATCTAAGAACATTGGGGTAATTCGTAATCCTAGCTACTTTGTCAACCTTAAGACGCTTACTAGTATTTACTACTCCTTAATCTATCCATACTTTTCTTATTGAATTCTTGCTTGGGGTAGAACATATAAGACCAAACTAACTAGATTTATTGTGATTAATCCCTGGTATATGTGAATTATCATAGTTTACAATTTGAAGTTATAATAATATCAGTTATAGAATATTTACAGATAAAATATACATTTTTTTTTGACCTTCTTCCTACTTTTAACAATACATATATGTTCTATTCTTATTATTATTTTCAAAATAAATAAATAAATAAATAAATAAACATTATTTACATATGGAAAGAAAGAATAAAATTAGAAGTCATATACCTAGGGCAAAGCAATCCATTAGGGCTTATGATTTTAGACTATCGTAATTAAATATGTAGAATTGTAAATGAGGATATTAGTTATAAAAAAAGAAGAAAAAAAAAACATATATGATACTAAAAAGAGAATGTACATTGAATGAGAATTAATTATTAATAAATAATTATATGAATAAAAAAATTGTATTAATATTTCTATTTTTGCATGCAATGCGTAGAATTTATCCAGGCTTATTTTATTAAAGATGTGAAAGTCAAATATTGTATAATAAATATTTGTTCAAATTATTTTTTAAATGAGTAGAAGGATGATTTACTTTAAATATCTGTTGGAATCAAATTCCAAAATGTTGGACCTTTCCAAGAGATTGTAAATTTCCTTGTATTTGTTCTATATTTGTGTGGTCTATATTTGCTTGCTTGTCTCGTTGAATAATTATGAATTTCAAAGCTCTTGTGAAACCATAGTTAATATAGGGGAATGGTTAGGAAACCCTTTTGTTATATGTATTTGTTCACTTTTTTCAAGCTTGACCGTGCACAATCCTTTGTTTTACCATTGTTGGCAATGGCTGAGTGAACAGACCAAAATCTTTCTTTTGGCTGCTAGTTCAAAATATTTAAAGATTTATAAGAGATATTTGAATATTCCTTACAATAATCCCATAGACGAAGTTTTTGTTTACTTATTTTGCAATTTCTAAATGAGCATAAATCAAACATTGTGCACAGTCAAGACCGGTTCAACATCAAAAGTGAACAAAGACCTGATAATAATAGGTTTCCTAACCATTCCCCTCTATTAACTATGGTGAAACATAGTATGAAAAACCTCGGGCAGAGTTTTACTATTAAAAGAAAACAAGATATCTACAACTATCTACTAGGATATCTACTATTCAAAATAAATGTGTTCGAATTATGTTTTTTGCAAATCAATATGAACATGCAACACCACTGTATAATATTCTTGGAATCTTGACTTTTGTAAATATTTTCAAACTTAATATTGCTTTACTTGGATATAAGATTGTAAAAAATAATAATAATAATTTTCAACTCCCTGAAGTATTTAGAAATATACTTAATAAAATGGTTAGCGAGCAACATTCCTATAATACAAGGTTTGCAGCCCAAAACAATATTGTTTGTCCACGCATTAGAACAAACTATGGTAAATTCACCTTCCAATTTTCTGTTTCTAAAGTCTGGGAAGAAATTCCAATTCACATAAAAAACTTAACTTCAATTTCTTCTTTTAAAAAAGCCTTAAGGTTACAACTGATCCTCAATCAACATTGATATATCATTGTTTACTGAGATTTGCATAGCTTTAAATTCCAGTTACTGGTAAATGGTAATTTTTAACTTAGAAATATAATTATTTCCTTACTAATCCTCTTGATCAGTCCAAATTATAGTGTATACTGTATGTCTTGGGTGGCTGTTGACTCGAAAGTTTATACTACTTCAACAGCCATGCACACCTATTCAACATTTATTTTTCCTCTTGTGTATTAACCTGAATTCTTTGTATATATAATCTCCACTTTTTTCTAACAATTTAGCTTATTGTACTTGTGTGCGAATAAACTTGAAACTTGTAACTTGTAACTTAGTATCACAGGAAAAAAACCGGATTCCCAAATTGGGGATTTGTTGGGATATTACTTGTATTCTCAACGAATCTCATCCAATTCCCAGAGAGAATGAAATTGGGGTCATGGCACTGATTCCCAATGTTAGTTTGTTGGGAATTTTGTTTTTCTAATTATGGGTATTATAAGGAAATTCCCTACAATAAATCGACCCAACGTTGGTTTTAGAATTGAGAATTCAAGGAAATTCCCAACGATTCCCAATTTGGGAATCCGGTTTTTTCCCCAGTGGTAGCGAATCGACTTCATCTATTAAGTAGCGAATCAACCTTCAGGTAAGTAGCGAATATGCAAGGTAGCGAAAAGACCGGATACCCAAAAGAACTTAAGATTATTCTTAGAAACACTAAAAGCTTTGAAAGAAAGTCTTTAAATTGTTGATTCAACGAAAGAAACCTCGTCATAGAAAGTAAAAATATGCGATTGTTTGCTAAAAAACCCACAATTAATTTTTTCACTGCATATTTTTCATTATGGGGGACATTGTTTTCATTTCTAAGGAGAAAAATAATTGAATTTTTTCCCTTTCATTTTTCAGTTTTATCTGCTTTGGGTTATAACACTTTGATTCTACTTTCATCGGTCATCTCCACTTCCACCCAAGTTAAACTTTCCGAATAACAAGATTTTAGCCTTGTACAACAACCTTTCTTCAAGAAAATAGTTTTTGGCACTCACTGCTTTAATACGAAAAATAATTCTCTTTTAATACTTTTTACCAATTGAAAAAATTACAACATAAATACAAATGGTAATGGTAGTAGCTTTGGTCAATGTTTTTCGGATCACTGCATGAAAACAAAATAATATGAAATACTATTGACTCACCAGTAGGGGTAAATGCACTTGTCAGTGACTGTAATCCTGAGCCAATTGTAGTCTATCAAGTCATAAAAGAAATAATTGGCCTTTTATTTTTGGGAAAAACAGGGAGTGGGGGAAGGAAATGATGTCACTAACATCCTCAGTATTCAATATTAAGTCAGTCTATACATTATAACATATTATTAGTACAACAGTTTAATATGTACTTAAATTATTATATATTCAAGTTGCAGTAATAAAAAACTGTGTACTTTATAAACAGCTGACACATCAGCCCTGTGTTCCTAAATATGCTCAGGATTTTCACCTCAACATACCTGTGAGTTACTTGTCGATTGACTTCTACTCAGTGGAAACCCTGATATGCTGACACTGTTGCTAACACTACTGTTTTAAAAAGAGAATTTTTAAAAATTTTGTTTTACATTATCCTCAGAGGCTGTTTCTCTTCCCATCTATAGGGCTGGTGAGGGAAAAGAATACTTCAGCCCTAAAACATTTGTTTTTCATGTTAAGCATGCATGGCACCTTCCTTAATCAAAGAAGATATAGAAATATAGATAAGTTGTAGTGCTTGGGAACAAGGTTATTCCGGGCGAAAGCCCTTGGAATCAAATTCGGAAAAATTAATTTCCGACCTTGCTTAATCAAAGGTAAACCCATGGTAAGCTCGTGAAGCTTTTGAGTACCAATGAACTAAGATAATAACAAATGACACTTGATGACTCATTTCATTGAGGGTATTGTGACCCGAGTAAGGCTGACAGTTGGAGTTGTTTGCTCTTGTGCGATATAATTCAGGACTGCCCAAATTCAAGAGTCCAGTAGGTAAGAATTAATTAAAGCAGTTCCAAATTGCCTTTTATTCAATTCATCATCCGCATAAAAACAAATTCAGCAGTAAATGTAAGTTTTGTAATTTGAAAAATATCCTTCTTTTTTAACTTAGTGCTCCTCATCCCCAGCTCCATATTTTAATATCCAGTGGTTTAGCTCCATAGTGGTTTAGGATTGCAGCCAGAAGAATATAATTTTCAATATCTCTTAATAATTGTGAAAAGCTCTTGAAAAAAACAGTTCTATAAAGATTCTTATTTTTCTGTCCAAAGTCCTAAATTGTTTCAGGTGGAAGTTAAATCATTAAAAACACTATTTTTTACTTTTAAATTATTTTGGCATTTTTGTGAGTACATGTAGCTGAACCTGGAAATATGTCACAACTTAACAGCTCTGACTACATGTATATTCTTGAGAATTTGATGTCAAGAAGGTCAAACCTATTGTAACGCAAAAAAAGGTCTTTTGTTATTGAAAATTTTACCTATATCATGCAAACTGCAATGCAGGCAGTAGTTTACTCCCTCTGAGCTCAAGGCTATAACAACATTATTTACTAGACATAAAAAATCCAGTCTTTATACTAACAGATAATTTTATGCACGTTTGGTTTTGAGATTACCTTGTTAGTGCTGAAGGTAAAGAGACTGCTCTAGCAGATTTTGGTATTGGGTTCATTCCCTGTTGACTTCCAATGTGACCAGGCCCCTGCGATCCTCGAGGACCCATAGAAAGAATGCCTCGACTAAATCAAATAGGAAAACAAATTTAGTTAATAAAATCTGTAAATATGAGCACGCATCTTTGCAAACTTTATTCTATAGTTTGTGATGTCTTCTTTTTCTTTTTACCTATGTCTATAAATTATACAACAAAGAAATCATCCAGAAATAGGTGAGGCATCTTGGGTTTGGACGGATATACAAGATCTTAATAATTTATTGAATGATCTGAAAAGATCTGAAAAGATCTTGAATTGTACTCTACTAGATCTTCTGAAATTAAGATCTTGTTGAAATTAAGTCATCCATCAAGAAGTTTCCAATAATTGTCATGTTTTAGGGTATAATCCTTTAAGCCTTGAAGGAAAATAAAAAAAGATTTTGAATGCAACGTCTTGCATTGGACTCTCCTAGTTCTAACCATCATCTTATTATAAATTCAGTGACTTTAATGATCTTTACAAACTCTGCGCTCGGGCTACCGGTGGTTAGTGCAAGCTACAAGTGACAGAGAGTTAGAGCATATATTTTAATATAGCTATATGCCCTTGTCAATTTTGAGGGTTTCCATGTTGTGCAGAACCTAAAAGTTTTGCAAGCCCCAGCAAAACCATATTTAAAGTTTGCATTAATTCAATTTACTGATATGGCAGCCTCCTTAAATTATGGCATGCGTGCGGCCGAGCAAACGTAGAAAATGTCTCTTTCTTTTTCCCCCTCTCAGCATATTGATAATTATGCAAGAAAGAGAGATATTAGATAACTTATAACTTTTTCTCATACTTTGATTGTTTTGAATATTTTTTTCATCTGCATCTGTCATCGGTGCATAAACACACTGCCACCCCACCTTTCAAAATAATTGGATTAAGCAAGCAGACAAGAGAACAATGGCAAGCAGGCTAGTAGCCTACCCCGGGGCTCTATATGGAACTTATTTCTCGATTGACACGGTTTTCTTTATTATTTATTTTTGTTATAACCCTCATTATAAATGCGAGGTCAATATATAGTTAGTTATTAACCCGGTGAATAACTATATATAGACTTCGCATTTATAATGAGCAATATTTTATAGAAAACCTTCTCGTCAATTGATAAATAAAATACTTAATTACCGAGAACGTCGGCAATAAGCCTATACATCCCTCGGTCCTGCGGCCCTTGGTATGTATATGGCTTATTGGCTCCGTTCTCGGTAATTAACTCTTACTTAAAGTGAATTTGATTAACCATATTAACTCTGGACGGTTGAATATTACTGACGTGAGGAGCATCGCGCGGTCACGTTGTTGTTGGTATAGTAAAAACAGATTCAAGCACATAACGGGCGTTAAAGAAGTAACGCTCATAGGCTATTCAAACAACGAAGGAACACGGACACAAGATAAGTAAACAAGTATATAACGTTAATTTAATTCAAATAATCAAAAGGGGAAAAACCTATAGAATTCCAAACACATTTGGTGTCCTAGTGCCCTTGGACTGACCTTGACTATATAAATAAGAAACATGAATATTCTACACAAAATCGAGGCTAAGCATGAGTAAATGAGTCTGTAATCAAGGAACATTTGCCATGGGTAATTTGGAACTCGAAAAGGGTCTATTGAGAATATGACGTCATCAATCTCCTAACTAGCATACTCTGTAAACTTAATAAATTACGTATTGACCATTGCTATGAAAAATTTACCAGCTCATAAATTTACCAACTTGGCGATTAGTGCCAATATGAACAATCAAAAAAACCAGCCTAAAGAATCATACCTTCCACTTTGATTGGCAATAGTGCTATTACCAGGTGCACCCATGGTATGTAGTGATGATGGGGACTGAATACTTGGCATTCCCGAAGTGTTTGCTCCTGATATCCCATGTGATGATGATGGCATTGATAAACTGCGACTAAACTGGCTCTGAGTAACAACAAAATTCAGATAAATTAAATTATAACCATCAGTAAATTAGGTACATTTCCTGGAATACATTACCATTTTAATAGGGTTTGGGCTATAGAATGTTTTCTCATAACTAAAGGTGGCTAACTACTTTTTAACATTCGATTTGAGCCCACGATATGTGCATGCTCAAAAACCACTGAATAATTTTCACAATTTAATTGAAGAACCATACACAGGTAATATCCTATTATTTATTAAAGTTTAAGACAATTCTGTTTATTAGAACAATGTAAAAAATCGTTCTGTTTGTTTTGTGCTCAATTTTTATGATAATTATTCAGCTTCCATTAATCCCATATAGGTAACTGTCCAAATATTTTAAATCATTTTTGTAATCACTACTGATTGGTTCAAAGGAGTGCGATTAATGATGTTAATCGATCTGAGTGAAGTGCAAATATATTTGGTCTGAAATCAAATGCGTGATTACAAAATCGCATGACGGTGTAGAAAGAAAAAGACAATAAAAAGTGCAGAATCAATTTAATGTATAAGAAGAACTAAAAGTGCAGAATCAATTTAATGTAGTAGAAGAACTAAATGTGAACAAAAGAAACCTCTAAAAAAATTTTTTTGTTTTATTATGTTTATATTTTATTGTTCAAATAATTTTTTTTAGGATGCGATTAAGAGCTCGGCCTATGGCCTCATCCAATCCATTTCTTAATTGGACAGCATGGAGTCCTATCACATACACTAACTTGCACACTGTAGAACCTGAACAAAAAAGTTTTTCCATTGTCTATAATAGCTTATTAAGACAACTTATATCAGTATTTTTAAATATAGCGTAAGTTACATGTTCCGAAAAAAATTACTCATATGTTTCTTCCTTATTTTCGGTGTTATGATTTTTTAATACAGAGCTTGATTTTCTCTATTTTTCTGTTTTCTGTTTTCCCTGTCATTCAGGAGTGATTATCTCTGTCAAAACAATCTCAGGACAAACCATTTTTCTTTGCATTTTCGAAATCAGCTGAGCCTGTCCCATTAAATTTCAGGTTAAAAATGTTTCAATTTACAATTTTCTGTTTATTACTTACCAAAGCAGTCACCCACCTTAAGTTAGGATTTGTAATGAGTTTGCTAATATAGTAATTATTTTGAGTTGTATTAAATACTGCTGACTAAATTATACCACAAAATAATCTGTATGGAGATTGGGCTTTCTGTGTACTTTATGGTGCTGGCAATTAAAATTTTGTCCATTAATTTTTTCTAACTCAATTATAAACAGTGAAATTTAATTTATAATAATTGAAAACTACTTTTCAATTTTTCCAACTTATTCTGCCTTGCTTATCAAATTATTTAAACAAAAGTTAACCAGACAAATATTCGTGCAGCAATGCTGGAGCTCCAGACAGAAACCTACATGGAACTACTTTAAAGAGTATACTAGGATCTTGAATGGGGATACAAAATTATACCTACTGAACTGTGGAAATTGTTTTGTGCCTCAGAAAAGCAAAATTGCAAAAAATGATCACATTTAATGAGAATAGAGATGCACAAGCCAGGATGATGTGCACTGTGAAGCAATCTCAAACATTTTTTTTTAATTAGACAGAAATCTAGCTGGAAGCACACTGGAATTCATACAAATGGGGTAAAAGATGACAGTAGCAATGAAAAATCAAATTAAACAAAAGGTTAACTAAGCAAGATTACCACGCCGAACTGGATAAATGCCTCTTGTGCCCAAAATGAATTGGGGGTCAGAGAGTTGGGGAGGAAGAGAATACCTTAACTTGTATTCTTCAGATAAGTATATCATAGAATCAAAATTTTTTAACCACCTAGGAAAACAGCAGAAAAATTTGTACTTTGAAAAAGGAAACAAATTTTGGTTCAAATAATCAATATCAATTATAGAGGTTCAATATTAAACTCAAGGTTTAAAAAAATGGGATTCGACACTGTGTATTTATATTTACTGAGTCAATCAAAGTTCACCTTTCAGCATTTTTATAACAAATCGACTTCCAGTTAAATGAGCAGACAAAAGATTGTGTGTCTTTTTTTCTATTTTTGGTTTTAAATCATAATTTATTAGGGTTTCAGTATCACTGATAACTAGAAACATATTTCAAGCATATTTTAAGCCCTTGGTCAGTCTGACCTCTAGCTCAGCTGGTAGAGCATCGGTAGTACGATTCCGAAGGTCGTGGGTTCGAATTCCAGCGAGGTCGGAAATTAATTTTTCCGAATTGCTTACTATCAATCACATGACTTTTTGGAGTTGACTGCTGGGGGGCAAACAATCGAATTGCTGGGGGGCAATTAGCACATGCTAAGTCAAAACATATCAAAGTAAGTCCTCAAACTATTGCAGTATTTGACTATTTTCCCGACATCAAACCACAAAATAAGAGATCAAAACAACCTCAAGGATTCTACAAGCCATCAAAAAAGAGCTATTACCGGAAGTGACGTCTATTGATAGCGACCTATTTAATTCCAAGGGCATTCGCCCAGAATAACCTCGTTCCCAAGCACTACAACTTACCTATATTTCTATATCTTCAACTATTTCATTAGTGCCACCCTGTCCACATACTCTCATCTTTACATCATAATTACTGCGACCTAACATCTATTTCCGACCGGCCTGCTCTCAGTCTGACATCTAGCTCAGCTGGTAGAGCATCGGTAGTATGATTCCGAAGGTAGTGGGTTCGAATCCCAGCTAGGTCAGAAATTAATTTTTCCGAATTTAATTCCAAGGGCTTTTGCCCAGAATAACCTTGTTCCCAAGCACTACAACTTACCTATATTTCTATATCTTCAATTTTGATGTAAAGTTATTTTCCTTTCTAACGTTAATCAAATAAGAATAGCTTTACAACTAGATCTCAAAACCCCAACAAAAATGCACTGATATATAACCAATATGTGCACAGGGCCATAGTGAAACCACAGATACTCCATAGCCCATTTCAATAACCTTGGGGAGGGGGGGGGGGGGGGGGAGGGAGGGAGGGGGGATGTACCTGTGTTGATGTTATCCCTCTTTGACTATTGGAGGGTCCTTGCATTGAATTAGGTGGTATACCTGTTAGATGATAGAATGATATACATTATTAATGACCATAAATATAATACAAAAGACTCCACATGATCAGATGTCAGAATCATTATCATGGTAATTGTGTGCATGTACTTTATAACCAGCAAACACGTTGGTGGACTGTTGCCCAACTGTAGGTTGATAGTTAGTCTAATGTTGACACTTCACCATGATCATTTTATCTACGCATGGTTTTGCCTACAGAGGTTCACCTAGCCTACTTATCAAAATGTGATAAATCTATAATTTTTTTAAAATGATAACCACCACCAAATACTCATTTTTGATTAATAAAACAGAAAATGTACTAATCAAACTGCTGCATGGCAAACTCGTGGTAACTGGTCATGACGCCCCTTGTCATGATACCCCCTTGTCATGATGCCCCCATGCCTTTATTGTCACGAGAAACCTATTAAAATTCTTCATAATTAAAGAACATCCTTTCGGTGCATTTGGAGTTCTAGAACATCATTTCACAAAGAACATTGTTTTTGAGCCACACACAATTTGTGTTTCAAACTCTTTTGTTATTTACACAAATGGATAAATATGTCTATTTCGATAGCTTTTTCAAGTGATTTCTTATACTCATGAATATTTAATGAGGAGAAAACAAAACAAATCGCTACTGTGACAGTGGTTTGGAAATGTGTTCTTAATTTGCATTAAATTTCGTAAACTTTTTCTTTGATTTTCTCCAAGAAATATTCATGAGTTTGAGAGTAATTTGCAACAATTGAGAGAGTTCTTCCTTCGATTTCCAAACACCTCAAAGTCAGATAAAAAAATTTTTTTTTCTGTTTTTCAACTCACTTGTCAGTGTTTGGAAATTGAAGGAAGAACTCTATCGCATGTTTGAAATATTACTTCAGCAATTGCCGGGAAAGACAAAATATTTCTTCAAGGCATCTGCTTACAGAAAAGGTCTTGAAATTGCAAACGGAAAATTGAATAAACTCAACCTCGGAAGTAATTTAGACAGTCGAGGCACCGAAAGCGAGACCTCACTGTATTACAAATGCGATGCATCAAACCAGTATCACGTTCGTATTAAGATTACAGTAATATCATAGCTGACATAAACTATAATACTATAATAATAAGGTATGCTCTTTTGATTTATTTTCCATTTTGTAGCTCTAGAAAATAAAATTTTGTTGGTTCAGTTGGTAGAGCATCGTTGAAGCATGAAATAATTTTTTCAAGTTTTTCTTTACAGCATTCGCTTAGATCGCTATATCATTTTACAGTGTGATTACTCCAACCAAAGCCACCTGGACAAATTTTCCACAAATTATCCAATCAAAAGTAGGAATCTGAACAATAGAATAGCTACAAATTGAACAAATATCCATGGGTTTACACAGCTTAGAAGACTTCCAGCACTTTAGTTGTCAAATAAAAACCTGCTGTTGCATAGCAACATAGTGATAAGATGTAACAGTGTCAGCCTGATAATATCTTTGTCTGGAAGAAACAAACTGTGATCATAAAGACTCAAAATTTGATATGGTCTCTAATTTGCTTTCCTGTCGTATTTGAAGTCATACATTACTATTTTTCTATATCTTTGGTGACGTAAATCACTAATTTGTGAAGAAAATATATTACAAGCTCTTCTTCATCATTTTATTTTTACCAACTGGAACAATAGAAGAATATTTAAATTCAAAATTTGCTGCTAATCTATTGTCTAAATACTCAAACATTATTGGATAATTGGACAACTGGTCTTTTCGAACCAAAGTCTTTTCGATCCAGCTCTTTTCGAACCAGGTCCAGGTCTTTTCCAACCAGATCCAGCTCTTTTCCAGCCAGGTCCAGGTCTTATCGAACCACCTAGTATATAACTAAAGCATATAACACATCCTATACGTCCTATAATGTAAAAGAATATAGTTTAAAAAGTTGTCTTGAGCACCAAATAAAAGATTATGATCAAAAGAGAAATCGAAACTATGGTGGTTCGAAAAGACCTGGATCTGGTTCGAAAAGACCTGGATTGAAAAGACTTTGGTTTGAAAAGACCGGTAACCGATAATCGTGGAAAATTTGTCGAGGTGGCTTTGGTTGGAGTAGTCACACTGTAATAAACTATGAAATTCATCTGTGTAATGATTGCTCTTGAACATGGCTTGTGTTTCACATCACCAAGCGAAGACTTCAAACGCAGAGGAGTTGTGTGACAGCAACAGTGTAACGACTTGTCAATTGAATATGGCAAACTACCCAATTTATGTAAGCAATCTTTGCTTGCTTTCCGAAATATTTATTAAAAACACACATTTCTCCTCCTAGAAAGTTTATGTGAACAAAGGAGCCTATTGATGTAGAAGAAACGTTACAAATGAGTCTAAAATCGGTAAACTTACCGATTTTCGTAAGAAATCTTTGCTCATTTACCAAAATTTTTGGCAAAAACACACGTTTCAAACAAAGGAGCCTATTAATGTAGAAGAAACGTAGATTTTAATGGGTAGATTTTAGACTCATTTGTAACATTTCTTCTACATTAATAGGAAAACTTACCGATTTTCGTAAGAAATCTTTGCTCATTTACCAAAATATTTGGCAAAAACACACGTTTCAAAATTACAAAAAAGTCAAAAACTTCGTATGCCAAAGAACTATATTAGGTCACAAGTCTGCAAACTACAACAGCCACTGCTGAAAACAACTTGTTCGTTCGAAAACAATTTGTTGGTTCGTGCATTATAGATAATGGTAGTGTCAAAGGTTTTGATTCTTTGGCTTTGATAATTTACCGGACTTATGAAATTTTGTTGTCAACTTTTTCCCTTTCCGTTATTTTTTGTCGTTCTTGGATTTATACGATAAATATTGTTAAACTGCTTATTAAATAAGTGTTAATAGAAACTAGGGGCGTCATGGTTTATGCTGGGGGTGTCATGGTAGTACAGACTGGGGACGTCATGGCTGGGGCGTCATTGGCAATGGGGCGTCATGACCCTAAACCAAACTCTTGGATGCCCTCTGAATCTTAGTTGCACTCTTGGGATGTTGGGTTCCTTGTTCTCCTCTAATTACATCCTACTAACAAGAGCTTTGCTTTATATGCATTAAATTACTCCTCGGCCTTGTCACTATATCTCTGACTTTTATATTCACAGAATTCTAACAGAAAGACTACATGCAAATAAATCTGCTGTCTTGAAACTCACTCTTTACCAACCAATCGCTCAACACATGGCCGGTAGTTAGCCAATACTTGGTCAACGATTGGCTGATTACCAACCAATAGTCCGCCGACCATTGACCAATAGTTGGGTGAAAGTGGACAAAAAGCTGGGGAAAAGTTGGCCGACACGTCGGCTGGTCATAAAGTACATTGATCAAAAGTTGGTTGACTATCAACCAACAGTCAGGAAATAGTAGATCGACAGTAGATCATAGAGTGCTGTGCTTTACAATTGTTTCGCCTACACATTGGATCGCCTACTGCAGTTTGCCTACGTATAAGTTTTCCTACTGAAGTTCGCCTATGTATCAAATGCACTGTAAAACCTATCTATGAAGGGTGAGACAATAAATATACTGTAAAAAAGGAAAAAATAGTTCTCGTGTAAAGAAACTTTTATATGAATGTCAAGGCAACAAAGTAAGAGAAACACTGAAAACTTTAGACGTGAACGATTAACTGTCAAGCATTGTGTGACAACATAGTAAACCAAGAAAAGGCGTGCAACCTATCTTAAACAAGCGTGACACAGTAAATATATAAAAAAGGTAAAACAAAGCGACTGCTGTTGAGTAAAGTATGAGAGAGAATTTCCGAGATGGGAACGAGTTGTGACCGATTGGTGTGACAACAAAAGCGTAAACGACTTGTCAAGTGAAAGCCGTAAACTATCAGATTTCATAAAAAAATATTTGCTTACTTACCAATATTAAACTTACTTACCAATATTAAAAACATATCTTATCGCTAAGAACTTTTTTTTATAAATATGGAGGTGATTAATGAGTCAAACCTTTTGTGACAACAACAGCGTAATGTCTTGTCAAGTGAAAGCAGTAAAAATATCAGATTTCATGACACAATCTTTGCTTACATGTACTTACCAAAATCTTTATTTCTAATACATCTTATATCGCTAAGAATATTTTTATAAGTATGAAGGTGATTAAAATAAGGGAAACATTACAAATGAGTCAAGGACTTCCGAGATGTAAATGAGTTGACAAGTCAAACACTGTTGTCATCACAACAGAACTCGTTTGCATCTCAGAAGTTTTGACTCATTTGTAATGTTTCTCTTTCTCTGATCACCTTCATCTTTTATGAAAAAAATTTAACGACAAAAGATTTGTTTTTAAAATAAAGATGTTGATAATATAAGTAAGCAAATACTTTTATGGAATCTGATAGTTTATGGCTTTACTTTGACAAGTTGTTATGCTTTTGTTGTCACACAACAACTCGTTCCCATCTTGGAAGTTCTGGACTCATTCGTAACATTTTCTCTTACTTTACTCAACGGCAGTCGCTTCCTTTTACTTTTTTTATTTATGTATATATTTACTGTGTCACACTTGTTTAAGATAGGCTTCACGACTGTTCTTATAAGTAGGCAAACTTTTTTCATGAATTTGATAGGTAGCATCTCATCTCCTTTTTGCCGTTGTTGTCAAACTTCTGAAGTACTTGACTCATTCGCATTAATGTTTCTCTCACTTATATCGACTTCATACTTAAATAAACTTTCTTAGGGGAAAAAGATGTGTTCTTTTAATGAAGACTTTGGTAATCAGAGCAGATGAAATCTAAGTAATACTAAAACTTTTCTGGCACTCTTGATTACTAGTCATGGTTTTTCTGTTGATTAGTTTGCCTTGAGATTTTCATAAACCTTCTTGAAGATAAAGAAGTGTCTGCCTTTTTGATCATTAAAGTTTTCCTCTCTTTTCAACTTATGCTTCTACTTATGATGCCAGTGTAATACGTAGGCGAACTTCAGTAGGCAAAACTTATACGTAGGCGAACTTCAGTAGGTGAACCAATGTGTAGGTGCAACAATCGGAAACCAGTGCTGTACATGATTATCCATTATCACACAGAAGCATTAATAAAGAAATATTTTTACTGAGAAATTGAATTATTTTTGGAAGATGGTGTGAGGAGAATTTTATTGTTCCTGTCCTGTCATCAGGCAATGGATATGTACATGTATGTACTATCATAGGATGATGCATGCATATACAAGTGCATTGATCACATTCCCTCCATGTCATGTGTAGGTTCAAGTCCTAGACATGTGTTATTTTATATTGGTATATCAATCTGTGGTCTTACATAAACACACATACCAGGATTATGAAGTCCTGAACCATAGAAGTTAGATGGATGCTGACCAGGAGACTGCATTCCTATCAAACATTAAGAAAATTAATTTAAAAAATAATTTGAAAAAAATCCTCAGCATTGAAAATATTTGCCCCAAATTCAAACATTTTCTACAAACTGCAAATTTCTCTCTATGAAAAATCAGATTATTATTAATAGCAAAAGGAATAGTAATGTGACATGATTTTTTTGCAGTTGATAATTCAATAATGAACATAGCTGACTTTCAAGAACTACTCTACCAAAAATTTGCATTTTAAGCAGGTTATTACCAAAGAATTTTGGGTTAAAAAAATAGTGTTGAGTAAATGATGTAAATGATGACAACTATTTATATGTTACAATAATTTATTGATAATTTTTATCCACCACTTTTGGGGAGCCATAGATTTAAATTTTACCAAGTTTTTATATATTTCCAATTTTCATTCAAGTGCCCCTTTAAGGACCTAAATTCAAGACAATACTACTGGCTAACACAACTGACTAATCCAGTTGAAAACAGCTACAGGGGAATTAACTGGAAATGTCCTAAACGTGGAGATCCTTGGATGTACTGTTGGTAAGTTGATTTTAAACATCCAAGTGTTTTATTTTGGCCTTTGCAAATAAGGAATTTTTGATCTGTAACATAATATGATTCCGACAATCCAACGTAAATCTTGGTTAGAGTACTAGTGACGGACTGCGCACTAGGATCGCAATGCACAATTTGTGTATGATGAAATGTGAGTCAACCAGAGTACTTCAATTTCTATATTTGAGCTTTTCACATTATTTTTTTTGCTATTTTTTAATGCAGCAGTTGCTGAAAAAACTTCAATCAAGACTTTTTAAAGTAGTTACAAAGCCGATGACAAACAAACTGTATTTGACCCAAGAGGTCAAGAATTGCGTTAAAATTCCACGGCTAAATAATAAGAAACAACTTAAAATGGTTTTAACTGTAATTCTAATAATTGGTTTTTCAGATTGCAAAAAATTAATATTATGGCCATGAATCAAAATTTTATCTAAATTAGAAAATCTAAAGCGACAACATTTGCTGTACTGTTTGCAAACTAGACTTCGAGCCGCAAATAACTTTCAGGCACATAAATTGTAACAGGTTCAGGCACATAAATTGATTTAACATGACACGGCTTAAAAACCGCTGAGAATGCATGAAAATTCAAGATGGCGGACGTGCTAGCGTTTCCCATGCTTCAGAACGCTTATGTTTCTTTTACCCTCAGTGTTTCAGTTTGACTTTGATTGGAGATAGAGAGCATGTACATCAGGCCCTGTGCACGCTGTTGGTGTACATGGCAACAATCACAAAAAGATGTGAAAAATTGTTTTGAAAATGCTGGTATTTCCATATCACTAAAATCCACGATTTTAACTGTTTTATAGGAAATTTAATGTAGTTTTACAACTTTCAACTTTATAGATATTACCTCAGTCTTTAAAATAAAATTAACCAAGTATTAAACATTTGTAAGGATGTCAGGTACATAAACTTATCTCAATTTGCCGTCAAAATGTACATAAAAGTTGTCGCACAAATTGTGTGTAATCATGCCCTGTATCGCACATTTTTTTGCATTTCTCGCCCTATGGGCATGTTGCAGATCTTGCCTCTTTGTCCTTTTGGAATTGTCAAATCGTGCACATCCTGCAAATCGTGTCTTCACTTTGCAGCCTTCATTTTTGACCTCACTCCGGTCAGCTCAGACAGCTTTCAACGTCTTCACATTGAACCAAACAAACAAAAATATCGATACAGTATCAATAAACAAAAACTTAACAACAAAAAATAGCAAACTTATCAGTAACAGCATAGTGACCTGGTGCTTGTTTTTTGTTAAAAAGAAATTCTGAATGTGCCAAGGAAGTAATAAGGTTGAAAGATTGAAAGGCCGTGATTTAAAAGTGAGGAAATCCATTAAAAGTTGAACACCGTAGTGAAAATGGAAACTGACGTTTCGGACGTTAGTCCTTCGTCGGAGTCAATAGAAAGTAAGAGTGAGAGAGATGTTTATATAGTAGAGGAGAGAGAAAACAAACCAATAAGAAAAAAGCAAGCCATAAAAAAGAAAACAAAAGGATCGAAAGCAACAATAGGTGAGAAATAACTTAACTATAAGTGAAGCGTTCGTTCATCCCGTGGGGATTAACGGTGCCAAGTGAGAATGAATTACACACATTTCTTTTGTTTTGCGATGATTGTTGCTGCCGTGGGTTTAAAAACACAGACCAAAAACAATAGCATTAAGCTCAGAGTGATTAGCAGAATTAAAGTGCCGAGCAACTGGTTTATTTAAATCTTTCTTGCGAATGTCGTAAAGGTGGTCTCTAAAACGATCACCTAATCGGCCAGTTTCTCCAACATAGAGCATGTTACAGCATGAACATTGAATGCTGCAGTAGATGACGTTAGAAGAAGTACAATCAAAATGATCAGTAATATTAAAGGTGGATTTGGGACCTTTAATAGAAGTTAGTGAAGCAACAAAAGGGCAAGTGTAGCAACGTTTGCGAAAGCAGCGAAAAGTACCAGCATTACCTATTTTCATCATAGGACTCAGTTAAAAACAGGAAAATCATTAAACTGTTTTCCTTTAAATATAATTATCAATATTACCATCAATATTAACATACTAAAAGTGGGTTCTGGGAATTTACTATATAGCTCAATAATTCATCTATTTTGCATAATGTGTAAGACCACTAGAAGGAAGGTTACAATGATGCCATGAAATCAGAACAAGCATAAGATAAAAGTTTATTGATTATCAATAATTTACACACTTACAATATAATTAACACACAATTTTTTTTTATGATTTAACAATATTTAAGTAAAAACAAAGTTTTCCTTTATTTAAACACTCATTAATAGCATTTTAGTATTAGGCCTAGAACTAGTTAATTATTTAAAGCTCTCTGGTTTTTTTGGTTTGCGTTTTGTTGTTTTGTAATAGGATGAAAACTTTTTGAGTAAAGATTCTACTTTTCTTGGCCTATTGTAAACTGAAATATCATACGGTATCCGGTCATTTCGAGACACAGGCGTTTCGAGACAGGTCGTTTCGAGACACTAAGATACAAGTTCGAGACAGGCATATATCCGTTTCGATACACCTCATACACCGTTCAATATATATCATATGTAGAGGATATTACAGGTTCAAAACGATCTTATAAAGATAAGTATTTATTGCTATGTTGAGATACAAGGATACCAGACCAAACGTTACCAAGTTTTCCGTAAATCTACTACCTTAATCTACTATCTTAATCTTGACCTGACGTGGATCGAATTCATATGCTTTCACCTTGATAAAAATAAAGGTTATACTAGTATATTCTCTAACTTTAATGTGTGTTTCTGATAAAGATTTTGGGGAAAATCATAGAGTTCTGATTAAGATGTAGAAGTTTGAGGAGTCAAACATTCGGATCTGAACATTCTTGTTGTCGAGTCAAAACAACATCTCGTCCGGGTCTAAAGTTTTTGAGCTAGTCGTTTGCGTGTTTCTCTCTAAACTTGAATCCCCTTTCATATTATCTAAAAATTCTTCATAAAGTTTAGAAGATGCGAGTTTCTGATAAAGTTTTTGGAAAAAATCAAAGAGTTCTGATTAAGATGTAGAGGTTTGACGAGTCGAACATTCTTGTTGTAGAGTCAAAACATCTCGTCCGCGTCTAAAGTTTTTGAGCTAGTCGTTTGCGTGTTTCTCTCTAAACTTCCTTTCATATTTATCTAAAAATTCTTCATAAAGTTTAGAAGATGTGAGTATGTTCTATGTGAGAACATAGCAATAAATACTTATCTTTATAAGATCGTTTTGAACCTGTAATATCCTCTACATATGATATATATTGAACGGTGTACGAGTAGTATCGAAACGGATATATGCCTGTCTCGAACTTGTATCTAAGTGTCTCGAAACGACTGTGTCTCAAAATGACTGGCATTCTATCATACTATATGCAAGAGCTACCAATATAATATTTCTGTTTCAAGAGCTGTTTCAAGAAATTTATCCTGGAGCTGAAGATAAAGATTGACCTAGAGTCAGGCATTGATATCTAATAATTCTTCAAACAAGTACAACAGTGTGGCTTGAATATAACCATACTACTAACAACCATCTCATCTACTGAATTTGTGTATAAAAACAATGAAATTCTAAAATTAAAATATGGGGTATTACTTATGAAGCAATGTGAAGGATAAATATCTGCTACCATAAATATAATGGATTATTTATTTCAAGTAAGAATTTTCATGAAAAACCTCAGAATTGCATAACCAAGGTCAAAATATTCCTTAAAGGCCTTCATCTCTACAGTCCTTGAATATATTTATACATTTTCGTATGATTGATAGATAGAAAATCTATCTTCTTGTTTCTTAATTTTGGCAAAAAAAATGCATATGGCAAACTCTTTTGGTATCCGGTCTTTTCGCTACCTTGCACTTTCGCTACTTACCTAAAAGGTCGATTCACTACTTAATTGAAGTTGATTCGCTACTTAATAGAACTAGTCGATTCGCTACCTTATCTCAAATGTTACATATCACAATATCAGGAATATATAGAGATTATCACGTTAAGAACTTGATATCGTTTTTATTCACGAGTTTTTCCGTATCATATCGCAAACGAGCGAGTCCTCGAGCGAGACACTCAGCCAACAGTTATACACAACCTCACCACCACTACTTTACAGCCACAGCATTTTAGTAAATCAAATGAATTTACAATAATTTTAATGGGGCTAAATGTAATTTATCCAAAGTTAAAACCACAACTAAGCCTGTTAGCCTAAGCACCGTTGGCCAGCGGACCATCCATGCTACGCATGCGTTCACTGACTGGCTTGTAGCTTTGTATGTCATATTTGCATGCTTGCCATCGTACAATTTGCCCCTCCCTCCCTCCCTCCTCTATATGGTTAAGTTCAGTTATCATAGGTAAGCATTATCTCCACTGTTTTAACAGTGTGACAGGCACCAGTGTTGGGTTGTGGCCCGGTTGCCATGGTTACCTCCTTGCTGGGGGATATACTCGCGTAACTGGAACCCTGCACTGGTACCTAGCCCAAACTTATTAGTTGATGAGTTTTAACTCTAGACAAATACTGTAATAATATGTTGTGCTTTTTTTTCCATTGATATAAAAATATTGAATTGACATCACAGTAACTGATATAACTGGTGGGATTCTATTGTAGACAGAGATATAAAATTATACCATTAATTGATTCCTTGTTAATGATAAATATATATAATTGTTAAAGTAAGCCTACTGAAAAATAAAGATCAGTCTGCTTTTAAGGTATCAGGGTACCACTAGCGATCAGTGTGTATTCAACTCTCAATAGCACAAAATGTTTTAATCGAAACTTCAACAAAGTATACATATTCTGAAAGCCAAATAAATGTAGATACTGTTCCTTATTTCCTTTTTGTGAAATACATTTATCCTTTTAAGCTAGAGCAATTATTCAAATTTTCACCGAGGCATCTTCGTGGACATCGATGACAGTTGGTAATGATCGAAAGCTAATGCTTATTACCTTTTAATTTTTGAGATCACAAGACATCACTTGTCAAAAGTGTGTCTCCGATTTTTGATTAGTTTCCCCATTGCTTTTTTATATGCTCTTAAAGTTATGACGCTGCTAAATCAGCGGTATCCGATTATTTCGCCTACGCATCATTTTGCCTACCGAAGTTCGCCTACGCTTTATTCGTTTCGCCTACCAAAGTTTACTTAGCTATAATTATAATGTTTCTTTTCGATTTCCGAATAAATCTTTGTTCCCTCACACGAATATCCTATCTCTAGGAGGGGTTTTAATGAAATATTATGAGAGAAACATAAGAGAACGTCGCGAATGACTACAAGACTTCGTGACAACAAACCCGTGACTAACAACAGTGTAGTTCGATCGACAACTCGTGCTCGACAAACCATTAGATTTTCGAATAAATCTTTGTTCCCTCACCAAAATCTTTATCAAAAACACGCCGCTTTGAACCGGCGGGCCGGGAGAAGTCACCTTCCCTTTTATGAGTTAGTTGAGCTACGCCATAACGAAGCTAGGGTATGTGAACTCAGCGTCAAGTTGATCAGCAGTGGTAAGCTCAAGCGACTTCAAAAGAGAAAGTATCGAAATCTACAAAGGAAAATATTTGACTTATGGGAGAAATTTGAAAGTAATGAAAAATCAGCGGTCCAACTGTTGAAAGCCTGCTCTGCCCTGAATGGCCCCTCTAGAAGTCAATAAACCCATATAAATATTAGATCTATATAAGGAATATTTTAGAAATAAACTTAATACATTTGATAAATGTCAATAATCAAAATTTTGTAAAGAATCTTCGATAATAAAATTGGTTAGTTATTACAAATTGAGTTGATTATCGACTGCCTGTGTATAATAATGAATGGTTTGACAAGCACGAGTTGTCGATCGAACTACACTGTTGTTAGTTACGGGTTTGTTGTCACGAAGTCTTGTAGTCATTCGCGACGTTCACTTATGTTTCTCTCCTAGATATTTCATTAAAAACCTTCCTAAAGATAAGATATTCGTGTTTTTGATAAAGATTTTGGTGAGGGAACAAAGATTTATTCGGAAATCGAAAAGAAACATTGTAATCATAGCTAAGTAATTTTGGTAGGCGAAACGAATAAAGCGTAGGCGAACTTCGGTAGGCGAAATGATGCGTAGGCGAAATAATCATGAAGCAAATCAGCGGTATGCAAGCCAAAATCCACAATAGTTTTGGAAATAAGAAAAAAAATCAAAAATCGAAGACACATCTTTGTAGAACAACTATCCATGATGATTTCCTCAAAATTTCAGTTAAATCGGTCAAATTCCCTTTGAAAACAAACTCGAAATGTACAGGTAACTGAACGCAAAATCACTTCCGAAAAAAACACAAAAATGTTTTTCAAGCAAAGAAGCAGGGTTCCCAGCCATTTTGAAATTAAAAATTCCCTGATTTTTCATTGACTTTTCCCTGACTAAATAACAGTTTTCACTGACCTTGTAGGGCCGCAATGGCGAGCATGGGCCACATGCCTGACCTTTACCTAGGCCCCACTCTTATAATATTGCACGGGATACCCAGCGTAATTTAACTGTTCTGCATAAATGATACTAAATACTGAAATAATTTTTTCATTATTTGAAAATATTTATCAGTCTATTCGATAATTGCAAACAGTACGAGTATCACACGGATACCCATGGTTAACTTTAAACAAAATTCCCTGACATTTCCCTGACTGTGTTTTTCCCTGACTTTTCCCTGAACCCTGAGAAGTACTTTTGGAGATTACATACACCAATATGTGTCCGCGATGACAGATAAAGCAACGAAAAACCAAGATCGAATTACTTTATTATTGTTATTCAGGGCAGGAGGTCCAGATAAATTCCTAACTGAAGTTTGGTTATCAGTACAGTTCAGTAGTTTTTTTATGCATTTATTGCTATTATTCGAGTTCAGAGGTTTTGTTCACTCAGGGCACACTTATTATTCTTAGAGTTAAAAGTAAGAGAAAAAAGAGAAAAGCAAGAAAACAGCAAGAAACAGAAAGAACAACAAGAAAACAGTGTCCGATAGAGACATAACGACAGATTGTTGACAAGTGATGTCAACAATAATTTGACAACTATTAAAGCTAAAAAGTCATTTTTCGTTTATTTCTCGCTATTAAAAAACACTATTGGAATATTGGTTTTGGAAAATCATAGCTTATTGTGTATTCTCGCAAATTAATGTAAAAACCTAAAAATAAATCTTTCATAGCAATTTTGGGGTACCCTGATTCCTTAATTCAAAAATGTCTTGGAATTCATGAAACTGGTTGTAAATAGCTGTAAATGTTGTTTGCTTGATTTTTATCTTTGTTTGCATACTTATTTTGGTGTTACTTTTCAAGACAATAGATGATAAGTATTAGGAATATATTTCAATTGTCCACTATGCTCATAAATCGTTAAAGGAATAATATTATTTAGGGTTCCAAGCATGTAAGTCCAAAATCCAAGTTTAAAGTGAAGACTGTTTCGTCAGGCCATCAAAAACATTGAAGCTTGTTGATTTCTCTTGGACACTAAGGTTGCTGATATTATTTTATTAAATTTTCCCATATATATATATGGGTATAAAAATTATTAGTAGTTTGTGTTTGTTGTTGACGCCCACTTAATTCACGGGGATAAAGCACTCTAAGAGCTGTCACAACTCCAAAACATAGAACGATTCTAAGCAAAACCTCAAGAAATGGTTTTTCTCAATCTCATAGAGTACCAGATTTTATTTCAAGAATACCCATCTTGTCGTCATTTCTGGTAGCTCGTCCCAGATCAAAAAATCCCGGCAAGGGGGGGACCAAAAAAAACATTTAAAAATCTGTAAGATATTAAGGATTGTTCAAAATCTAATTCTAGCAACGGAAATGGTTTATTTGATGCTTGTAGATTACTCCAAGTTTTTATCATTTTAGGGGTGATATGCACTTTAACCACATTTAAATATCAAAGTCTCACCTTGTGAAAGTTCTTGTTGTTTTCTTGGAAAGTTGTACCTACAAAAAATTATTTAATAATTATCATTAGCAACACCCTAACATTCATAATTGTAAATAGTAAATGGGGATAATGGATTTATATTTTACTATATGGAAAGTTTACATGTACATGTTTACATTATAGGTAAAGTTTAAGCTGGATAAATAACTGTTTCTTAATTTAACCAAATTTACATTAAGGTTGATACATACTTAAATAAACAGTTTCTATTCTATTTTCACTCTGAAAGAAACATATTTGAAGCTAGTTATTAAAGTCAAAAACCAAGTCAACAAAAAAAAGATATTTAAACAACCTTTTAAATCTGGTGTCAAGGAAAAAAACAATTAAAAACCTTTACAGGTGTAGCTAAATGGTTCAATTGATTAGTAAAACTAACAAAACCATAGAGTACAAACACTATAAGTGTGTAACATAAATACCACTAAATACTGCTAAATTATGCTAATCCTATTGTTTTCTATTGTTTAATTAGCACTATTTACTACTAAATTATATAGTGCAAAGTGTTGCACACTTTTAGTGTTTGTACTCTATCATAGTTCTTTGAAACACTGTGTTTATTAGTCACATGTAATTCATTACCAGTCCCTCTAATTAAGAAGCTTATTGATGTCATATTGTTTAGTGTGATGTTTGACTGTTGTGTGTTTAACTGAAACGTCTAGTGATTTTCTGATAAATTATGATGTTACTGATTTTGTCTGAGTTGGAGCATTATCTACCAAAACTGCCAATATTTGCAATTTTTTTTATCCCTCATACCAACCAATTTGTAATGCGAAGTATTTGTTCATGTGAAATGCTGTAAAAAGGCTATAATATATGTTGCTACCTGTTTAAGAACATTAACGAATATTAGAATACACCTACAAGCATACTATCACAAATCCTGCAATCTGATTGGCTAACATACTCACTATCTATCCTGTGATAGATAGAGAGTAGTGAAAAACAAACAAATGTATGATCAAGTTTCTTCAAAATCTCTGCTTTTTCTCTAAAGAATCTTTAAAAATCGATTGTAGAAAAGACCAAACTGTACCAAGGGAAGGAATTGAGGTTTTGAACAGTACAAATAAGTAAAAACTGCCTGCACTTGAGGTCCGGTATCCTTTGCCGCTGAACAACAAAACAAAATAATTACAAAAACAAGTAAAAAAAAGTTTTTAAAGTCTTAGAGTCAGTCCGGATAGGGACAAACTGTGCCCTCGGTCTTGAAAACATATTCAAGACTAGGCACAGTTTTTCCCTATCCAGACCTCTTGTCTGGTGAATAACATATATTTTGGTTTGAACTGGTGTGATGTAAACAATCTCTTGTGTTGCTATGATACAAAAGCAGTCACCTGTAATAAGTAGTCCTATGCATGCATTATAGACCAAGTAGTTTAAGATTGACTTTTTAATGAATTACACACTTTGTCTGTTCTGAAGCCATAATGTGTTGTGTACACAAATGTACAGACGTCAGACAGCAAATGGAAAGAAGTGACTAAGTAGTCAACCAATCAAAAATCAACTTGATGGATTACCATTTTGTCTTATTTTGTCTGGTACTCCACTATACAGGGCTTCTGACAGGATGCGGGAAAAAATTGAAATTATGCGGGATTTTTTCCTGAATTATGCGGAGAAAAAGGCAAATTATGCGGAATAGGATGCGGGATGACGTCACAATTGAAAAAATTTCTGAATTTCTTTTTATAGGATTTTACACGTTTAAAAAAAATTTTGCTGCTTTATTTAAATCCAAACTTTGTTTATCTTAAGTCTTACATAATTATTAACAGTTTTACCTTGATTTTGCTTCTTTATTTGACACTGGCATTGTTTATCTCAGGTTTTTAACCACACATGTAATCGTCATGTTTTTCACACTATACGCAGTTCTTCTCGATATGCTTCTCTCCAAAGCAATTGCTGTGAATGTTTTTTTTTTCTCTCGAAACCTTAAATTTATGATCTGTTTTTGAAGCTAAACAAAAAATCTCAACATTATTTAATTACTACCTCACCTTACCTTGCACGCTTTACGATTGTTTCGCCTACGCATTGGTTCGCCTACTGCAGTTCGCCTACGTATAAGTTTTCCTACTGAAGTTCACCTACGTATTGAATGCATTGTAAAACCTATGTATGAAGGGTGAGACAATAAATATACTGTAAAAAAGGAAAAAATAGTTCTCGTGTAAAGAATAAAACTTTTACATGAAGAGCAAGGAAAACAAAGTAAGAGAAACACTGAAAACTTTAGACACGAACTAGTAACTGTTAGGCGTCGCGTGACAACACTGTAAACCAAGAAAAGTCGTAAAACCTATCTTAAACAAGTGAGACACAGTAAATACATAAAAAAGGTAAAACAAAGTGACTGCAGTTGAATAAAGTAGGAGAAGCGTTACCAACGAGTCAAGAACGAGTTTGTCTAAAAAACGATTTCAGTTTTTGCTAATTTTTCCATTCAGTTTTGAACTATGTTGTCTGAAAAAGATCTTTTTGATTTGATGACCATGCATTTTCCAAGATATTTATATTTTCATACTTTCAAAATTCTTAGCGATAAAAGTTATGTTTTTAATAAAGATTTTGGTGAGTAAGCAAAGATTCATCTAATGCTTCTACTTATGAATCGGTGCCAGTGTATTAATATACATAGGCGAACTTCAGTAGGCAAAACTTATACGTAGGCGAAATTCAGTACTTTAGGCGAACCAATGCGTAGGCGAAACAATCGGATACCCCTTGCACAACCATCGTTCGCATAGCCGTAGCTAATAGACTATCCTTTATTTTTACTCCTTGTTATAGGAAATTAACTCACTCCACAAAAATCCTTAAATAGCATAATTTAAGTCGTGTTAATTTCTTCTCTTTTTTTCCATTTTTGAAGGCTTCATAATAAATTTATCCATTTTGAGATATTTTAGAAGTGGACTCAAATGTTTATGAGAGAAATATTACGCACGAAAATCTTGTCTGTGAATACATGCATTTAACCAGAACTATCATTTGCTATCTATGGCTGCTATTGTTTGACTTCTAGCCAATCAGAGAGTATGTTTTATTTAAGGCTAGTTACCTGGCTCTTTCACGGTTTTAAACTAAGAACGCCTTGTTCCTTTTCATTATACAATGGTGTATGATTCAATATACAGTTTTAAACGCTGTTTATTGCTTGAAATTTGGTAAGTAAACTATAAAAAATTCGTAATTTCATCGAAAAAAGTAAACATTGTAATACGTTTCTTCTTGATTATTAAGTTTTCTTTAGGTTTTTGACGAATTATGCGGGATTTTGCCGGATTATGCAGAAAATCGTTCGATTGTGCGGAAAAAGGCGAATTATGTGGGTCCGCACCCGCGCATCCTGTCAGAAGCCCTGACTATAAATTATAATCGTTTTCTGTATGTACTGCAGCATGCTTATCAAATATAAGATTTGATAAGAACTATCATATTCCCTGGAATATTTTTGAAATTGTAAGAGAAGTTTTTACACTGTAATTCATAATTGGTGCCACTTGGTAATATGCTCTTTTTCGACTTGCTTTGATTTTTAAGTTCTTCTGACATGAAAATAGCAGTTATTTCTTTGTCTAGAAAGCAATTATGATATGGAACTCCAGATATGGGGGAGGGGGTAATATGCATGAAATTCTTTGGCCATGGGCCTCGAAATTTGTGAAGACAAGGGGGATAAGAAAGTCAATCCCACCCATGGTAGGGGTATGGATATTTTCTGGAACTACCCAATAGAAATAAAAATAAATCATGAAGTTATTTACAAAAAAATGGAGTGAAGTTTGGTTTTGAGTAAATTCATAAAAAATAATTTTTCTTTATTACATGTAGGCCTTTAAAGATTATTCCAGTTAAGTTTCACTAGACCTCCTTTACAAAGATATAACTAGCTAAAAACTAGTGTGAGCTGCGTCGGTGTTTCTAATGAAACAGTAATGATGAAAAGGTAAATTATACACCTTGAAAAGACGTGTACTGACGTTTCGGACGCTAGTCCTTCCTTCTAACAAAGAACCTGGTACTTTTCGCTGTTCTCGTAAACGTTGTTATACTTGTCCTCACATAGCCTCTCACACATCTGTTGTCGGTCCTAAATCTACTGTTAAAATCACTGACCATTTTGTTTGTACCACTTCTAATGTTGTATATTGTATTAAATGTACCCGCTGTAATCTTTTGTATGTGGGCGAGACTGGCCGCCGTCTTGGTGATCGCATTTGCAATCATCTTTATGATATTCGCAATAACGATCCCACCAAAGCAGTTTCCCGCCATTTTAATCTAGCTAACCATTCTCTTTCTGACTTCATTGTTTTCGGTCTTTCTTTGCTTAACGGCAACAATGATTGTCACAAGACCAAAGAAATGCGGCTTATTCACCTATTGGGCACTCTTAGTCCCAACGGGATTAATGAATGCTTTATTTTCAACTAACCTTTCCTTTTGTCTTTTGATTGTTTGTTTTTGTTTCCTTGCCTACCTTGCTCTAATTGGTTTCTTTTGTCTTATTCTATCATATATACACTCCTTTCTACCACTTCTTTCTCTTTTACTCCGACGAAGGACTAGCGTCTGAAACGTCAGCAAGTTTTTTCATCTTTTCACGGTGTATAATTTACCTTTTCATCATTACTCCTTTACAAAATCGTTGCAATGCAACCCATCGTTTCAAAACCCTGATTTGGATTTTGGTCTTTTCCTAGCTGTCAATCGTCTTGGATTTATGAAAATGAACTCTACAAACACAATCACCTAGCATCACCTATTATCTCAGCATCCAAAAATCATTTTTTTACTAGTATTTGTCGTCGGACGTAGCCGTCTGAAGTTCTGTGCACATGAGAATTGAAACTACTGTAAGTCCAGGTAAATTATATGAACGAGTATTTTTCGATTCTGGGATTCAGCTCATCAAAACTAAAAAATCATTTATTAGCAGAATCAGGTTGGCTCAAATCAAACACTCATCTTAAAAATAAATCCTGAACAGTTACAGTTTGATTATTGAACTGGCGCCAGCATGTACCACGGCAAATTATGCTTGAAAGTTTTTTTGTTTCACTATTATTTTTATCCAGTTTGTCAAGATCGACTCGTAAAATATTCGTAGCCGACTTTTAATCGGCTTCCTAAGTTACAAAAAACTTCTACTTATAATAACCAAATCACTATCAATTTCAGAACTGTTGTGAATAATCAGCGTTAAATAAGCTTACTGACCATTACTGACCATTCGTGACTATCCTGTGTAGATTTCAGACGAAACCTTTCAGACACATAAATAAGTCGTTTCTACGCTTCACGTATCCACTAGTTAAAACGAGCCTGAATGTTCGAAAATCCAAATTTTTCTAGGTAATACTAGTAAGCCGTTCAACTCTATTCGCTAGATCGTCTTATAGGATGGCAGCCAAGAAAAGAAAGTTTCTTGCATCTATCCCATTGTTATAAAGACAACAGTTTTAGATTGCTTAGCTTGGTGATGCCAGTACAAAAACCATGCCGAACAAATTTCAGGTATCATTTAGCAGAAGTTAATGGTTTCCTTTTTCTTCAAAATATTTGGTTAACAAACAACACTTTTGAGCTCTTATACGTACGTCGTAATAATTGCCAAAAACTAATATGCTACTGCTAAATAGCACAACTTTAAAATACAGTAAGTGGTCACTAAGAAGTCTTGCAAACATCTGTTCCTCTGTTCCTGTAGATGGGTTTTCATCCCCAATAATTCTGTTTCAAGACTTTATTTGCATCCGAGTTGATCGAAAATTGCACGAAATGAACAGCGACATAGCTTCCAGTGTGCCAAAGTGTAATCCTCTTGACTTGCCAACTTCATCGCCATTAAAAGTTTTGTATATTTATTTACTTGTTAAAAGCTAGAGCATATTTTCTATTATATATATATCTATCTATTTTCTCCAAAGTGTTAATGAAAATCTCAAGGTGACTACTGAACCAAAGTGAAAAAAGAGTCAGGCTAACGAACTGTTACAAGGTAGTGTAAAGATAAGAGTTTTACGACTAGTCGACAATGAAATCGACAACTAGCTACCACATACTTTCGCAACTGTTGGTTCGCTACAAAACAGAGTCTGCTACCATCATGAAGTATTTTCGCTACCAAAACAAAACTTCGATGAGACTTATTAAAAAACCTAATACGCGAAACATCGATCAACAAGCGACGCTTCCTAGTCGTTTAATGACGCTTTTTTTTCTTGAATTCCATTAGAATTTATTATTTGCACTAACAAACTAAGAAAAAATGATCTATTGTCTTTATCTGGAACAAATTTGAGGTCATCATCTAATTGTAAGCGCCAATAACGTAACGATTGAGTGGAACAATCGAGCGCAGTTTACGGTGTTTCATAGAGTCTTTTCGCTACCAATAAGGCTCCGTCCACACGTATCCAGAAATTTTTGTATCCACGATTTTTTTTCTTCAGATAGTGATCGTTATCAGTGACTTGGAAAGAAAGCGACTATAAACGACTAGGAAGCTTGTTGATGACACGAAAACAGCACGGCGTTGCTTGTTTAATAATGCGTAAAGGTATTTTGGTTTTTCTCGCTCGAACTTCTGCAAGTCAGAACCAATAAATATGTCCGAGACATTCGATTTTTCTATGAAGAAGAAGGATATTGTAATGTTTTCAACAAACTACTTGACAAAAAATAAAACCTTATTGGTAGCGAAAAGACCCCGGCCTATGTAAAACCATAAACTATGCTCGATTGTTCCACTCAATTGTTAAGTTATTGGTGTTTACATTCAGATGATGACCTCAAATTTATTCCAGTGAAAGGCAATAGATCATTTTGTCTTACTTTTTAGTATAAATAATAAAGTAAAAAAATAAAGTGTAGTGCTTAAGAAGTAGAATTTGAATGTTCACATAAGAAGAGGGAGCGATCTTTTTACAAACGCACAAAGTGAGGTCGTTCTAATGCTATCGAAATGCTATCAAAACGCATGTTATTATTAATTTTATCAAATATGAGTTGTTTTTCAAATAAATATGCTTCTAAAGATTAGAGAAGTAATTTAGATTTCTTATATACAGTTATATAAAAGTACTCTTGGAATTTTGCGAACAGGTCATTGTTTTTGAGAATGGGTTCGTGCAATAAAAGGCAATTGTGCGAAATGTATGGTAACCCCGCTCAAACCACTGTGGCGAACTCCTTGATACTAGTTGCACTTATTGCACCCATAAGTCCTTTCTGTCATTGTACCATTACAGTCTCTAAGCATGGAGACGGAACGGAAGAGTGAGAGACTGTGGAAGATACTAGTTGACATTCAAAGAGTTCATTTTCGCTCGATTACACATTTAAATACTCAATTTAGTTGGTAATAGGTGTAAACGTCCTTTTATTTTCCTTTTGACGCCGACTTTGTTTAGTTCTTCGATATTTTGTTGAGTTTGGAAGCAAATTCTGTGATGAATTAATTGTCTGAATTTCAAAAAGAAAGACTTTTTGGACTTCGATGGAGTCAACTAAGTCAAGCATTATAGCAAAATTGAAAGATCTATTAGCTAACGCTTTCTCTGTCTTCAATTTAAGGGTGGGCTGAGTGCTTTATTTCAGGAATCATTCAACCTACGACCTCAGGACAGAATACAGTATACAAAATAATCGACATCTATTGTGTAGATTTGTCTCGTCCTTAAAGCACTTAAACGTTCAGTTATAAGCTTAATGTACTTACTGATTCATTGCTGACATTTGATCAACCAAAGGTCTTTGGTGTGCCATAAGATATTTGCAAGCCTATTATCTATAACATAAAAGATAATTTCCTGTTATATACCTCATGGGCTTTTAGCAGGACTTTAAAAAGAGGGGTGGATAAATGTTTCTAAATTTCTTTTGAGCCTTCTTTTTGCAATACAAATGGAAAGAATGAATAAATCATAACATACAGCATACTGCATATTTGTTGTTGTTGATTCATATTTTGAAATTAGATGCAATTTGGCCCTGGCGAGTGGAACACAATTGATTATTCATGGCTTGTATGACATCACTTCTGTCCGTCCTCACTTCGGTGTACACAACACAGGTGTGTGTTGATGTCAAAGCACAACTACTCGCAAATGCAACTCTCAATTGTCATTAAAAAATTGCTTTAGGACAAATTATAGACCAATAATTAATAAAAAAAATTTCATGCATTCAAAGGTGGATCAAGAAACATTCTGCAAGAGGTCAGGTGTGTGTTTTTTAGCAAACAATCGTATATATATTTTTTTTACAAGAATGTTTTAATGACAAATCAAAGAATTAATCTTATAACATTTAGTATTCTATAGATAAGTTTAATTTATTTTAATGCTGGATGGAATATAAGCCGGAGAGCAAATATTCAGCCTTTATTAACTTTGTAAATCTTTAACAATTCAACTTGTTTTTAACCAACTCTCGTATGTTTTTCGTTGAAGAAAAATGCAGCTTTGTTTGTTTCCTTTTGTGGATCCCATCGGCAAAACAAAAAAGACTTTCATTCAATGATTTTATATCTTTCTACAGATAACTTATTCAAATATTGAATGAAATGTAAACTTACACCAGATATTCAACTGTTTAAAAATTAAGCTGTTCAAGCTAGTATGATTATATACAAATTCATCAAATTTTGTTGTTCAGAGATGTTATTGTATAAAGACCTATGTCTTTCAATTTAGAAAGCCACAAAAATACTTTAAAACATTTACAAATATTAATTTACTGACAAAGAAATTCATCATTTTGAATTTTGCATTGCATTTTGCATTATTTTCTATTTTGTCTCAGTTGTTCTTGACAAGTTTAACTCAATGTAAACTTTGTCCCTCGAAAATTTTCAGTTGCTCGTGATTTCCGTATCTTTCTCGCCCATGAAAGGAGATAGAAAAAATTAAATTAAAACGGAATCTCACAATCTAGTATTCACAGCTTGAGTTTTCAAGTTTATTGAAAAGTAGTTAAGGCTTATATAAAAGGAATTAAATCAGTGGAACATTCTACTTTTCACTTAATTATTAAATGAAGTTCATTGAATTCGGGCTCTTTCCCAGTTTCAACATTTTTGGCAAATGATGCAATATATTTACTTTCTTATAACTTCATTGCAGTCTAAATATGGTTCGTATAAAAACCTAAACTCTTCGTATGGATAACCAAACATTGTCATGTAAAGGAAGTAAAGTAAGCTTATAAATTGCTCACCTTTTCTTAAGTTGTTTTCTAGTCTCTCTTTATCTGCTGTGATCATTTGTCCATAAAAATTAAAGTAAATTTTACTAAATTTGACATTCTATTGGATCATCTGTAGTTATCTTTCATTTTTCAAGTAAAATTTACCAGGAATTCAAAGCGTAAAAATGTCGGCTATGCTAAACTTCATTTAAGAATTTTTCAAGAACAAATCTGGCTCCTGGGGGGAACCGTGGTGGGTTGTGTATGTGACCAAATTCCTAAGCTGGAGGGTACTAAGGTCGAATACAAAGACTGGTGCGAAGAAAACGATATTGTCCATTTCCATTTCATTTTTTCGCTTCATAGTTTTCCTTATGGGGGACATTATTTTCATCTCGAGGGAGAGAAAAATTTAAAGATTTTTTGCCCGATTTTATTCTAATCTTTCATTTTTATCTAAATTGGGTTTATGCCTCATTGGGAGCTCAGCTTTTAGGCAGTGCTTAAATTTATTTATTATTCCTTCTTCCTTTTTCCTAAAAATATTCACTGATACTCTTAAAGGGGGTGGAAATGCACCCAATCCACCACGCTGTATCCGCCAAGTCTGTAATAGCAAGTGAAAGCAAGCTTACAACATTTAGAATTCCGCCATTTTCAAGTGACAAGCAACTTACTCTAGAACTGAACTTTCAAGCTAACAACAAGGGACATTTCGTTGAAAAATAAGTAATTAACATAGGTAAATACCTGAATGAAGTTATGTAGTAGGTAATATTCTGTATTTTTATGTTGTTCGGGCGTTTTAGGATAAGATACAAATCCCTGCTTTCAACTAAATTCTCCTGATTAGCCTCCTGATTAGTTTTACTTCTCGTTCTCAATACGCTTGCGTTTCGCGAACTTCCGCTGATATGGCCTACCTCGTTCCCAGGACCTTCTAGGGCCCATGCCAGTGCAGTTATGAAACGTCACTCAAAACCAACACCGCGGTCAAATGTCTGCGCATGCGTAGCACCATGTTAAGGCGCGCCATATTTTTATTTGTAAACATTAGTATATTGTCAGACGGATGAGTTCAAAGTCGATTTATAAGAAATTCCCTGGATATTTAAGCTCAATATTTTCCGTATATACTCTCTGTCATATCCTCAAACTATTCTCAGTTTACACTTTTTTTATTCGTTTTACATTTTGAGAAAAACGCAATGAAAGTTTTCTCCTTCGTGGTTTTAGTAATAATCGCTACGAGTGTCAGCTTTGTGTGTAGCTATGGTTGTGAAAAAGCAAAAAAAGTCGGTTCCATAAAGATAACTGTCCTTCAGGAAGCCTTTGCAAGGTAAACTCGAAGTTAGCAAGGGCTGGACAAATTCCAGAAAATTCTAGTCCGTCGAAGGCACAAAAATGAGATAGAAAAGGAAGCTACAATCGCTGCTCTTTTCCTTGCGACCAGCATTCTACGACTTTAGTCCCGATACCTTCAAGACTTTTTTCTGCGATTGATGAGCATGGGAAAGGAAAAAATAACCAGGAACTATGTGGTGTACGAAGTGTAGAAAAGTCGTAGTTTATAGTTAACTGATTCAGTTTTCCCTGACGATGGGTTTGTAACCCGAAAGCTCGGAGCAGGAATATAAAACTAAAAAACGTGGATGAAACAAAAAAATAGTAAATTCTATATTTGTAAGGACCTTGTAGTGATGTGTTCTTTTTGTTTAGAATATTCCAATGCTGTTATTTGAAGCAGAGTACCCTGGTGGTAATTGTTATAATGTGTTATAAATGATGCATCATAGCAGGGTACTCTCCTTCAAAAATGACAAGCATGGCCATCAGCAATGATCTGTTTTCACTACTGTTTTTTATTAACTTTGGTTTTTACTGGTGTTCAATTTTCTTTAAAAAGAAAATTCTTTTGAGAAGATTACACACTGTACAACCCTGCTTTGATGAAAGACTTTGTAGATGAACATTCTCCTGGACTATTTGACATGATCCTAAATTCCATAATAAAACCTGAAACCAGCAAAGAAAGATGGTACCTTCAAGAAAAGAGAACTGTTGTTCTTCTCCATATCATTGCTTACTTCAGGTAGTAAATATTTACATTTTTTTCATGTCTAAAATATTCCTCTTACAATGAAGTGTTCAATTTCAATTTTACTATTATTTTAATAGATTAAAAAAACTTCCCAATAGACCCCAGCACAGTTTCCTGCATCATCTTGAAAGGTAGCTGTGCCTTTGCATCGAAGCGAGATGAACGGTGAGCTTAAACAATTATCCACGTCTCTATCATTGCAAGCTCACCGTTCGTCACCTAATTTTTTTCTATTTGACTGTTTATAGAAACATTCCTTTATGATGCTCTTACTTGATGATTTTCACAATATCTATACCATTAGATTACCATGCAGACACCAGCCTCAAACTGTCTCTTGCCACCCACATGGTCTCCTCTCTTTTAGAAATCCAACCTACTATTCCAGCTATTTGCCTATCTCTTGAAAAGGACAACATTCACTCTACACCTAATATAGTCATATAGTCTTTTACTCCGACGAAGGACTAGCGTCCGAAACGCCAGGAAGTTTTTTCATCTTTTCACGGTGTATAATTTACCTTTGTACTATTACTATAGTCATAAATGGTATATCTAGAAAATGTGTTTGCACATGTATCATAGGGACTGCTTTGAGCAAACTTTAAAGAAACATTGTCCTCACTACTCTCAGCCACTCATGAACAAATTGGATAAACTGACAAATTCTTTTAACACATCTCTTCTTTTGCCTACAAGTACATCTAACAGTATCAATAATATATGTAATAATGAGGAAAATGAAGACAGTCCAGATAAAGATTCCAGATATAAACAGTCATGGCCCTGACTATTATGAATCCACAGATTGGAAGAACCATGTTGAAACAGTTTTAAATACATTTTCTGTCCCTCAACCTTCAAGAAGCTCAAATTCAAGTGCAAACTCTTCTGGCTCTCTATCTGGCCAAGGAACTCATCATGCCCATGTATTATCTGTTTCAACTCAATATGGAAAGTTCTGGTTATTTGAAAAGCAGATATCACAGTTCACACTTAATGGAAGGAATGGCTTAACAGCGTGCACTTTCATCAATATCATTCTTTCTAAGTGTTATATAGCAAACAGAATAGTTTTACCAATCCCTGACCAAACAATGTCAATATTGTGGCAAATGGTAATCACATCCTGTATCGCAAAGGGCAACAACATACATGATCAAGTTACTGGTGGGCGCCCAATTCACTTTTATGTATCTGAGGCAGTGATATACATCTGTCTAATCATTCATTTCAAGGAATTACTGTTGATGATTCTTTTGATGTGGATTTTATTAATACAAATCCAGCTGTCCCACAGTCTTCACTGGCATTCTTTTTGCAAAGACTTGTTCAAGAACCTAATATAGCAGCCATCATTATCATCAATGGCTAAATGTCTGTGTGTTTAATTGGCTAGGCAACTAACATTCTTCTCATGGACAGTCATCTTCATGGCAACTAATTTATGGAGCATTTGTTGGTAAGACCACCCTGCAAAGATTTAGATGGATTTTTCATAAATGCAAAACAATATATAAGCAATATATAAACAATATATAACATGTGTACAGCAACTTTTCTTAAGAAATAATTTTATCCATACAAAATCCATCGACATTGATATTACATGATAATAATAATAATAATAATAACCTTATTAACGTGTCTTTCTTTCTAGCTTACGATTAAGAAACTAATTGGAGACACCTATCTAACCCTAATAAAAACCCTTAAAATCCATAGTTAATTGTTAGTTATTTCCTATTTACATTCCCACCCCAACACCATCTATTCCACCCCCTGCCCCCCTCCCACTCTACCCTCTCCCCTCCAATATCCCTAGAGCAACTGGTATGTTATACATGAATTATATGTGTAGATAATAAAATGATAGCTGTGTACCACAGGTTTGCACCCTAGCCAAATCAGACGCCCCGAGTCTATCCAGACACTGAAACTACTATCAGGACATCTGAGTTCGAGGGTATGGAAAACTGCAGCACACTGTATTACCCATAAAAATTAAATTATTCAATAGAACAAGTAGAGACATGAACTAATTTAGACACAAAAAGCAGTCTTTACACTCCTGAGCAGAGATAGTCATGGCCAAGTCCAACTTCCTTTCTTGATTTCAAAATATATTAATTGATTCAGCCATTTTGAGCGATTTATCAAGCTTTGACCAAATGAAAGGACCTATATATACCTTATACTGTGCTTCCCATATGTTATAGTGTTAAATCTTGGTATTGAGAAGTCATCTGAATTTCTAATCTTATACCTACACCATGGAAAAGGTTTGCTAAAGTTTTGATATTCTACAGTTTTAGTAAAGTTCTTGTTTGTAATTGTAAATTTATTGCTTCGTGGAGTGCTTAATTAAGAATACTTTCTATGGATTCAGTGCTGGCTCTGCAGCCTTTAAAAGTCAAGTAAACAATCTTATGTATTTGACTTCAATTTAAAAATGTTTGACAAGCATTTTCATTGACTGACGCTTCTCTAAGCACATAAAGGCTTAAGATAGTATATCATGTCGCAGCGGTACATATCTGCACTGTAGTACAATCGATCAATCCTGTAAAATAATTAAAGCATGATCAACTCACCTTCGGCAATCTTATATAAGATCATTTTCCTTCGGATTTTCTGGTTTCCTTCAAAAAATCAATAGGAATATCCTCTGCTGTGGACATTTTGTGTAATTCACTTATCTTCCACGACATAAGAGGGAAGAAAATCACAAAACAACGTATGCAACAGGGCTGCAATCCGAAAAGATCGAAGAAAACAGTTGATCATCCAGAAAAACATGTAAGATTATCCGCCATTTTGATTCTAGACCTTCACGCATGCGCAGACGTTTGACCGCGGTGTTCTCAAAACCGGTCTTTGCCCATGGTGAACATGGGGAATCAAATTAACAAATTGACATCAAATTTTTATGTGTCTGTCCTCTTATTGACAATAAATTGCATCATCACATTGTCAAAGTAGTGTGGATTCACGAGGCGTAGCCGAGTGGATCCGCATACTACTTTGACAATGTGATGACGAAATTTATTGTCAATAAGAGGACAGACACATAAAAATCTGATTCTCAATTTGTTTTTTACAATAACAAAAACGATCAAAACTTCTCATTTTTAGCGATCAAAACAACCAACGGAAAGAGCGCGCGCTCGTTGACGTCAGCTTTATCTGTCTTTCCTCTTATTGATGATAACAAAATGGCCAATCAGCGCGCGAGAAATTTCTAAGTTATTGTAAAACTACCGATTATTGGTCGTTTCTCACCATGACACAGGGAGACCAACAAAATAGTTTTTGAAACTACAAAAACAAAATGGCGGACGGCCTTCGAGGAAGAATCGGTGTTTGAGTTTAGGCGAGTTCGCCACCATAAAAATTCCCCACTACTTCTAAACTTATAGCAGAGTTTCATTGGCCTGTTGGCTCCCCAATATGGCGAAAATTCGAATAAGTACCGTCAAGGAACCGCGGGCAAGGAAGAGTTTCAAGACGGAGTAGCAAAAAAAATCCGAAAAGGAGACTTTGCTACCAGTGACAGGTTTCCTAACATTATCCATTTCATTTTTTATTTATTGTAGCTATCTTTGAGCGCTAGTATGCTTCAAATAAAAGTTTATAACATTTTAAACCTTACTCTGAACCTTACTACTAGTATTGTAGTTGCATAAATCTATACACTGGGACTACCTTTTTTTAATTTTCAAAACCATTTATTTTCACGTGATTAGTGACATTTAGAGTGCTTCGTAGAACTTATTTACATACCTGCAAAACAGATTATTGCACATACTGTTTTAAAGTTTAATATATTGACATTATTTCTGGGAGTAGCTTCACAATAACCCGCTTTGAAATGCAACCTATTGTTCCTCTAATTCCTGAGTGGCTTCATTGCTATGTGGCTACAATACAATCCATGTGCCCTCTACTCATACCCTATAGACTCGATGCAAAGGCTAAAATAATAAACAACCCCTACCCAACCCACCCCTTGTGGTAGTCGACAGTAAACGAAATATTAGTATAACCATTAGCTGGTATTTTAAAGTAATACCCATTTTGTCTTATTTACTAAAACATATTTTTACATGTGATTTAGTGACATTCTCTTGTTCATCCTCTGATATTACAGTCGACTGAAGTCAGCATTGTTACGCTTTGCATCATACTCAGATCACCCTTGACAATTCCTAGACACTCCTTCCTGGTCAAACCAGCAAGGTCGGATAGGACTCAAAACAGGTGTACATGCACCATCTCACTTCCACCCACAAATTCAAATTCATTTCAAAATCCAGGTCAACTGAAGTAAACACTATACCCATTACATCATACTCAGATAAGCACTGGGGGTGGAAGTGAGATGGTGCATGTGCACCTGTTTTGAGCCCAATCCCACCAAGCTCAGTTGATCAAAAAAGAAGTTTCTAGGAAATGTCAGTGCTGATCTGAGTATGATGAAGTGTGTTTAATTATGACTTTAGTTGACAAATGATTTTGAATTTATGGATAGAAGTGAGATGGTGCATGTGCACCTGTTTTGGGTCCTATCCCACCATGCTTCGTTGACCAGGAAGGTGTGTCTAGGAATTGTCATTGCTGATCTGAGTATGATGCCTGTGGTATAGTGTTGACCAGTTTTTCGAAATGATCTTGAATTTATGGATAGAAGTGAGACGGTGTGCAAATGGTGCACATGCACCTGTTTTGAGTCCTATCCCACCATGCTGGGTTTACCAGGAAGGAGTGTCTAGGAATTGTCAATACCGATCTGAGTATGATATATTGGGTATAGTGTTGATCACTTTAGTTGACCGGGATTGCAAAATGATTTTGAGTTTGTGGGTGGAAGTGAGATGGTGAATGTGCACCTGTTTTCAGTCCTATCCCACCATGCTCGGTTGACAAGGAAGGAGTGTCTAGGAATTGTCATTGCGGATCTGAGTATGATGCCTGTGGTATAGTGTTGACATCAGTTGACCAGTTTTTCGAAATGATCTTGAATTTATGGATAGAAGTGAGACGGTGTGCAAATGGTGCACATGCACCTGTTTTCAGTCCTATCCCACCATGCTCCGTTGACCAGAAAGGTGTGTCTAGGAAATGTTAATACCGATCTGAGTATGATGCATTGGGTATAGTGTTGACTTCAGTTGATCAGTATTTCGAAATGAATTTGAATTGATGGGTGGAGGTGAGATGGTGCATGTACACCTGTTTTGAGTCCTATCCGCCCACCATGCTCAGTTGACCAGAAAGGAGTGTCTAGGAAATGTCAGTGCTGATCTGAGTATGATGCAATGGGTATAGTGTTGACTTCAGTTGACCTGGATTTCGAAATTAATTTGAATTTGTGGGTGAAAGTGAGATGGTGCACGTACACCTGTTTTGAGTCCTATCCCACCACGATGGGTTGACCAGAAAGGAGTGTCTAGGAAATGTCAGTGCTGATCTGAGTATGATGCAATGGGTATAGTGTTGACTTCAGTTGACCTGGATTTCGAAATTAATTTGAATTTTTGGGTGGAAGTGAGATGGTGCATGTACACCTGTTTTGAGTCCTATCCCACCACGATGGGTTGACCAGAAAGGAGTGTCTAGGAAATGTCACTGCTGATCTGAGTATGATGAAGTGAGTTTAGTGTTGACTTTAGTTGACCGGGATTGCAAAATGATTTTGAATTTTTGGGTGGAAGTGAGATGGTGCATGTATACCTGTTTTGAGTCCTATCCGACCTTGCTCGTTTGACCAGGAAGGAGTGTCTAGGAATTGTCAAGGGTGAATTTTCGCCATATTGGGGAGCCAACAAGCCAATGAAACTCTGCTATAAGTTTAGAAGTAGTGGGGAATTTGTATGGTGGCGAACTCGCCTAAACTCAAACACCGATTCTTCCTCGAAGGCCGTCCGCCATTTTGTTTTTGTAGTTTCAAAAACTATTTTGTTGGTCTCCCTGTTTGATGGTGAGAAACGACCAATAATCGGTAGTTTGATTCCCCATGTTCACCATGGGCAAAGATCGGTTTTGAGTGACGTTTCATAACTGAAAATCTTACATGTTTTTCTGGATGAGTAAACTGTTTTCTTCGATCTTATCGGATTGCAGCCCTGTTGCATACGTTGTTTTTTGATTTTCTTCCCTCTTATGTCGTGGAAGATAAGTGAATTACACAAAATGTCCACAGCAGAGGATATTCCTATTGATTTTTTGAAGGAAACCAGAAAATCCGAAGGAAAATGATCTTAATTATATACGATTGCCGAAGGTGAGTTGATCATGCTTTATTTTACAGGATTGATCGATCGTACTACAGTGCAGATATGTACCGCGGGGCCATGATATACTATAATGATGAAAAGGTAAATTATACACCGTGAAAAAGATGAAAAAACTTACTGACGTTTCGGACGCTAGTCCTTCGTCGGAGTAAAAGAGAAAGAAGTGGTAGAAAGGAGTGTATATATGATAGAATAAGACAAAAGAACCTGGTACTTTTCGCTGTTCTCGTAAACGTTGTTATACTTGTCCTCACATAGCCTCTCACACTTCTGTTGTCGGTCCCAAATCTACTGTTAAAATCACTGACCATTTTGTTTGTACCACTTCTAATGTTGTATATTGTATTAAATGTACCCGCTGTAATCTTTTATATGTGGGTGAGACTGGCCGCCGTCTTGGTGATCGCATTTGCAATCATCTTTATGATATTCGCAATAACGATCCTACCAAACCAGTTTCCCGCCATTTTAATCTAACTAACCATTCTCTTTCTGACTTCATTGTTTTCGGTCTTTCTTTGCTTAACGGCAACAATGATTGTCGCAAGACCAAAGAAATGCGGCTTATTCACCTATTGGGCACTCTTAGTCCCAACGGGATTAATGAACGCTTTATTTTCAACTAACCTTTCCTTTTGTCTTTTGATTGTTTGTTTTTGTTTCCTTGCCTACCTTGCTCTCATTGGTTTCTTTTCTCTTTTCTTTTGTCTTATTCTATCATATATACACTCCTTTCTACCACTTCTTTCTCTTTTACTCCGACGAAGGACTAGCGTCCGAAACGTCAGTAAGTTTTTTCATCTTTTTCACGGTGTATAATTTACCTTTTCATCATTACTGTTTCATTAGAAACACCGACGCAGCTCACACTAGTTTTAGCTAGTTATACCATGATATACTATCTTAAGCCTTTATGTGCTAAGAAGCGTCAGTCAATGAAAATGAATAATTTAATTTTTATGGGTAATGCAGTATGCTGCAGTTTTCCATACCCGCGAACTCAGATGTCCTGACAGTAGTTTCAGTGTCTGGATAGACGTGGGGCGTCTGATTTGGCTAGGGTGCAAACCTGTGGTACACAGCTATCATTTTATTATCTTCACATATAATTCATGTAGAACATACCAGTTGCACTAGGGATATTGGAGGGGAGAGGGTAGAGTGGGAGGGGGGCAGGGGGTGGAATAGATGGTGTTGGGGTGGGAATGTAAATAGGAAATAACTAACAATTAACTATGGATTTTAAGGGTTTTTATTAGGGTTAGATAGGTGTCTCCAATTAGTTTCTTAATTGTAAGCAAGAAAGAAAGGCACGTTAATAAGGTTATTATTATTATTATTATATTATTATTATGTAATATCAATGTCGATGGATTTTGTATGGATATAATTATTTCTTAAGAAATATTGCTGTACACGTTATATATTGTTTATATATTGCTTATAGCGGAGCTCCCGCGCGGGCCGATGGCCCGCGCGAGCGGAGCACCATACCTAAGAAAAAATAGTAAACTATCGAGTTGATTGTTCATGGCTCGGCTGACGTCACTTCCGTCCGTCCGTCCGTTCGTCCGTCCGTCCGTTCGTCCGTCCGTCCGGGCGTGTACACAAGAATCCTGATTGGGTGGTTAGATTATCTTTTTTCTTTGGCGGGAATGTCGACGCCTTGCAACATCCGGGTACACATAAAGGTAAATCCGGCTATTAAACTTTTGTAAAAAACGTTTTACAATACCGAAAGATAACAACACAATTTTTATTCAAGCTTATATTTATATTTACTCTATTTACGATGGAACCCCTTTCCGAAATCGATATGTCGAAAGAAAGCTCAAAGGAGAATGAAGCCAAAAGAAAGGCCAGTAGTAAAAGAGTTTTTTCGGAAGAGGAAAAACTCTGGAGGCGTGAAAAAGGAAGGCAAAGACGAAGGAATGTCGCCAAGAAAGCGGCAAGCAGAGAGAGAGAGAAAACGCAAATCCAGGCGGGACTTCGATTATAAACAAGGAGAACATGATCATGAAAGAAAAAGGAATATGAGGCAAAACTTGACGGATGAACAAAGAGAAAATGAACTTGAAAGGCAAAGGAATTTGAGTCAAAACTTCACGGATGAATTTGGTTTAGCAAACAATCGTTTATTATTTTTTGACAAGCATTTTTTCTCGACGAATCAACAAATCAAAGACTTTCCCTCAAAACTTTTAATATTTCTGTAGATAACCTTAATTTATTTTAATGTTGGAGTAAATATAACATGAAGAGCATATTACAACAAATATCCGTCCTTTATTTAGCTTCGTAAATCTTTAGCAATTCGGTTGTTTTTAACTAACTATCCACATATGTTTTTCGTTCAAGAAAGATTCGCCTCCTATCGCGGGGTCCCATCGGCAAAACAACGAAGACTTTCATTTAATTATTTTATTTTTACAGATAATTTATTTAAGTATTGAATGAAATATAAATTTACACCAAATATTCAACTGTTTATTAAGCTGCATTCGAGCAAGTCTGATTATAAAAATGAGCTTAAATTTGTGTTGTTGAGAGATGTTGTTGTAGAAAGACCTAGACTTTCACTTTAAAAAGCCGTAAAAAATATTCAAAAACATTTACAAACGCCAATTTACTGACAAAAAAATTCGTCATTTTGCATTGCCTTTTTGCATTGCCTTTATTTTCTATTTTGTTTCAGTTGTTCTTGTCAAGTTTAACTGAATATGTAAACTTCGTCTAGTTCTGTAAAAGACGTAATTATTAAAGTAAGCTTATATTTTGCTCACCTTAACCAGTTTCCAAGTCTGTTTTTTGGTCTTGATTTGTCCTAAATCTCCAGATTTTCGATTTCAATGAAAGACATCCGAGGTAAATTTCACTAAACTTGATATTGTATTGGATTATCTGGTTATCTTTCGTTTTTTTTTTAAGTAAAAGAGATTCAAAGCCTAAAAATGTCGGTTTTTTGGAAAACTTTGTCGAATAATTTTCCAAGAGCAAAACTAGCCCCTGGGGGTGGTGGTGAGTTGTGTACAAAATTCCTAAGTGGGAGAGTATGTACTCACGCAAAACAAAAAAACAATGTAGTGCATTTCGATTCGATTTCACTGCATGGTTTTTATTATGGGAGAAATTATCTTCATCTCGAATAAAAAATAATTGAAGATTTTTTCCCCGATCTTATTTTTACCTTTCAGTTTCATTCAAATTGTTCTCCCTGTGACTTCCGTATCGGGAGCTCCGCTTTTAGGCAGTGCCTAAATATATATATTATATTGTTTTGCATTTATGAAAAATCCATCTAAATCTTGCAGGGTGGTCTTACCAACCAATGCTCCATAAATTAGTTGCCATGAAGATGACTGTCCATGAGAAGAATGTTATTTGCCTGGCCAATTAAACACACAGACATTTAGCCATTGATGATAATGATGGCTGCTATATTGGGTTCTTGAACAAGTCTTTGCAAAAAGAATGCCAGTGAAGACTGTGGGACAGCTGCATTTGTATTAATAAAATCCACATCAAAAGAATCATCAACAGTAATTCCTTGAAATTAATGATTAGACAGATGTATATCACTGCCTCAGATACATAAAAGTGAATTGGGCGCCCACCAGTAACTTGATCATGTATGTTGTTGCCCTTTGCGATACAGGATGTGATTACCATTTGCCACAATATTGACATTGTTTGGTCAGGGATTGGTAAAACTATTCTGTTTGCTATATAACACTTTGAAAGAATGATATTGATGAAAGTGCATGCTGTTAAGCCATTCCTTCCATTAAGTGTGGACTGTGATATCTGCTTTTCAGATAACCAGAACTTTCCATATTGAGTTGAAACAGATAATACATGGGCATGATGAGTTCCTTGGCCAGATAGAGAGCCAGAAGAGTTTGCACTTGAATTTGAGCTTCTTGAAGTTTGAGGGACAGAAAATGTATTTAAAACTGTTTCAACATGGTTCTTCCAATCTGTGGATTCATATAATAGTCAGGGCCATGACTGTTTATATCTGGAATCTTTATCTGGACTGTCTTCATTTTCCTCATTATAACTTATATTATTGATACTGTTAGATGTACTCGTAGGCAAAAGAAGAGATGTGTTAAAAGAATTTGTCAGTTTATCCAATTTGTTCATGAGTGGGCCGGCTGAGAGCAGTGAGGACAATGTTTCTTTAAAGTTTGCTCAAAACAGTCCCTATGATACATGTGCAAACGCATTTTCTAGAAATACCATTTATGACTATAGTAATAGTACAAAGGTAAATTATACACCGTGAAAAGATGAAAAAACTTACTGACGTTTCGGACGCTAGTCCTTCGTCGGAGTAAAAGACTATATGACTATATTAGGTGTAGAGTGAATGTTGTCCTTTTCAAGAGATAGGCAAATAGCTGGAATAGTAGGTTGGATTTCTAAAAGAGAGGACACCATGTGGGTGGCAAGAGACAGTTTGAGGCTTTTTTTAATCTATTAAAATAATAAAAAATTGAAATTGAACACTTCATTGTAAAAGGAATATTTTAGACATGAAAAAAATGTAAATATTTACTACCTGAAGTAAGCAATGATATGGAGAAGAACAACAGTTCCCTGTTCTTGAAGGTACCATCTTTCTTTGCGGGTTTCAGGTTTTATTATAGAATTTAGGATCATGTCAAATAGTCGAGGAGAATGTTCATCTACAAAGTCTTTCATCAAAGCAGGGTTGTACAGTGTGTAATCTTCTTCATCATTGTGGTGGTACAATGCAAGTTGAAATGCTTCCACAAGATTCTCAAAAGAATTTTCTTTTTAAAGAAACTTGAACACCAGTAAAAACCATAGTTAATAAAAAACAGTAGTGAAATCAGATCATTTCCGTTTGCCATGCTTGTCATTTTTGAAGGAGATTACCCTGCTATGATGCATAATTTTTAACACATCGTAAGAATTACCACCAGGGTACTCTGCTTCAAAAATGAAGAGCATGGCCATCAGACTGCCTCCTTCAAATAACAGCATTAGAATATTCTAAACAAAAAGAACACTTCACTAAAAGGTCCTTACAAATATAGAATTTACTATTTTTTTGTTTCATCCACGTGTTTTAGTTTTATATTCCTGCTCCGAGCTTTCGGGTTACAAACCCATCGTCAGGGAAAACTGAATCAGTTAACTATTAACTACGACTTTTCTACACTTCGTCCACCACATAGTTCCTGGTTTATTTTTTCCTTTCCCATGCTCATCAATTGCAGAAAAAAGTTGGGACTAAAATTGTAGAATGCTGGTCGCAAGGAAAAGAGCAGCGATTGTAGCTTCCTTCTCTATCTCATTTTTGTGCCTTCGACAGGCTAGAATTTTCTGGAATTTGTCCAGCCCTTGCTAACTTCGAGTTTACCTTGAAAAGGCTTCCTGAAGGACAGTTATCTTTATGGGACCGACTTTTTGGTGCTTTTTCACAACCATAGCTACACACAAAGCTGACACTCGTAGCGATTAATACTAAAACCACGAAGGGGAAAAATTTCATTGCGTTTTTCTCAAAATGTAAAACGAATAAAAAAAGTGTAAAACGAGAATAGTTTGAGGATATGACAGAGGGTATATACGGAAAATATTGAGCTTAAATATCCAGGGAATTTCTTATAAATCGACTTTGAACTCATCCGTCCGACAATATACTAATGTTTACAAATAAAAATATGGCGCGCCTTAACATGGTGCTACTCATGCGCAGACATTTGACCGCGGTGTTATGGTGAACATGGTGAACATGGGGAATCAAACTACCGATTATTGGTCGTTTCTCACCATGACACAGGGAGACCAACAGACTAGTTTTTGAAACTACAAAAACAAAATGGCGGACGGCCTTCGAGGAAGAATCGGTGTTGGGAACAAGAAGACTTGAGTTTAGGCGAGTTCGCCACCATACAAATTCCCCACTACTTCTAAACTTATAGCAGAGTTTCATTGGCTTGTTGGCTCCCCAATATGGCGAAAATTCGAATAAGTACCGCCAAGGATTCGCGGGCAAGGAAGAGTTTCAAGATGGAGTAGCAAAAAAAAAAACCGAAATTAAAGGAGACTTTGCTAGCAGTGACAGGTTTCCTAAAATTATCCATTTCATTTTTTTAATAATTGTAGCTATCTTTGAGCGCTAGTATGCTTCAAATAAAAGTTTATAACATTTTAAACCTTACTCTGAACCTTACTACTAGTATTGTAGTTGCATAAATCTATACACCTTACCTCATCTATAAGTAATCTTAAAGAACCTTGACGCACATAAAGCACTGGGACCTGATGAAGTACCTGGACGAATCTTAAAGGACTGTGTTGAGCAATTGTCTCCATCGTTAGCAGCTCTTTTCAACAAATCAATTAGTCTGGGAGTCTTACCTTCTGAGTGGAAACTAGCAAACATCACACCAGTCCACAAGAAAGGCAAGTCGGAATATGTCGAAAACTACCGCCCAATCTCTCTTCTTTCAGTAGTTTCCAAGGTGATGGAGAGATGCATCTACAATCGCATGGTACTCCACCTTCCAGGGGCGGCGGAAGCTGAAAAATTTTGGGGAGGCACTCCAATATTTCACGGTACCAGAAAATTATGTAATATCAAAATAATAAATAATGGTATTCATAACCAAATTTCATGCGTTTTTCTTTTGTGTGTGAGGCATTATATTCTGGGGGGACAGGCCCCCAAAAAAATTTAATGGGGGGACCAGTGCCCCCCCCCCCCCCCCCCCCCCGCTTCCGCCGCCCCTGCCTTCGGAATCTGATATCTGACATGCAACATGGCTTCCTTAGAGGCAAATCCTGTACCACAGAACTGTTATCTACCCTACATATCGTCGGCAAACACTTGGATCGCGGGCTCCAGACTGACATCGTGTACTTGGATATCTCCAAGGCCTTCGACACAGTAAACCATCAAATATTGATCAATAAACTACAAGCTTTTGGAATCACTGGACCCTTGCTGAACTGGTTCAAAACGTATCTTACTGGACGCCAACAACAGGTAACTGTCCTCGGTTCGACCTCTCCACCCCTTCCTGTCGTTTCTGGTGTTCCTCAGGGTCAATCCTCGGGCCTCTTCTGTTCATCATCTATGTCAACGATCTCCCCGATTGTACATCCAACGTTACTGCCGTGTCAATGTTTGCCGACGACACTAAATGTTCTTCCCTCGTAAAGAAGTGACGCTATAGCACTGGAAAATGATGTTACAAGGATCGCTTCTTCCATCACATCGAAACGAATGAATCTCAATGCATCCAAATGTAAGATAATGAGTATAACAAGAAAAAGAAACCCGCCACTACATGACTACAACTTGAACGGCGTAAAAATCAAAAGATCTGAATGCGAACGTGATCTTCGAGTCCTTGTGAACAGCAAATTAACGTGGGGCCCTCAGATACAAACCCAGACTAAACCCTCTGTGCCAAAGCAAACAAATCCTAGGGGATATTAAGAAGATCCACCTATATGACCTGAGAGACTTTGAAACAAGACGAGTCCTATACATCTCGATGGTAAGGAGTCAGTTCTCGTATTCGTCTCAAGTCTGGACACCACAAGAAGTAGAACTGATCAGAAAAACGGAAAGAGTACAAAGGAGAGCAACGAAGTATATCCTCATGCTACCTTTCATGACAGATACTCCTTATGTTGAAAGGCTTCAGCGCGTACGCCTTCTGCCTCTGACATATTGGCACGAATATCTCGACATAGTATTCCTCTTCAAAGTCATGCACGGCCATGCCTTGCTAAATAACAGCATCAAACCTACAGAAAGCCGAATAAAACAGTACGCCCGTAGCAACACAGCACCTGAAGACATCATCACCCTAGATATCCCTCCACACAGATCCCTGACCTTCCAAAATAGCTATTTCATAGGGTCTGCACGAATCTGGAACATCCTACCTACTGAACTAAGAAAAAGAACACTCACTCTGTCTAAATTCAAAACCTGTCTCTTCTCTCACTACAAGTCAGCTCTCCTTTCACTCTACGATCCTGAAGACCCGCGAACGTGGAAATCTGTATGTGTGAAATGCCATCAAACAAGAACAATGAAAGGAACTTTGAAATGCTGTTTTTAACTAAATATTACATCTTCTGAAAACTTCCTAAGAATTAAATGTCGTCAAAATAAAGTTTAGTCATTCACTTCATGAAATTTGAGTGTTATTTCTTCGTCCGATGCGTTTTAAGGCCGGTTTTTAGCGTTTGGCGTGAGCTATGTTTGTGTGTGTGATAGAGGAGAAGAATGATAGATGTGTTGATCATCACAGTGAATGAGCGATCTAAGCGAACGCTGTAAAGAAAGACTTGAAAAAGGGATTTCAAGCTTCAACGGGAATCGAACCCATGGCCTCCGCGATGCCGGTGCGATGCTCTACCAACTGAGCTATGAAGCCAATCCTGTTGTCGAGCGGTCATTTTTTGTTGGATTCATCAAGCCCCCATAAATAACAATAAGTGTGAATATTGAATGGGTGAGGAGAAGAAGGAGAAAGCGAGGGAAGGCAGGAATTTAAATTCGACCAACGCTCGATCTAGCACGTCAGAATTCAAAGCCAAGAGAAATCTCATACAAAAAATACCCCAGCACGATCGAAGAGATCCTAAGCTATACTTCAGCAGAGTTTCACGCTCATAGACAAATTCTTTCTATCAGAAAAGCAGGATTTTCGACCTTTTTGGCCATCGAAAAAGGATAGAGGACACACTCGAGACGGAAGGAATTCGAAATATGCAGGCTAGTTTGAATCAAGCCAATCAGCGCTTCGCTTATATCAACGCATCGAGCGGAGGAGCAAATTCTCCTATCTCCGGTAGACAGAGAATGCACAGAAAAAATCGCTTTTGGGCAAGTTATAGACCAAAGACAATTCAAAAAAATTCAAAACAAAAAAAAAACTTTCATGTATTCAAAGATGGATTAAGAAGTGTTCTCCAAGAATTCAGGTGTGTTGTTTAGCAAACAATCGTTTATTATTTTTGACAAGCATTTTTTCTCGACGAATCGACAAATCCGAAAGACTTTCCCTCAAAACTTTTGATATTTCTGTAGATAAGCTTAATTTATTTTAATGTTGGAGTAAATATAACATGAAGACCATATTACAACAAATATTCGTTCTTTATTTAGCTTTGTAAATCTTTAGCAATTCGGTTGTTTTTAACTAACTATCGTATGTTCTGGTCTTTCTTTTGTTTTATTCTATCTTATATACACACGCCTTTCTACCAACTCTTTCTCTTTTACTCCGACGAAGGACTAGCGTCCGAAACGTCAGTAAGTTTTTTCATCTTTTTCACGGCGTATAATTTACTTTTTCATCATTACTGTTTCATTAGAAACACCGACGCAGCTCACACTAGTTTTTAGCTAGCTATATCCTCTATGTTCTGGTCTGTGGCGAATCATGAGGGTCATGACCTACATCTGGTGGCCCGCATCTCCTCCTGGCCCCACACACATCTCCTGGCCCCTTGACCATAACTCGAGAACGAAACATGCTATGGCAACGAAACTTGGTAGCATTGGTGAGACTTGATCAGACCACGTGACATGACGTGACGTCACATATCACGTGACTTACGAACCAAACATTTTCGCTGATTTTTGCGAACACTCATTACAATGAATGCTATGGTAACGATACTTAGTACGATGGGTGAGTCTTGTGTTGTGAGTGATCTGACCACGTGACATCTCGTGACGTCATATACCACGTGACTTACGAACAAACAATTGCCGATTTTCGCCAATAGTCATAACAATAAATGTTATGGTAACGATATTTGGTAGCATTGGTGAGTCTTGTGTTGTGAGTGATCTGACCACGTGACATGGCTTGACGTCACATACGAACGAAACATTGCCGATTTTCGCCAATAGTCATTACAGTAAATGCTATGATAACGAAACTTGGTAGCATTGGTGAGTCTTGTGTTGTGAGTGATCTGACCACGTGACATGGCTTGACGTCACATACGAACGAAACATTGCCGATTTTCGCCAATAGTCATTACAGTAAATGCTATGATAACGAAACTTGGTACGAGGGGTGAGACTTGTGTTGTCAGTCATTTGACCACATGACATGGCGTTACGTCACATACCACGTGACTTACGAACAAAAAATGCCGATTTTTGCCATTAGTTTTTACTGAGGAACAATTGCATGTTACCTGTTCATCAAATGAAATAATACTTTTTTAAACAAAATTAACATTTGCTTCCACATACCTCTGGTGACCCCATCCTACCTACATCTGGAGGTCCCGCATCTCGTGGCCCCATGCACACGCATTTGGTGACCCCTTAGCCATAACGCCTTAACGAGGCCTGGTATGGTAACGAAACTTGGTAACATTGATGGGGCTTGTGTGGTCAATCATCTGACCTCGCGACATGGCGTCACGTCGCATGTCACGTGACTAACGAGCCAAACATTTTGACTCCTAATATATGTCTCAGCCTCATTATTATTGATACGAGAATAAAATTGTTGTTGTTGTTGTTGTTGTAAGTTGCCGACTGAGGATCGTTTAATAATATGCCGTTCATAAATCATTACGCAAGACAGTTCAAAGTGAAACCATAAAAAAGATAATATCTCCGTTTTCGATTCAAAGTTGTTTTATTAACTAATATCTAAGTAATGTTAACTTTATAAACTTGTTCTTTGAAAGCCTGATAGTCAGAGTAATCAATAGCCCGGCAAGAAACTATGGCTTTAGAATCCGTGTCTAATAATACGAAACTAAATGAGTTTACATGAACTTCGATTTAAAAAGCTGTTTACAGCTGCAATTTGAATACATTTTTTTGCTTTTATCAATCAAATTAACCATGAATCAACAAATTTGCTATATCTAATGCCATTGCGATGACAACCAGGCGGCGATAATGTAAACTTACTAATTTGTACAGGTACTTACCAGTGGGTCTTGGTAAAGTGCGAGTAAGATAGTTGCGAGTTGTTGAAAAAAATATGGTTATCCAAACCCAAGCAACAAAGGTTTCATTTATTATTATAACTCAGTACATTCTGTTTCTTGTTACATATGCAAAAATAAAATAAAATAAAATAAAATAAAAAACAATAAATTAGGGCTTCGTGACGGTACGTTCTAACATTTTACCACCGACGTACTTTCGCAATTTTTAATGATGATAAGAAGATAACTTGTACATTAATTATCGTAAAGTCTTTAAAACAATGATGGTGCCAGTTCGGGAAAATGCGACGTTGGCTCCGAGTTTGTCGACTTGGCAAATCTTCATTGACTTCCACTACTAATCGGCAGAAAAAAACAGAAAAACTTTTTAAAGAAAATAAAGCTTTTATTTTTTTTCAAATTTCGTGCAAATGTACATTCTTAATCTAGCTTTTATCAGACGTCTTATCTTGAGTTCCCTTTAAATATGGGACGGCTCTATCAGTCTGTGTCGGGTTGTCGTGTTTACATAGCTTCAAAAAACAACGGTCGTCTTCCTCTTCTGTGCACGAATCGAAGATTTCAGGTTGTAATAACGATGGGTTCACACTGGCTTCAAAAATATATATATATCGCGCAACCTCTTCTGCTGGAAGAAAATTATCTAACTGTACGCAAAAATAAAAAATAACGTGCATGGGTTGAGCCAAAAAAATAAATACCAATATTCGCTTTACCGGTTCCATAATACATCAAACACGAGGATGAAATGACTATTTTTCCTCTTCGGCCAATGATTTCACTGTTGAGAAGTTCAAATAAAAATTCAAAAATCGCCGAGAAATCCAAAGTTTTGTGACCATATTGTGTCCCATTAGAGACAAAAATATTGACTTTGGCAATAATTTTTTTTACTTTATTTCACTACCTTTTAAGGTTTTAATCCGTGGGTCCGTTCATCCGTTGGTCTGCGCTCACATTTTAAAAACCCTCGTCCTAGTTGATCTGGCCATGATTACAGCAAGATCAGCTCTCGTTCGAATATTTGTGACAGGAGGTCGTAGAAAATGATCTCCTATTTACCTGTCATCAACTCAGTTGACATTCTGGTATTTTGTTCGGTCTTTGTGTTCATGATCATAGCATGGTAAGTTCTGTCCAACATTTTATCTAAAACAGACGCCTTTGATTTGATGTGGATACTACTTGCTATGCTTTGATTTAGAGGTAATATTAGTATGTTAATAAGATATTTTCGAATAATATTTTTAAGCGCAATGATTTTCGTCTTCTTCAAGTCTATACCTCGTTCTCCATTGTAAAAGAAAATCCTCACCAAAATCCTCATCCACTGAACTTAAAAACGTACATGACTACAAAAAATACAGTCAGCATAGTTGACCATTATTAACCGGAGGCGAAGTGAATATCGATGAATTATAACCGAAACAAACTCGATCGAGATTAATAACTGTTATATCTGTTTAAGTGATTGGTTTCATACCATTACTTTTTATTTTACACTATAAATCAGAGCACTCATTAGATTTTTCGAATCTGAACTTATTATTTTGTTTTTTGGCTTGGGCACCTATCGATGTCAAATGGTATAGTTACTATCGATCGGTCTAGCTTGATGTTGAATGGTATAGCTTACTATCGATCGGTCTAGCTATCGATGTCAAATGGTATAGCTAGTCTCCCGCAGAGCGTGGTTTCTCGCAGAGAACTTACTAGGGAGGGGTGAGTTGTTGGAGTTAGAGCGCAGTGATCATGAAACCTGATCGCATCCGATATTTGGTCACCACGTTGGCATCTTAACCTTTACTCTAGGTAATTGATTTGTTGTGTGCCCGTTTTTCCTTTAATTTAGATTTTTTTATCGAAGTTTAAGGTGAAATAACCGGCTAAGTAGGGTAGGGAACATATCAGCCCTGCTTTAGGACACAAATTTGTCAAATCGATCAGCTATTTTACTTTATAAAAAATCTGATTGAAGTGTTGTATAACCCTAGCCGCGTGAACTGAGTAATTCACTTGAAAAGCAGCAATTGCCTTCATACAAAACCAAGAATATTTTAGGAAACTGCATTTATTTCCAAAGAGTGGAAGTTGGTGTCAGGTTTTAGAGTCAGATTTAGAGTCAGGTTTTCGGATCTAGTGTCAGACTTTTTCCGGGGGGCGTCACATCATGTCGAACACAAAGTGCTCTATATTCGTAGAAACGCTTTTATTTACTATTAAACCCACACCATGCTTTACTCACACGAAATTCCTATACATTCGTTGTCTTCGTGGATCGAAACACTCACCTCAAATAAAATAAACAGCGGTTTCACATTTTTTGAGCTGTTTTATCTACTATCAACGGGCTTCATGCCACAAATACTTCGAGTACCGCTCCCATATATCGAGTTACTGAACCCTTTTATTTCAAAATGTTGACGCACACTGTAGTTTGGTGTCCAAATAAACTGTCGATGAGGCAGTACACATAAAAGCATTAAGAAATATCACTTGTTGTCAGATTTTTGAGTCAGATTTTTCTGTCACGCCGCGTGAGAGAGTGATCAGCAAAATTATATTTTCAACCATTTTATTTTTCTTGATCTTTGACTGATCTCCCAACGAGCGTCATTTCTACGGGATCTTCATGAACGCATGTGGAAGTCAAAATCTAGTCTCCCGAAGAAATATCATATGTTGTCAGATTTTTGAGTCAGATTTTTCTGTCACGCCGCTTGAAAGAGTAATCATGTTACAGCGGATTTCACGATTACAAAATTATCTTTTCAACCATTATATTTTTCTTGAATTTTGACATCTCCCAACAAGCGTCATTTCCACGGGATCTTCATAAACGCATGTGGAAGTCAAAATCTAGTCTCCCGAAGAAATATCACTTGTTGTCAGATTTTTGAGTCAGATTTTTCTGTCACGCCGCTTGAAAGAGTGATCATGTTACAGCGGATTTCACGGTTACAAAATTATCTTTTCAACCATTATATTTTTCTTGGATTTTGACATCTCCCAACAAGCGTCATTTCCACGGGATCTTCATGAACGCATGTGGAAGTCAAAATCTAGTCTCCCAAAGAAATATCACTTGTTGTCAGATTTTTGAGTCAGATTTTTCTGTCACGCCGCTTGAAAGAGTGATCATGTTACAAAGCAGATTACAATACGTGATTGTAGGGTTTAGTTAGTTCAACGATCTGAACACACAAAAGAAGGCGTGCGGTTTTCACGCCAAGATAAGCAATGTGATAACTACTTCTAATAACATTTCCAATTATCACCCATTTATCACCCAAACATAATCTTATGGATAAGATGGCGTAGGAAGTCATTGTTTATCTTTTTCCGGTAGTAATATAAACATCGTTAAGTAACAAAAATGTAACGAAGCCTTCACGAAAAGAAAGATGTTTCGCTGTCACCCCAATCTTTGTTTAATCAAATATGGCAGTATTGTCTTGCATTAACGGAATGAAACAAAATCCTTTCTTCCCAGTCGTTTTTTTATAATGCATGCAGTAAGTCTCTATTTCACTGCGTAACCTCGTTTTTATACTTCAGCCTTTTATTTGTACTCATGATACACATTCAAACAGATTGATGAAGCCGTTAAAGACCCTACCATCATATCGGTTAGATTGTTGCTATGTAGCTGAATGCTAAACTCTAATCGTGGGAAGTTGATAATGATCACTGAAGTATTTTTCGTGACATCAAATGTAGAAACACATTTAAAATAAACAATGCATTCACGAAAACCAGAGCAGTGTAGGGGTATCAAAGTGAGGGTAGTCTTGGATTGGCAGGCTTGGACTGTACAACCGACAGACACACTACTAATTGATGAAAAGAACAATGCCGAAACAGATAACACTAAATATGAACGGGTACATATAAAATTACACCCTCCCCAAAGCCCAAAGCCCCCAAACGATTTAAAAGTAACAGTAGTTTTCATGGTGTGCATTTTTTGTTATGCAAGACCTACTGCTTCACGTAAATGATTCGCTGGCGACAGCGCTTTTACGTGACAGTATGGTGAGGATTCGATTATGCGGGCAAGATATTGTTCTTGATCCTTGGATCTAGCGACTGGAGATATTTCCCCGCTAGTAAGAATTTCGATCAGATTTGAACCCAACATTGTGGAAGAATTGCTAGCACCATCCAATCCTCTTGCCGATGAACTCGTACACCAATTTTCTCGAACCAATTTCACGTCATTGGTACTGAAGCCGGTCTGGCATCCGGGATACGAAACATCTCAGGTATGGTTTGCCGATAGCAGTGGTAAGTCTTGTTTTTAATTGTCACTTCCAATTCTCTTATCCAATGCTTAGTTATGTTGTTTGTTTAATGAAAGCAAATACCATTGCTTCTTGTGTATTCTTCAGAACCAGTATCTTTGGAAACTTTATACAGAGACACGATAGTTCATGCTATTGGGAAAGTACGTTGGCAGAGGGAATCCAACATTTCCCTACCCCTCCCCGTCCCCAGATTGCAAGAACTCCAGTGCGGTGGGGGATGGCCCAGAGCAGAGCCGCTAACGGTGGAAGACAACATCGACTTCCACACATTATCACTGCGATTATGGCGATGCGGACACGGTTGTTAGTGATGATGTGTCGATTTTTTCGACATCGCATGAAGCAAACTTGAACCAGAGTGAAGTTGAAGTGAAGAAGAAAAAGTGCGTCAACATTTTGAAATAAAAGGGTTCAGTAACTCGATATATAGGAGCGGTACTCGAAGTATTTGTGGCATGAAGCCCGTTGATAGTAGATAAAACAGCTCAAGAAAATCTGAAACCGCTGTTTATTTTATTTGAGGTGAGTGTTTCGATCCACGAAGACAACGAATGTATAGGAATTTCGTGTGAGTAAAGCATGGTGTGGGTTTATTAGTAAATAAAAGCGTTTCTACGAATATAGAGCACTTTGTGATCAACATGATGCGACGCCCCCCGAAAAAAATCTGACACTAGATCCGAAAACCTGACTCTAAAATCTGACTCTAAGACCTGACACCAACTTCACTCTGGTCTAAAATCTGACTCTAAAACCTGACACCAACTTCACTCTGGTCAAACTTGAACCCTCGTCATCGACCATCTAGTAGTTTACATACCTCTTTCAATTTCCATTGTTTTTGTATGCATTTAGATTAGCTCTTATCGTCCATTCATTTACTATATCGAAAGCGTATGCCGAAAAAGTAGACAAATAAAGTAAATGTATTCACAGTGATATCTTTTTATATCTGATAGCTTAGTAAGAGAAAAAAAAAGCTCCTGTTCAAAAGTTTCTGCATGCCTACCATGACATTTATTAAATGATTACATCATATTGTCAAGAGAAGACCCCTTACTTGTTTGCATACTTTCATATGTCTCCCGTATCTTCTACTGAGAGCACTCTTTGTGGGGTAAGTGGCATATACAAGGATTCTTTTCAATATGTTTTCTGAAATGATGTTGTCGTATTCATGCTCTCTCTTCCAAATTTAATCATGAACTCACACCAAGCCCTCTAACCTTTTTCTTTCATTTGCAAAACAACAATCATACATATCGACCTCACGCGAACGTATAATCAATTTTATAGGATCTACTTGAAGAGGAAGAGTACAGCAATTTGTTCGAGGGATTTCATGTCTCCCATCTCTTCGGCGACAAGCTGCTACTCAGAGGTATGCTAAATCTTAATGGAATATGGTGAGGTTACAGTCAGTGACTGCACAATTAAGTTTTTCCACTTAATAATAAATGAATATCTGAACATTTTGTAGGAAACAGACAACACGAAAGATAAGTTGGGTCCAGTTTTACCATCGCCTAGCTTATGTAAGACAAATAAAAAGGTTAGATTCTAAAACATAAAGTATCCCATGCACATATTCAGTTTCTTATATGCTCTCTTCACATTTACAGGCTTCCATCAGTACTGCCACTCTTTCGGTTTTGGGATCAACGGACGTAGAAGATAGTGGTTTCTTTATAGAAACCCTACCCGATAGTGCAACTTTTGCCCTTTCCCCTTCAGAATGGCTGTCTATAACACCTAAAGATCTTCCTTCTGGTGGTCGCCGTCTTACCGGCTCTTGGGCGGACCTTTTTTCTAAAACGATCAAGGAATCGAACACATTTTGTTCTTTCCGCTTCAAGTATAATAGGTTGAAAGTCGAGAATTCTCAAAAACAAAATGCACCCTTTTAAAAATGCTTTGCAACCTGCAAGCAAAAGGAGTGCACGGTTTCTGTGGCATTACTAATAACACCAGAAAACGAGTTAGCCAAGATTGTTCATGTTTCCTATCAGGGAGTGTTAAAACACCCAACAACTCGTCCCTGTTCTCGGTATATCAGAGCTCCAAGAAGGGAACAGCTTAAGACGGAACTTAAAGCGAATACGCCATCCCGTTTCTACCACCAACACCTAGCTAACTTAGAGCCTCAAGTCTATGGTTCTGGAAATAGGGACGGCGTTGGTTCGATTGGAGTTTTGCGCAAAATATCCGCAGAGGCAAAATCCAAACACGAAATCGACAGAGACCTAATAACTAGCCTTTTGCGACTCAAGCAAACTCTGCGCCAGCAAGATATTACTCAAGCAGAAGCAATCGGTGCCAACCATGCCAAAGGGAGGAAGATCTTGGGATATGTTCAGTATGTTTCTCTTGACCCCTTCACAATAATGTTGTGGACGGAGGCCGGAGTTCGTCTGTGGCACGACCTTGCATCTACCGCTACCATTCACTGGGATGCCACTGGGTCGTTGGTGAAGAAATGTGTGGGCGAGGGAAATGTCTATTACTATGCCATCGTTCTTCCACATCCTACTGCTGGGCAACCACCCCTGGCGGTAGCCGAAATGATAACAAATAGCCACAATGTGCCCAATGTTACCCATTTCCTTTCCCTTTTCCATTATGCCGAGAAAATTGTATTTGGCTATTGTCAGTTGAAAGTGCCACTACGCTTTGAAAGTGATTTAAGTTTAACTTTTATATTGCCCTCACTTTGGGTAATAAACGGAGAAACCATGAGGGTTTTTCTACTGCCAGCTTTGCGGATTTCAATCAAGCAGCCGAAGACCGGGGATTCCTCCAAGATGAACCCTCATGCTTGTACAAGCCACGTGATGCATGACATTGGCATTAAGTTTAAGAAACTGTAAGTAATCAGCTGAGATTTTTAAATATGTTTTGTTCGCGGTGCATTGATAGACTCAAATACATTTTAATCCCTCCTTATGAAGTGCGTTTCTCATTGCTTTAATTTAAGCACTCATCATTTATAACGCTATTCCCGATTTACGCTGGGGGATACGCCTTATCGCAAGAATACAGAATACCACACAGGATTTAATTTTGAAAGTCAAATATACTTTCACCCAAAAAGTAAACCCTGTGTGTTGTTTTTCATATTGCCTTGGTGCTATAGTGGGTAAGATAGATATTCTCTTCATGAAGAGAATCATACTTTTTTTCCTATTTCTTATTGTGTTAAAACGGCTTTCTTGTAGATGAGATGTAAGTTGCTGTTGTGTAACTTTAGTTCCTTACAGGACTATTACAGTTACGATTATGACGTTGTCCCTCGTGTACAGTGTTATCAATTTACTCACTCAATTTATTTACCCTGCGTCAATAAAGATGTTCCAACGATGTGTTTGTCTTCTCCATGCATTGCTTTGCTTTGCTTGTAAATTCGTCTAACCTGGATGAAGCCGAAGGAATTATTACCAACCTCAACAGTGTACTGACCAGTCCCACAGCCAGCAAATTCGCTGTATCTGCTTATCAATGGCTACACCACAGATTGTCTCAACAAGGTTGTCCGCAAGCAGATACAGGATGTTTGAAGGATACTGCTTTAGAAAAATTGCTATCCCCTGCACATGAAGATGACCCTCCTAAGAACGAAGATTCAGCTTCCTCAGATGAAAAGCAGTTTAATTTTGAGTCACCATGCAGTCCTTTCAAAAAGCATTTCCATGATTTGCTGGCCAAACAGGAAGTCGTAATAGAATTACATGCAAAAATCACAGATAAAAAGAATCGATTTCATGCACCGGAGGTGATGGACGTCATACTGAAACACCGAATCCCAACTCTTCCCCTTTGGTCCGGATTAATGAAAGGTGTGTTTGTGTTCCAGGGTGACATTAATGATCTATCATCATTAGATATATTTCCATGAAGTTTAACGGCACAGCGCTGTTGTCCATTCCAAAAGTAAGGAGTAATAATGCCGCCCTGCAGAACCTGACCATTATTTCTTCATTGCTGTGCAAATGTGTATGGGCACTGTATAAGCGCGTGAAAATTTAAAAAAGCCAGTGAAAGACCATTGAAGAACACACATGACATCAGACAAGACGCTATCGAGCTTGGTCTGCCACGCCTTTGCTACTTAATATTTGTTTGTGGTACTAGGACTATATGAAGCTAATGATAACGGTGGTTGCAAGTTTCGTTGCTGAAACTCACTATTGCGCTTTTATTGCAGGAGTTGAACACAGCAAAGATCAGTGTGTGACAAAGGAAGGAGAGATAAACTAGTTATTGTGAGGTACAAGTTTTTAGACACAACAAAAATAACAACAACAACGAAAATAACAATGGTCGTAATAAAATCGCTTTCCTACTATCAAACGCTATATATGTACGATAAAATGTTCTAAGGCCACATAACTAATGAAATCGAAAACATAGGGGATGGCTCGTTAGTTGACATTTATGCCATTTGCATCTTTGTAGGTGATGTCAAAATCTTCAAGGTCTACAAATGCTGTTTGTGAAAACTGGTTCAAACTCGTCAACGTGGATGACTTCTTAAGGAATTCGCACTTCCGCCCAGATGTGTTTGTAATGCAGCAATACAGTCATATTCTTGGGCGTCAACGATTATTCACGGAGTCGTATTTAACATCTTCCAAAGAAAATGTAAGATAAAAGTTTTCAATAGTTTTGGCTCCTCCAAATAATGTCCTTCAATTTTGGTTTTCTTTCATCTTCAGGAACATCTGTCTAGGAGTCAGAAAAAGAGAGTGTCTAGGGCACTCAACGACTGTGCAATAGACGACGACAAACAGGTAGAGCATGAAGAATTCGAACCCAAAAAATGCTAAAAGGAAATTCCAGTCTACATAGCTATTTGAAATAAATTTCGTTTTCTTTTGCAAAGCCTAACGATGTTCTGCACAACCTTGTCGAGGAAAAGTGGGGGAAGCGGAAACGCACAAACAACGTAAACAAGGTGGGGCGTTTCCAGCGACCACCTCAGAAGGGACTTCCCCAAACATTGGAAGATAAGAGGTAAAAAGGCCGATGTCATTTTGTGATTCCTTGCATATTGTTTTTTATCACTCTATACTAATTTAACATAATGAACGGTATGATTCAGAATGTAAACAATTCCTATAAGCCCCTTACGGTTTAAGAATCACCTTAAGTGTGCATGCGATTTTATACCAATTTTCTCACCTTCGTTTGTTTCAACTTTTTTGTTCTTGATTTAGCAAAAGAAGGTAAAGAAATTCGGGATAAAATCGCATGCGCAGTGGAGACGACTCTTAAACCGTATCGTGGCTTATACAATTATGTTTATTCAATGTTCAACTGAAAATATCTTTTTCAACATAAGTTTAAACCTTTCGACGAAAACAACTGCAAAGAAAAGAAAGAAGCAAATAAGAAGGTATTAATTAAGAAGGTTGTTAAACTAGATTCTTGAGCAACCACTTAAAATCCACAACACTCCAAAACGCTATATATTTGTTATTGCTGCATCAGCAGATCAGCTTCACCAAAAGGAACGCTCAATGTGTTGAAGAAGAAAAGGTATTTTCCCATCACTTTGTGCATTATTTTTTTTTTTTAATCTTTGCTTTTCTATTACAGAAGATGCAGATCACCTTCCCCTAAGACAAATAAAACTAATGTCGCCGGTGACGAACAGAAAGGGTACTTTTCATGAAATGTTATCACTTTATACAGCGTTGTGGGAGAAGTTCCACAAACTCCTAATTTATTGCATCAATATATCCATCCCCGCTGTATGAGCTAAATTTTTGATTCCTTCTGTCCTTAAAGGAGAAGCAGATCACCTTCCCCGGAATCAACTACACCGACCAATGTCGCTGGTGACAAACAGAATGGGTACTGTTTATGAAATATTTTCACTTTATCAGTTATGCAGCGTTCAGTTGGAAAAGTTCCGGAAACCTCTAATATATCGTATCAATATATCCGTACATGAACTAAATTTTAATTCCTATTTTTCCTTAAGCAGATCACCTTCCCCTACGGCAACTGAAATCAATGTTGCCAATGACGAACAGAAAAGGTAAGGGCATTGCATTATTTTTATTTTATTACGACAGTGGGACACCTTAGTTTATTTTGCAAGTTTTGATCGTTTGCCCGTTTCGCAATTGCAGCAGTACGTCGCCCACTTCAGCCACACGGCATGCATGTACATCCGGCGTGCAGTAAAGGCGTCGCACCAGGAAACAGAGGTAGATGAGAAATAACTTTTTTAATTAGGCCGTATAAAGAAAAAGGCAAAGGCAAGTAATGGTATCATTAATAATAATATTGATAAGAAATGAAAATGAGCCTGAAGTGGACTTCGACTAATTCGTACCTTTTAAAAACAACTTCAGGAAAACAACAGCAAAAAATGCGAAGGGGGGTGCTCTTTTCAGAAGGTAAGACTAAATGTTTTCCCAAATGAGAAAAGGGAAGGCAAAAACAGTTTCAATGACGTAAATATTATAAATATTGTAAATATATATTGTAAATTGCCTCCGCTAGTCCCTTCAAGGGCGATTGCTGATAGAGAAGAATTAAAAATCTTGGCAGCACTTGTTACTTGAGCGCAACAATGCAAATGTTAGTCAGGGATCCAGTCACCGATTCTATCATAGGTAAGTTAAGTCACACGTAGTTAACGTCTACCAATTTCATTAAATGTGCAAAGGTACTTTCTTATGTTTTACGTGATTTTCCTTCTTAGAACATTCGAGGAATGAGTCATCGAAATCACCGGCTTCTACGGACAGCGATTGTGTGATCGTGGAGAGCGTTTTTCAAACCCAACTTGCAAATGATGTGGTTTATACTCTCCGACAGCTGAGAAGTCCATGTGTAACCGAGCGTCACATTGAAAGTGTTGATCCAAAAAACGTTCTGGTAAGAGATGAACATGTTTAGTTTAAAAATTGTTTGTTCATCGTTCTGCTGTTTCATCCTTTCCAATCAGTTTTTTTTGAGTCTTACTGCTGGTCTTTAATCTGGCTATGGTGTAGACTGGACTGAATGTTTTTCTTTAAAGTATCCTCGTCGTTTTCCTTATCCAGATGTTCCTTTCAAAAATCGATTCTAAGTTTACCATGTGAGAACAACAAGATGCACAGGAGTGTTTAACTTTACTTCTGAACGAGCTGTTTGCCAAGGTATGCCAATGTCATTGAAAACAATAAGGCTATATTGCTGAATAGAGTCCATAAAAGGTATATTTGTTATTACGTTTTACAGCTACCAGAAACTGCGCTGTCATTTATGGGATACCTTTCAGTATATCAAACTTGCCTCGATTGTGCTGTTCAGGTGAGTTTTGGAAATGAGTTTGCGGTTGTTTTTGGAGTTAAGCATACGCCGGCATGGGCAATTTCAGTGTTCTTGAAATTTTGCTCAACAATACGTGATGTGATTTGACTTTCAGAAGGATAAGATCGTTGATCGGTATTCCACTCTCATATTACCACTACCCAATACATCCGAATGCCGCTTGGAGGAGTGCATGGACCAGTACTTTGAGGACGAGATTTTGGATGATGAGAACAAAGTGTAAGAGAACAAACAATTATCATGTAAACGTTGTGATTTGTAAGACTTTAATGAGTGTATACTTGCGTATCGTATCAGGCAATGCGAAACATGCTCAAGGAACACTGCCACTGGAAAAACGACAAAACTTTTGACGACTCCAGAATCCTTGTACTTGATTTTGGGAAGGTCCAAACTGAATCAAAAGAATTGTGCAGCGGTATCTCTACCAAGGTACCGTGCAATTAAATGAAATGTACTGTTGTAACTAGTGTTTGAACAGGTTGAATAAATGTAGGCCTATTAATTGTATATATTTTTTCTTTTTAAGATATGTAAACATGGCAAACCGTGTGGATGGAGGTGTTACCAGAGCATGAACATAGACACGAGTACTCATTAGAGGCTGCTGCTGTGAGTTCTGCAATACCCTGACATACGTACAAGCATGCATGCAGTGCATATTTATTTGAAATTGTATTCATTCTGCTGCTGTATTATCTATTGCTCCTATACCTCTTTTACTTCTTTTCAGCTTCATCGTGGCCCAACGACAAATTCAGGCCATTGTAAGTTTTAGTAATGTTGGTAGTTTCATTTGTGCTTGTGGAAGTATATGTATGATATTTGGAAAAAAAAGTCCTGGAAACTCTAGGCCCGCAAAGAAAAATTCTTTTTTCTCTTTTTTAGACACAGTTCTCATAAAACAGGGTAGTAAATGGCTTCATTTCGATGATGATAATAACGTGCGGACAAAAAAAGAAGAGTACTTTGAAACGAAGGGCGTACAAGTAGGGGCTAAACTATTGACAATGGCAAAATTAAAATTAAGATTTAATTTCATTAAATACCGATAAAACTTATGCCTTTTCATATGTCACTGTGTAGACAGATGCTTATATACTGAGATACAAGAAAAAGGAATACAAAGAGGTTAGTTACTTCCGAATGCGTTCATGAAGATCCCGTAGAAATGACGCTTGTTGAGAGATGTCAAAATTCAAGAAAAATATAATGGTTGAAAAGATAATTTTGTATCCGTGAAATCCGCTGTAACATGATCACTCTTTCAAGCGGCGTGACAGAAAAATCTGACTCAAAAATCTGACAACAAGTGATATTTCTTTGGGAGACTAGATTATGACTTCCACATGCGTTCATGACGATCCCGTAGAAATGACGCTCGTTGGGAGATGTCAAAATTCAAGAAAAATATAATGGTTGAAAAGATAATTTTGTAACCGTGAAATCCGCTGTAACATGATCACTCTTTCAAGCGGCGTGACAGAAAAATCTGACTCAAAAATCTGACAACAAATGATATTTCTTCGGGAGACTAGATGTTGACTCCGACGAAGGACTAACGTCCGAAACGTCAGTTTCTATTTTCACTACGGTGTTCAACTTATAATTCTACGATAACTAGTAAAATCGAGTTCACTATGAAGGTTAGAAGGGAATGAATTGAATGTTTGATAAAAATTAAATCGTCAGTCTGCTGTTATCAGTTGAATGTTTTGAACGTGACTTGTAATACGAGTTCAATCCGAGGCTGAGAGCAAATCAGTAAATTCGTCGAGAATAGGCAGTCAATTCTACTTAAGAGGATAGACTATCTGTAGGGGTTTAACACACACGTGTCTCAACTTCATATGTAGTGAATTTGATTTATTCATCAAGTGGTTTCACAGGTATCCGATACACACACACACACACACAGTAAAATCCTAAAATCAAAGAGCATTACATTACGATGGTACAATACTGCAAACTTACCAATTGATGAACACACTGCACGAGAACATAACACATGAAGCTGATGATCCAGATATTACACTAACACTACAAAATGACAACGTGCACACGACGTGACGCGACAGCGACATTAACTGGTTAGCGGACTCACACCACACAAACGGCGGGAAAACAGGAATTCTATCCTGTTGAGCTAGTGGCCTCAACACTATCATAAATAAAAAACAGAAAGAAAAACAGAAAAGAAAGTTTAACCGGAATTCGTTTGTGATGTTGCCACCGTTAGGGGAAAAAGAGGAATTTAGTAGAATGACCTGTTTGATCTCCCCCGGAAATGATTCTGCATCGGTTAAAGCGCGGGGTTTACAAATCCACTTCTACTTTTTTGACAGGTTCTGTTTTATTTCAAGGAGAGACGATATTCTGGCCTGACCCCGGTTATGTCACACATTTTCTCTTGTAAAATTTTACTCAAAACTGATTGGTGGATTTTTTTAAGTAGAATTCAATCTAAACCACATAATACAGTCCGTGAATAGTTGAATTAGCTAAAACCACTTCTGCTTTTTGCCTAGATAGTCATTATTTCGAGAAAAGATCCCGGCAAGACCGTGTTTTTAACAGACACTGAATTTGTATGGGCTCACATGAGGAGGCGGGAGCTCGACATCCTAGCTGACCAAATGTTAACATTTAATTTTTCTGATGATTTCACTTGATGAAATGATAACAAGCAATTATTCGTCAGTAAAAACTTCTAGCAAAAACATACTGTTTGGTTGTTACCCACGTGATATGTGACGTCACATCATATCAGGTGGTCAGATCACACATGACAAGGCTAGCCAATATAACAAGTTTTCATTACCATAGCATTTATTGTAATGACTATTGGCGAACATCGGCATTTTTTGTTTGTAAGTCACGTGGTATGTGACGTCAAGCCATGTCACGTGGTCAGATGACTGACAACACAAGACTCACCCATCGTACCAAGTATCGTTACCATAGCATTTACTGTAATATTGGAATCGGCATATTTTGTTTGTAAGTCACGTGGTATATGACGTCACGAGATGTCATGTGGTCAGATCACTCACAACACAAGTGGCATTCATCGTACTAAGTATCGTTACCATAGCATTCATTGTAATGAGTGTTCTCAAAAATCAGCGAAGATGTTTGGTTCGTAAGTCACGTGATATGTGACGTCACGCCATGTCACGTGGTTTGATGATTGGCAACACAAATCTCACCAATGCTACCATGTTTCGTTACCATAGCATGCTTCGTTCCCGAGTTATGATCAAGGGGCCAGGAGATGTGTGTGGGGCCAGGAGATGCGGGCCACCAGATGTAGGTGGCACGTGCTAACCCCTTCTCGAAATTTGTGACTTGTTATATTGGCTAGCCTTGTCATGTGTGATCTGACCACCTGATATGATGTGACGTCACAAAGGCATTTGACAGCTTGCCACATGACTTACTTCTAGCTAAACTTGCTGCTTATGGTTTATCCTTTAATAGTTGTTCACTTATAGGGAATTATCTTACGAATCGTTTTCAGAGAGTTAAATTGGGTGACCAGTTTTCTGATTGGAGCCCACTTATCAGAGGAATTCCTCAAGGGTCTGTATTAGGCCCTCTCCTCTTCAATATTTTCCTCAATGATTTGTTATTATCTGAGCTTCAGTCTAAGGTTAGTTCATATGCTGATGATACCCAGATCTTTGATGTTAGTAATGATGTTTCTCTACTACATAGGCATCTGCAGTCTGATCTTCTCACTGCTCATTCGTGGTTCTGCTCCAACGGCCTCATGATGAATCCTGATAAATGTACTACCATGTGGCTAGGCAAGAGCAAGGGCATAAACACACCTTGTTTTTCCATTGGTAGTGAGGTGGTCAGTCTTGCAGATGATGTCAAGTTACTAGGTGTAACTATCGATAGAGATTTAAAATTCAGCAAACACATTGCAGAGATAGCACGGAAGGTTGGCAAGCAAATTCAAGTCTTACAAAGACATAAGAAACTAATTAATACTGATGCCAAAGTCAAATTATATAATGCCTATTTTTTACCTCATTTAGATTATTGTTCTATTGTATGGCATCATTGCGGGAGAGGTAATTCAACCAAATTAGAAAAACTTAATGAACGCGCTTTGCGTTTTATTTATAATGATCATAAAAGCACATATGAGGAATTATTGTTGCGTATTAATCATCCTACTTTGTATAATAGGAGAATGTACAATATTTTAATATTAGTATTTAAGGCTCTGCACGGACTGGTTCCTGAATATATTTCTAAGTTATTTACACTACGTAATTGTAGCATTAATTTACGGGGTGATAACATTCTTATAGTACCTAGAGTAAACACCACTAGTTATGGTCTTCATTCCTTGGCTTATCAGGGTAGTAAGTTATGGAATTCTCTTCCAAACAACATGAGATTGTTGCACGAATTAAGTAAATTTAAATCGGAAATTTCCAAAGTCAAATTTGATATTGACTGTTGTACCTTTTGTAGAGGATAATTCTATTTTAATTTTATTTTACATATATACATATATTTATTTTATTGTTTACATCCATATTTTTATATCAGCATCATGTAATTTTAATTTTTAGTTTAGGTTATTTATAACTTGGAGATATTAGCATGTACTTGCTATCTTGTAATTCAAGTATAAAATAAAGTTATTGTATTGTATTGCATATTGTGCAAAAAGAGACATGTAAATTCTAAGTTTTGTATTCCATTGTACAACATATATGTTCTCAGTGGTTTGGATACGTAACTTACGAAGACTGAGGCGTTTTAGTGTGATTTTTGTGGAGTTAGCGGATATTGAATTTTGCAGAGCGTTATTCGACATGAGGAACAAACAAGATCCAATATGACTGCCTACAATATTGTATGGCGATTGTACTCGTAAACGTATTCCACAGAACATAATATATAGGCTAAGCCACACAGAAATTGTTGAATGACGTACTTTACATGGTCATGTCGATGTTCAGAGAACGGCTACTTGAAAAAATTTGATCAGTGAATGAAGCAGATGAAGAAAGAAATTATGCAAAACATCTCGATTCAAATATATTGGGTGGCGTTTATATTAATAGTTACTCTTCATGGATCATTAAAATGAAAACTTCATTCTTCATTTCTTACTCTGATTGATTTTGCTTCGTTTTATTTGACTGCTTTTAAGAAAGTGCGTTTACATATGTACACATCGGGCGTCCCATAAAGAATTATTAAAAAACTCATTAATAATTCATGAAGGAAACACAATAGAAATCATGACCGTGAAGGAGGTTTTATATCTGATAAAGATTCGTCTTCATTTGCATAAACTTTAACTTGGATTTTCTCTATCAAACTTGGTTCATTTCATAAAGAATTCAGTACAATATGATAACATTCATCATGAGTTTTTTAAGCCGTTCAATAAACTCGCAGATCGTGTTTTATCGGGTATAAAACCACTCGGCTACGCCTCGTGTTTTATATCCGATAAAACACTCCTGCTCGTTTATTAAACAGTACATAAAATATATTACATGGGCGCGCGGAGATACGAATGTTATCTTCGAGTGTTCACGATTGAACGCAGCGAACGAGAGGGAGATCTAAATTGAACACGAGTAGATAAAATTCGTATATCCGCGCGCCCATGTATATCCTTCTTTTATTATATAGATATCGATAAAACTTAAATAAAACAAAAGCTCAAAAATTAAAATTCGGGTTCCCTGTGGTTACCTAGCATATAGGGGCGCCTTACTTACATTAACTTTTTGTTGTAAGAATGCCTTTCTTTTTTCCCCATTTTTTTATCAAAAATACAAACAAATTCATTTTTCGCAAAAGAAATACCAAAGACGACTATAGATGACGAATAAATCTAATGATATACATGGCTGCTGGTCCCCTTTCACACACGAGATATTAATCTGAATATATTCAGAAGGGTATCATTAGGTGCCACCTTACTCATTGTCGCCAGCGTTTAGTGTTCACACAACTTTCTCTACTCTACTCCTTAACAAACACTATTCTCCTTAAACTCTCTTCTTCCTTTTTTACATTTTTCTCGTGAAGCCGATCAAAGAGACACAAGTAGTGATCACTGCCAGATACAGGATGGACGTCTTTGTTCTGGTCACTCGAGGATGAGTTGTCATTCTTTTCTTCTATACTTCAAGCCACGTAAGTGAAACATCAAGCTTTCCATCTTTAGCCAACTGTATGTTTTTTTCGTTTGGCTCAGCAACCATTCCATCATGGGGATAAAACAAGTCTGGTGTCCTGTTTTTGCTATGAGCCACAAGCATGTTTCTCATGTCGCTGACGACAATATTCGGCATACAGATGATATCGATATAATCTCGTGGACTTTCTGCACGTAGCACAAACTTTAATGCGTAAATAACGCCGTGCGGGCATGTACCACACACCCAACCACCCGAGCCACCCCCACAACTTGTTGAACGTTTTTTTAAACTTATCGTCGTTCTTGGCAATGGCATTCTTGATTTGTACTACTTGATCGAGTTTCGATCCTTTACTTTTACAACCAAGAGAATGGGCAAAAGTTTGAACCTCTTTAAATGTCGAATTGTTAAGAAGTTCTATCATTCGCTCTTCTGTAATCTCGCGGCAATCCTTTTCCAACTCTCCGTTGTGTCGTCCGACCTTTCGATGTTCTGTGTTGTACAGAAGGGCGCTTTTTCTGGATTCCTTTCCTATGTATGGTGCCCAGCACAAACGATTGGGTTTGACATCTAGAGCTGGTACTTTTTGCCCAGGAAACCCTCCACCAGAAGTCCTCTACGTCGACCAAATCAGCCTCATTCATGTCGTATTCTTCAGGTAATTGGAGATCTGACACAGGACAGTCAAACGCAACCTTCTTGTTAAGGTCCATGATAATTGTTGTTGGATGATAACCACACAGTGCGCAATTAAAATCATCATATGAATGCATACTTAGGCTATCAAAATGTAAGTATGCGTTCAGTACAGTTTGTGAATTTAGGGTGGGGTGGAGTTGACTCTCCAATACATTGACCAAGCTTCCTATTGGCAAATGTTGCTGGAGACACTCTCGTAAAAACAAACACAGGTCAATGCTGATAATAAAAGTATCACTGAAATTATGCAAACCACTGCCATGCTCCTGGTACCTATAGCACACATACATACATACATACATACATAGTTTATTCAAATCGCAAATAAATTATTGACAAATAGTAAAATACAAGTAAGAGCAGAGGCTAGCAAAAAGCGATACAAATAAGACAACAAAGCACAATAATAGGCGACTTGAAAGGAAGTTATGAGGTTATCCCTATGTGAAAACTCCCAAGAAAAACAACAAAACATAAGAAAAATGCATTATAAAGAAAGCAGCGTAATTAGCGAAAATTGATCTATAAATGAAGTATAAGTATATGAATATGTACTAAATAAGGGAGAGACAAGCTCTCCGCCACCCTGAGCCCCACACCCGCACGCGCACCCACCAGACAGATTATGAAGTCTGTCCGCCCGATGAGCGCACACGCGAGAAACCCATAGCAACAGAGAACCCGTCTCCTCCTTAATCTAGACTCTACTAAAAAATATACTAATCGATGTGTACTGCAATATGTAAACATTAAACACCTAAGTGAGACTTCAATTTCTGCTTAAATGATCTAAACCCATCGGTTTCAACAATGTCTTTAGGTAGATCATTCCACATATCAACAACTCTGACGAGAAAGGAGTATTTGTAGCAGTTAACTCTGGCTGCTTTAATATAAAGTTTGTAGGAATGATTAGCTCTAGTAGACGTAATTTTCGTAAATTCAAAAAAGTCACGGAAATTTAGAATACCTAAACCGAGAACTATTTTGTAACATTCAACTAGAGTTAGGTAGACCCTGCGGGTCGAGAGAGTAGGCCACTTCAATATTTTACATCTTTCTTCGTATGTCATTTCCCCTCTAGTTTGTCGAAGTGCTAGTCTGGAAGCTCTTCTTTGTACTTTTTCCAATCTAATTGTGTCCTTAATTATGTCCACGTTACACTTTGGACATTTCTTAACATATGCTTCCACATTCTCTACCACTTTCCTCTTGGTAAGAATTCTAGCCTTGTTTGTAATCCGCATGGTTTTGGTAAGGGATTCTTCACAATAGTAGCACGTAGTCTCCTTAGGTATTAGTTTCTTTAACAAAACCGGTTTTGGCCCATCACTTTCGCCATTCTTCAACTCAATCCTCTTCTCTTTCAGAATGTAGCTACACATTTTCGTCAACACTTCCGCTTCACTTGGAGGATGAACTAAGTCTTCGTTGTTTGTGTCCATGTCTGTATCTTTTTCCACTTGCGTTCTTTTTGTTTGCTCCTCAGGGCTACTTGCAATGCGGAAGCTGTCGATCTGGTTCGTCTCCCTGAAGTACCACAAGCAAATCCGTTGCAACGGCAGTCGAGCGTTCCATTTAATAAATCAGCAGTTACAACAATCCTACCAAACCTGCTATAGTAGTTAATATTCCCATCATACACCGAAAAATGAATATACCTGTCTCCATCCATTACTGGAACAACACATTGTGCGTTGGCCTCTCGTGCTTTTTCCTGCAGCTCTCTCGACTCTGTAACCTTATCGACTGAAAATATTCTGTATGCGCCGTCTGCAGAAAGATCGTTAAGGGCGTCCAGTGAAAGAGAAAGGTCTTTCGGAAAATAATTGCATTTGCCGACTTCTTGTACGTGACGACATCCAGCTGTCGTCATCCCGCTTCGCCAAGCAACCCTCATAAAATCCATGCAGTCTGTAATTTCACAACGAACACCAGCCTTCTCGCCTTCCCCTACCTTTTTAACATGTATTGGGTGCATTACACCACCCTTTGAACTATGCCTGACTAAACAAAGCCCTTATTTTTTGTCCACACATTTTGCCATATGTGCGACATGGTAGTCATGCACGTCTCTACAATGTCGACCTACACTTTTAGCGTGCATGGACTTTCCACAAATGGGACATGACCCCTTTCCAGCGACATTTCTCTTGATATTATTTTTTTTCCTCCTCATCCTCCTCTTCCATCAACTCATTTGCAGATGCATTTGCAATTTTCTTCTGCATCTTTCTGGCAATTTGGTTCGGGGGTTCCCTCTAAATTACTTCCAAGCTCTGCCTCGGGATTGTTTTCTTGCTTTGTTCCCGACTTCTCAGTTTCATGCGCTTTCAGAAGCGACTTGAATGGACCTTGGTATGTCACCTTCAATTCACAAATTGGACCGTGATAATGCGATCTGTTAGTCGTCTCCTTGACATCATCGTGACTTAATTTGCAGGTATAACATGTTTTACCATTATGCAAAACAGCACGTGACTCATGACGTTTGCAATCGTAGGGTGTTTTACACGACTTTTTGCATAGCGTACAATACTTGTGCTTTGAAGTTCGACCACATTCTATGGTTTCACCTTCCGAGCAAAGAGTAAATAATACATCGAAGTTTGGATGATGAGACTTTTCTAACAGATCCAGTTTCCTAGAGAATCGCAGCAAAAAAATAACAGGTACGGTCTTATGAATATATACATAAACATATACATATATAAGTACAATAAAGAGATGAAGATATCGAAGTTAGAAAAACGTGGGCCATTGAAACCAAACTATATCCATCGTTCTTGAGGCACTAGGCCTCATAAATCGGTGTCTAAAGAGGTAGACATGAATGTCAAGCAACCGTCAGAAAACATATGGCCGAGTGCAAAACATCGCACTCCTTGAAACTGCACACATAATTCGAAAAACCTTAATGATGACCTGACTTCATGTTTAGTATTCATTCTAACTCTCCCAAGGTCTAAGGAATAGACCTGGTGAGTTTATAAATGTTGTAAACAAGAGAAAGCATTTATAAAATGATGACGATGATGATGATAATAATAACAACAATAATACTATTAATAATAATGATAGTAATAATAATAATAATGATAATGGTAATAATAATAATTATAATAATAATAATAATAATAATATTTAGTATCTCGGTCAGAAAAAAAAACACCCCTATTCTCGACTTTCACATCCCCATAATCCTTTGCGTCTTTAAGGGGGGAGGGGGGGGGGGTTACTAGAGAGTGAAAACCCACTTATTTTACTGAAGGCTGATCAGACAATGTTGAAAATAACGTGTTTGGCATATGAAAAGCACTGGTGTCAAATGGCATATATCATATTACGCGAGCTCACTTCCGGTACGAAGCTCATATAGTGAGCGCGAAAATGCACGGAGTTTTCGACTATTTTACGCTCTCTCTTGAGTTTATGTAAGTCTGTCTTCCATTTACCACTGGATTTAAGTAAAGCAGTATGTAAGCCACGACTAGTAGTAACACTAAATGATTTGAGGCATTTTTCGGTACGTCAAATCTTTATTTTCCGAGAACCGTTGAGAGTCGATTTTACAAGGCGTTTCTCGATTTACGACTATCTAGCTGCGAATAACTGAGTCTAGCTTCAATACACGTCTTTGAATCATACTTTTATCGCCAAATCAGAAACCTTGAATAAATTATCTTTGTTTTGATGTATTAGAAGTCGACTTTTGTGAGATTTTTGGTAAGTCAAATGGCTTCTAAACTATATCTTCTGGTCTTTCTCCTTTTGATCTTCTATTGTCAAACTGTAGTAGCCATAGAAGACGATTTTAGGGAACAAAATGATCAATTTAAGGCAAATTCCCCTACCTTTACATACGAAATTTTGAAGTAAGTTGGAATAATTAGACTTTTTTAAATTTAAGCGTTTAATAAACGTATTTTTATTTTTATCTATTTATTTTTATTTTTAAATTAGTGAAGCCGATTTGTATAAGAAATGATTTTATTGTATTCATTTCATTGTAGCTATTTAATCTATGCCATCTCTAAGGTTGTGAGGTTGTGAGCAGGATTTTGACAGATTTTGGAGTCGAAGGGGTTCAGTTAATTCGTATGCTGAATGTACTTGGAAAAAACGATTTCAGCTTTAAAGAGCAAGGCAAAAGCTTCTTTCTTTCCCTGTCGACTTCAACAATCTCAACATCATAAAGACTTTTGCCTTTTTTTTCTTTTTGCTTTCGCTGTAATCTTGGTTCTTTTTTGAGACTAAATTCCTCAATGAATCGTTTTGGTGGACGAGAAACACATTTTACACCGTCCGCCATCTTATTTTCGGTCATTAGTGAGCATGCGCACAAGAACTGAATTGTGTTATTGTCACCAATATCAAATGTCATATCAATATATGGAATGATTTTCATATGATCCAAAGATAAAATGAAGAAGTAAAGCTTGAAGACGTTTGAAGTCAATATATTTTCTGTAGGACCAAAACTTTGAATGATCTGTACACGCAGAAATAAATTGAAATGAACTGATGATCAGTATTGAACAGATAAAAGCAGGTCTAGTATAAATTCAATTAAGAAAACGTTCAGTTTGGGACAGTTTTTTGATCGGTTACCTCCCAAAACGCAAGGCATTATGGGGATGTTAAAGTCGAGAATTGTTAAATAAACCAAAAAGGTTCAGTCTTGTGAAGACTTTTTCCAAACTTATTTTGCAACACCAGAAATATCATATTCGCTTTTACTTGAACCTAAGCTTTCCAATGAAGTCAATTTTGTTTGTGGTAAGTTATGTAGAACTGAAAATGTTGGTAGTACAAGAGGATATTAACAAACTTTAGCGTCATTCCGCTTCATGTCATTTATCACTTATAAAAAACTTTTACCGACTTATTTCGCAACACTAGAAATATCATATTCTTTTTTACCAGCACCTAGATTTCCAAAAAGTCGTTTGGTGGTGCTCGAGGATACAAACAAACTTTAGCGTCATTCCGCTCCATGTCATTTATCACTTATAAAAAACGTTTTCCGACTTATTTCGCAACACCAGGAATATCATTTTCTTTTTTACGTGAACCTAAGCTTTCTAATAAAGCATACGGCAGATAGTCGAATTAACTAATGACGAAGATGATGACTGCTTACTGTCAAGAGGTTTCTACAGCTAGTCAATCAATCAATCAATCAATAAACTTTATTTAAAGAGGGTAAAACACGTAACAGTACTAAAAACTGACAAACCTGTGGCCCTCTATAGAAGAAAAATCAATATCTAACACACACACACTCTCTCTCTCACACACATACTCTTACTCTAACTCACTCTCTATATATTAAATATTTATTTACATATATATGTATAAAAGTATATGAATATGTTAATAGAATCTTAAAAATTGAAACCTAATAAAATTGAAACCTAATAGAATAGACCAAATGCAAAACCCACACCAATACAGGGCTCAACCCGTGAACAAAGCGATCCGGCGCGATTTGTGACTTTAGCGCCAGATCCTCCTTCCACAAGCCAAGCCCCACACCAGTGTGAGTTTCGCACTTGGTCTATACTAATTGTTAATTAGTTAATTAGAATAATTATGAATGGAAGATTAGGTCTGTTTTCTGCTTCTTCATTAAACTGTTAAAAAGGCTCTTCTTAAAGGATTTAAAACTACTGGATTCCTTTAAACTCTTATGGAGACAATTCCAATCCTGAATTGATCTTACAGAAAAAATACGACCGCCTTCGGTCGTTTTCTTGTAAAATGGGCAATTAAGATTAAGTTTACTAAATCTAGTATTTCGATTATGAACGTCGGAATTGATACTTAGAGTTTCATTAAGATATGGCGGCGTAAGGCCATTTGCCCTTTTAAAAATTAATGCAAAACGATTTATATAAGAGTCAGCACAAAATGGTATCCAGTTTAAAGAATTAAATATAGTTATTGAGCTACTATAGCAATCAGAACTAGTAATTATCCTAGCTGCCCTTTTTTGCAATTTAAAAACCCTACTTTCAAACCCCTGATGCCCGTACGCCCATACAGACGAACCATATAACATTACTGGCTTAATTACTGTATTGTAGTAAAGTTCCCTTTGATAACGTTTCAAATAGGGGCTAATGTGCCTTAGTAATCCAATACGCTTTGTTAGCTTTTTGCAAAGGTTTTCTTGGATATGGTTGCTAAAGTCTAGGTTATCATCCAACTCAATGCCAAGCAGCTTGTGGTGCTGGACCTGTTCGATGGCCTTGTTGTTTAGGTTAATGTTTAGAGTTTCATTAATTCCATCGCGTTTACGCAATCTTTTACCAACGATCAACATGGCTTTGGTCTTGTCTTCATTAATTACCATCTTGTTAGCTTGTGTCCACATTTCAATGTTATGAAGATCATTGTGTAATGACGAACTAATATGATTGGGCTTGTCCCATTTAGAGCTTGCAGAAAGTGTAGCATCGTCAGCATATATATCTAAAGTGGAAGTTCCAAGGCTCAGTGGTAAATCATTCACAAATAATAGGAACAGGATCGGTCCCAGATTCGATCCCTGAGGAATTCCATCTGTTATCGGCAGGACTGAAGAAGAAATGTCAGATAGTTGGACATATTGTTTTCGGGTTGATAGATATGATCTGAACCAATTGACTGTGAGGTCTGTAGCACCATACAAACTTAGTTTGCGTAACAATATGTCATGATTGATCACATCAAACGCTTTTTTAAAGTCAATGAAAACGAGGCCAGACAATTGATCATTATCCATATTAAATAAAAGTTTGTCTGTTAGTTTAATTAGTGCGGTTTCGGTTGAAAACAATTGTATATACTTACAACCATCCATCTTGATTTTTTCAAAATCTTGTTCTAGTGTTCTTGAAACCCAAATCCGTCAATGGAATTACCAAGCAGCCAAATGACAGCATTGCATTTTTCGCCAAAATAAGGTTCCTAGCGTAGAAGTCTAATTGCCTACGAGAGTGATTACCGGAAAACAGCTTAATTGGCATACGGGTAAATAAATAGATCTAAGGTGTTATAATATTGATTCTTTTGTTTGTTTGTTTTTTAGGTTTGACACTCATACATTGATATGCCGCCTCGTGCATCTAGGAAACGTTAACAAAAATGGGAAGTTGTCGATGAGTTTCTGAGTTTTTGTTACTGCTATGAACAAACAATATTTCAACGCGCACATTGTTTTAGTTAAGAGGGTGTCTCTGTAACAGCGTGCCACTCGATCTGGGCTCGAAAAATAGATTTTTTTTATATTCCTACCATCGAAAGTACTATCTATCCTCACTACAAAATTGCAGTTAGAATTGTTCTAAATTCTATTTTCCAGCCGCTATGCGAATTTTTGTCCATCGACCCCAAATCAGTGAAAGACGCCGATTTTCGAGGTCGGCCGATAGCTACTTTCAAAGTCTGTTTTCTCGGATTTTTCTGCACATGAAAGCTAATTTTTCTATTCAGAACTTTAGTCTGGTGTAACTTCTGCATAAAAACAGCGATAGTTTTTTTTGGAATGCGCGAATTCTGATAAATAATCCTAACTGATCGAGACTACTAAAGACGTGACATGGAAAGCTAAGATTATGAGACCTCGAATATTGCAAATTTCTCATTTGTGGCACCTAACCCAGTCCTAAAACATCATTCAACCTTGAGATAAGAAGCTATTTTCTAGATCTGTGCAATAAAATTTGCGGCACATTGCTATTCTACGAAATGAGCTAAGTTTCAAATTGTTCTATTTTCAGTTATTTCCTTCCGTGACACGACAGGCCGTTGAGTCTGTGACGGCTACTTCTTTGCACATTATCCTCAATACCATTACCTAAAATATAATATGATGAATTAAAAACCTTAATTTTACGATATTTGTTTCATTACAAAAGATTTCAATGAACTACGGCTTTATTTAATAGTGTTTTTATAAGCTGTTTTGAAATTTCAATTTTTAGTGCATTTTTGTTATTTGCATATCTCGAGGTCGGGAAGTCAATCGTTATTTGTTTATTTAAAGTGCATATGACACGAAAAAAATTGATGTTAACTAAAATGTGTAGTTTATTGGCATCTAACTATCAAATGAAGCCCAAAAGAATATGCCTTTTGTTGTTATTTTATACGAATTACAATTTATATTTAGTGCGTTACTACCAATCTAGAGTATGTGTCAACAAGATGACGTCACAAATTGGGCTTAATTTTCTCAAATATCTCAAGAAATGAGCTTTTAAAACAAATTTTATTACCATATATTGATGATTACTAACAAACTCTACATTTTAAACGGTGAAATTGTTTCGTGTCATATACACTTTAATAATAGCAAATTAAGTAAAGAAATCCTCGCGCTTACTACTTACTGAGAAGTGTTCTTGTTTGTAGCGCTGAATATTTCTAACGTACATATTATTGATATCATTGTCAGTCATTTATCAGTCTCAACGTTTATATTTCCTTTAATATAAATTATCCATCATTTTCACTTGTGAAAAGGTATTTAGTCCTTCCGATATTTTCGAGCTGCACATACTATCTTTTTTTTTTCGAAAAATACTTTGCAGTCTTGACTGTTCTTCGGCTGAGACGACAATTTTTGCAACAGGTACAAACAAACTACAGAACGAGTGACTGTGAAAATTATGATCATACAGAAGTGGGGGTTGCGGGCACTGGATCCTCCAATAATTTTGAAGATATAGAGCTACTCTGTAGATATGCTTCAAATAAACCATTATTATCATTAGTATTAAGTAGTATTGAGAATGGGGGTTCTAGCGCAATTTCAACCAATTATAACACGGGAATTACCCGAGTCAAATATTCCCACACGGGAAATACCCGCGTTAAGTATGGTTTAGGAGTGACAACACATTAAAATATGTTAGTATATATGGAGTGTGAAGATTGTAAGAGAACTTTTAAGAAAGAAGCAGACTTAAAGAAACATTTAAAGATGAGGAAGATATGTATGCGCAGTTATGATTGCGGATGTGGTAAGATGTTTGAAACTAAGATTAAGTTGTTTTGGCATTGCCAGGACTGTACTTACGACTACGATGATTTGAAAAGGAGCTGGTATTGAGGTTAAGATATATGCTATTATATAGATGGAATCCCAAAGCAACTTCGAAACGGTTTCAATACCCGGTAACGGTGAGATCGATGTTAGACAGTTTTGGCGTCAGTCAGATAAGAAGGCCAAGAGCACACTTCGAAAAGGTGTAAGGGACTTAGGAGCTCTTAAGGCTAGCATAATGGTAGAAGTGAATCTATCAAAGGATGATTTAACGACTACAGCAATGCTGCGATCAAAGTCGTTAGTGGTATTAGAATCCACGAATCTGGATAAGTCACTTAGTGGAGCTTTAGAAGCGATCATGGAGTCGTTGTCTAACTATACCAAGGAAGGATCAGGTTGGACAGTGGAGGAGGTCGTAGGAATAGAGGTTAGCATGGCAAGGTATGTACCCATCCGAGGAGGAAGTTACGTGCCACTACCAGTGTGGGTAGAGAGAAAGAAGGCAATCGTAAACGTAAAGAATGAAGACAATCGATGCTTCATGTGGGCGGTTAGGTCTGCACTGTATCCAGCAGAAAGAGATCCCTGTAGGACGAGCAAGTACCCAACAGACGACCTGGAGTGGGAGGGCGTAGAATTTCCCATGCAATTAATAGATATCCCAATATTTGAGGACTTGAATGACCTAGCCATTAACGTTTACGGGGTTAGGGATCAAACCATAGTTCCCTTAGTGTTGTCAAAGAGTAAAGAAGAACGCATCCATTTGTTTTACCACGGTGGGCATTACTCATGGATCAAGCATATTAGCAGACTGTTTTACAGACACACCAAACATAAATGTAAGAAATACTTCTGTGATTGTTGCTTACTATCATTTAACTCGATAAAAGCCCTAAGAGACCATGATGAGGCATGCAGAGGTGTAGAGGAGGTCGCACAAAGGATACAGATGCCTGCAGACAAGGAATTGTCGTATGAAGACCATAAGAGACAAACCAAGGTACCGTATGTAATCTATGCAGACTTTGAAGCCATTATTACGAAAGAAGACCAAAAGAACGGAGCTACGAAAAGACTGGGGTTACATGAGATTTGCTCGTATGGATACATAGTAGTGCGATCAGATGGTCAAACTGACGGACCAGTCATCTACAGAGGTAAAGGTGCAGCGAATAACTTCTTAGAAGCGTTACAGAACGAGGAAAAGAACATACGAGAGAAGTTGAGGTGCAAGAAGAACCCACTGCTTAACAAAGAAAACCGATTGAAGTACGCAAAAGCTAAGAATTTCCACGTATGTGACCAGCAATTCCTACAATACGGACGACAAGCTAAGAAAGCGTGGGATGAAGATGGTAAATATTTAGGAGAAGCACACTTTAAGTGCGGAAAGTATTTCAATAAGGGTGAAAAACCTGGTAAGCCATCGACACACTGCATTCATTGTAATAAGGTGTTCGTAGAAGACTTCTATGAGGATAAAGTATTGGATTACTGTTCTTTGACTGGTGATTACGTGGGAGCAGCTCACTGGAGATGTAACTCACACGTTAACCCTGACATGGAAATACCCGTGTTCTTTCACAACCTTCGCGGTTACGACTCCCATTTACTCCTTCAGGGGGTAGATGGGGCTGACGTCAAATGCATACCCAACAACAAAGAGCGCTACATGTCTGTAACTGTGGGTAAGTTAAAGTTCCTAGATTCGCAGCAGTTTATGGCAGACTCCTTAGCAAACCTAGTAAGGTACAACGCAGACTTTCCTATTTCAAGTCAATACGGCGCGGAAAGAAAGGGCGTGTATCCGTATGAGTACATGGACTCCTGGGAGCGATTCGAAGAGTCCTTACCACCTAAAGAATGCTTCTACAGCACATTAAACGAGTCCAGCATAAAGGACGAGGAGTACCAACATGCATTAGACGTGTGGGAGAAGCATTCCTGCAAGAACATGGGGGAATACCATGATATTTACCTGCGTTCAGATGTGGTACTGCTAGCAGATGTCTTTCAGAACTTTAGGAAGATGTCTATGGAATACTACGGGTTGGATCCTGCCAACTTCTACACAGCTCCCGGGCTTTCTTGGAGTGCTTTGTTAAAGAAGACAAACGCACAACTAGACCTCTTAACGGAGTATGACATGTATCGGTTTATGGAAGACGGTATCCGTGGCGGTGTTTGCGGACCCAGCAGACGTTATGCCCGCGCAAACAACCCCCTAGTAGAGCATGACCCCGAAAAGTCAACTACATACATTCACTACCTGGATGCAAATAACCTTTACGGTTGGGCAATGTCCCAATACCTACCCGTTAGAGACTTTGAATGGGACGATGTAAAACCATTAGACTTTTACTTAAAGGTAGGAAAGGAGGAAGACAAGGGTTACGTGTTGGAGGTGGATTTGGAGTACCCGGAGCACCTGCATGACGCACACAATGAGTTTCCGTTAGCGCCAGAAGCAATAGAAATACCCTTCAAACAGCTGTCACCGCTACAGAAGAAGATGTGTCCTGGGTATAAGCCGTACAGGAAGCTGATAATGAGTCTAATGGATAAGGAGAAGTATGTTGTGCATTAACGCAATTTGCAGTTTTATGTTAAGCACGGAATGCGCGTGAAGAAGATTCACAGAGTCTTAAAGTTTACACAGGAGCCCTGGATGCAGCCTTACATTGACTTTAACACGCAAAAGCGTACCGCAGCTAAGAATGACTTCGAAAAGAACCTCTTTAAGTTAATGAACAACTCCGTGTTTGGCAAGACAATGGAGAACATCCGTAAGCGGGTAAGCATAAAAATAGCAAGCACTAAAGAGGAAGCAGAAGCATACGTGTCGCAGCCTGGATTCGTAAGGTACGTAAAGATGTTGAACTTCTACGTCATTCACATGAAGAAGGCGAACCTTTTACTAAACAAACCCGTTTACACAGGGTTTACGGTGCTGGATTTATCAAAGCTGCTTATGTACGAGTTCTACTACGACAAACTAAAGCCAAAGTACGGAGACCGCTGTCACCTTTTGTACACAGACACCGACTCTTTGATATTAGAAGTGCAGACGGAAGACGTCTACCAGGATTGCGTCGAAGACATAGACGAGTACGACACCAGCGGTTACCCAAAGGAGCACTTCCTTTACAGCGCCAAAAATAAGAAGGTAATTGGGAAGATGAAAGACGAGGTGTTAGGTAAACCCATAGTAGAGTACGTGGGTCTGAAACCAAAGATGTACAGTGTGCTAAAGTTAGACGGTGTAGAAAAGAAAGCCAAAGGCGTTAAAAAATACGTCGTTAAGAAGGACATAACCCACGAGTCCTACTTGAACGTATTACGAACGCGCAAAGAACAGCGGCATAAGATGAACAGTCTGCGCAGCTATGGTCATCAGATACATAACGTCACGCAGGAGAAGGTGTCACTGTCTGCATTTGACGGTAAGCGATGGATGTGTGATGACAGAGTGCACACGATAGCATTCGGGCATCACACGATAAGCAGTTCTTCTTTGACGAACCCACGCGTGGGACCATCGTGAAGATAATACAAGATGGGCTGACCCTTCTTGGCTATTACACTTCGTATCTGGTAAGTTTCCAAAGACCAATTAGGATCCGTAGCTCTTTTGGATCCTCCTTCTAATTCGCCCGGTCCGTAGAGATATCGGACCGTGACGTTACCTAATTTCTTTTCATGGGGGAAGACCGCCCTCGAACTTCTGACGTAGGACTTGTTCATTCCTTGTTGCGTTTGGAGGGAACTTCCAGCTCTTTCCAATACTGATATCCAAAGAGACGCTCAGCCAGGGTTTTATTGAATCTTTCGACGATGCTCTGACCCCTGTGGTACTCAGCTTTGGCTCTTCTTATCTTAGTGCTGTGGTCTTTCAAGGTCTTGGTAACCACGCCCATGAACTCCGTCCCCGCATCCACTTGCAGCAGCTTTGGCCATTTGAAAACGCGCTTATAAATCCTACTTAGGGCTTCTGCGACTTCCCCAGAATCCTTGCTGGTTATGGGTTCGGCGTCCTTGTATCTGCTTGCGATATCAACCACGGTCAAAGCGTATCTATAGGTCTTTCTTCTCACCGTGTCATGCGGTAAGAAAAGCAAATCCGCCTGATGAACCTCGTTAGGGGTATTTACGGTAAAGCTGGGTCTGGGAATGTACTTAGGCACGGGAAGATAAACCTGCCAGATAGTTTGTTTCTTTAACCAGTTCTTAGCCGTTTCGTCGGATACCCTGGCTGCGGCTGCGAGTTTCTTGATAGCCGCCACTCCTCTCCAATAACCCTCGGGTCCGTAGTAAATCCTTTTGAGTTTGTCCTCAGTTCGACCCATTATATGAATTCCAAGACGAGATTAATCTTACGTCCGTTGAAATCTACCGTCTTTCCGTCCACTTTAATGGTGATGTTTATGCTTTCTACTAAATCGCAAGGCAAATCATAGTTTAAAGAAATGGGCGTATATTCTACCAGGTCAAATGGATTACCTTTGGGTGAAAACTTAGACATAAGATGGGAGGGATTTCCGTTGCTGTAACTGCAGACTAAATCGCAATAGACTTCATAAGAGGATGCAACTTTCCAACTTACGGGAACTGCCGTGTTGGTAATCGTCTTGCCTGGGGCATTTAATAGAGATCCCAATCGGTCAAACTTTCCAAAAGTTACTGAATAGTTTGGCATATTATGTTTGAGAGTCATTTCGTGCGGCAATCCTGTGGTGAGAGTATAACCGTGTTTGGCTAGCTCCTTAGCTAGCGTTATAGGGGTGTAATGTCCATCTGGGAGCATTACGCCTTCGTATTTGTTAGGCGCTTTGAGTATGGTGATCAATGCCTTGGTCAAATTATACCAAGAATTGTACAAAGAGCAACTGACCAACCGAACTGTATGGGCTTTGATGGTCAAATAAGTGGTAAAGTCATTCTTATCGCTTTCCAAAATGACGATCATTATATTAAATACGCCAAGGCTGCGCCCCCTGCCAGCCCTGCGACTCCTACAAAGACCAACTCATTGTCTTTTTGTTTCTTTGACGGCTGGTAGTAATTCTTAAATTGAGGCTTGCTAATCCTAAAGTCGGGGTGTGTTTGTGCATAAAGTTTAAAGGCGTAGTCCGTATTTTCGAAGTTCTTATCCGCCTGCATTTTGTCTTGGTAGTTCTTGTCCAACCAATCCCTGTAAGCTTGTCTCTTTTTATTCCAAGCCGCAACGTCCCTTTGATATTTCTCCAGCGCCAAATCATGCCTTTTCCTCTCGGCATCGCCTTTGTTGCCTCTGACTAATCTATCCAAATATTGACCACCATAATTAGCTCCAGTGAATGCTAACGCTGCAATGACTCCACCTGCAACCACGCTTGCCATATATAAGGGCCTCACGGCCTAGGCAGGTACTTTTCCTTCTGTAGGTAGTCCTTAAGGGCAATGCTACCTGCTACTGCAGCAGTCATCTTAGCAAAGCCCGTAATGCTCTTGCTTGGGTCTTCAGTAAAGTCTTCTTTGAGCACTTTCTTACCTACCCAACCAATACCTGCGACAATAGAAGTAATAATAGCTGCATCTTCGACGGTTTTCATTAATGCGGACGACATTATATTACAAGGAGAGGAGGTTTTATTCCATCTCGTGTATTTTACTTCTCTTAGGAGGCTCCACATACCTCATTTCTGCCCTTGGTTCCACTTTGGTTTGACAGCCCGCCATTGTAAGTAGAGACTGCCTGCTGCTATAGCGAGTCCTAATGCTCCGATAACGTATCCAGGATTAATAAAGGATTCCTCTTCTTTTTCCTCTTCCTTCTTTTTTGGCTTTGTTCTTCCTGTTCATCTCCGCGAGCTTCTTCCCCGCAGCGACTCTGCCCGGAGCTTTGGGCTTGGTAATTTGCTGAGAGGTTTCCTCCGCCTTTGTTTCGGTGTCACTCATTTTATATCTAAGGACTTGAAGGACTTATAGTAACTTGACGACGACTTGATAATGACTTGACGACGACTTGACAACGACTTGACTAAGTCCCGTAAATGACTTCAGAAGGACTTACATCGACTTGATCAAGTGCTGTCTTAAAGATCTCCTCGACTTGTTTATCTTTCTTGTAGTCCTTCCAAGACACCAATACCTCCTTCAAGTCGACATGCTGAGCTACGTGCAAAGCCAAAGATGCGACTGCCATTAACTTACCGCACTTCAAAGACAACCAGCCGCAGGTTATTTTAAGTTCTTGGGATATGACATAGTCCTCACTTATGTCCTTCCGCAGTGCCTCCACGTCGTCTATGGGCAGCGCAAGTCCAAGCAATTTAGTGGCCAGCTTAATGGCGGAGTCTGCTACGGCGTTTGTGGTTTTCCTTGCAAGGGCGGCTTCGTACCTCTTATGGAACTTCTTAACCTCCTCTTCTGACAACTTATTAACTTGCTCATGCGTTAACTCCTTGCCTATCATTTCCTTACACTTCCCCGAAGACACAAGGATGTTAAGTTGCTCCTTAAGGTTACTTTCATCTAGCTGTGTGGGGGCTTCGTCTAACAACTGATCAATCTCCATATATGTTAATGGAATACGGAAACCTCAAAGAGAAGATCATTTTAGAATGTTGGTGCGTCTTTAAATGCCGCATGTATTCGTGCAGTTGTTCCTTGGATATCTCACCACCGTAGTCAGAGAGGATGGTTTCCAAATCGGACTTACTGGGTGTATAAAATACGACAAGTGAACCTATGTTTTCCCTAAAGGGCTTAGAGACGCTGGTAAGCTGCTGGGAGAGCAACCAAACGCTGATATTGTCATGTCTGCCGCTAAAGGCAAGCTTCACCAACTCCGATGTCCGTCTTTTTACGTCGTCCCCGCAGGCAATGTCATCCAGTATGAGCAAGGTTTGCGTATCTTTAGGGAATTGCTTGCGCCAGAACTTAAGGTGGTTGGATAACTCGTTAGGGTCTAAGATATCCACAAAGAAGTCGTCATCTTTCACGCCTATGCCTTCCCAGGTGCGGTTATTTACATAGGTGGGGCAGAGCAGCACTATGTAGTCAAATTGGTATCTAAAGGGCCCCAATAGCTGCTCCACGACGAACTGGGTCTTTCCGCAGCTGGTAGGTCCTACTATCAGAGCATTACAAGGCATGTGATTTGGTTCCATTTATATATGGAGCCCGTGGAAGCAGTGCAGAGAATCTTTAATGACATGCAAGATAAGAAAGACACTATTGAAATGCAAAGAGAAGAGATAGACAGTTTGAAAGAGCGCGTGCAGGAGTTGTACGATGAAATGTGCGGTCTGAAGCGTGCAGAACGGTTTGGTGCTTTGATGACGATGGCAACGTGGGCTAAGGAGTGCGTGAAGGACTTTATGAAGTATCCCATATAGATGCGTATGCAAGGCTCAAAAAAGACTAATATATATGTTAGACATTAAAGGTGATGAAAAGGATTACGTTAGAGACCGCTTGGAATATCAAGCAAAAATAATGAGAACCTTCCCGCATTTCGAGAAAAAAGAAGGTGTTCCTTGGACTAACAGACGATATTGGGGGTCAAGATGCTCACTTTGTGGTTGCATAAGGGAAGAAGAGCATTTGTTTAACTGTCTCACAACTGACTTCGTATGTAGTTGTGGTATGTACTTCATCACCCGAAGAGAGTTGAGCGATCACCTTGATTGGTGTTGACAATAAGGTTAAATGGTTGTTAAAGAACGAAGGCGCTGTTTTTAGTAATACCTCAGGATTGTTAACATCTAGGTTAAATGGTTGTTAAATGAGGGTTAACGCACACCTATGTATAGATGAATTGTGTGATGTGTGAAAAGAAGTTCAGCAGCAAGCAAAGGTTACAATACCACGTTCATAATGGTGTTTGCAAATAGGAGTTAAGCAAGGTTTGTAAGGATTGCGATAAAGAATTTAGTACTGTTCAAAAGATGCAACAACATCGAAGAAAGCGTATTTGTATACTTTGTAAGGGTTGTAACAAAAAATTCCCTAAAGGAATGAAGCAACATTTAAAAAGGGGAGTCTGCGATAAGACAAGACAATGTAGTTTCTGTAGTAGGGTACTTAGCAGCCGACAACGTCTTCAAACACATCGTAGGACGCATGAAGTAAGTTATAAGCTCCTCCTTAGGGACTATAACTTGGAGGGGGTGGATTGTTACCAATGTGCGGATATGATGAGTCGCTGCCCACATAAAGAGGATTACTTAAGAAATCGCATAGATTACCATAAGAAGATAGTCCGTACTTTCCCCTCTTTTGAACGCGCCGAAGGTGTCCTGTGGACTAAAAGGGAGTATTGGAGGCAGGAGTGTGATCGTTGTGGTTGTGTCAGAGAAGAAGAACATATCTTCAACTGTCTAACCTAAATACCTAAGACGCTTTTTGAAATAGTTGTCTTAACAAAAATTTAACCTTATTGTTAACATTCCTGATTGATATAGATGGACTGTATTACGTGTGAACCCCCAGCAGACTGCATAATCACCCCTCGACCAAAACCGCGTAAAAAATACACCTGCCTTCATTGCGACAGGGTATTCCCCGAAGGATCCTTCGTGGGGCATTGGTGCTCAGCCGACCCAAAGGCTCAAAGGTCCATGTTAGACATCCTAACTACATAGAGGAGATGGGGTGACTCTTCTTTCAATGTCAAACTTCCATCGGCCATTTACCTTACCATAGCTGTGTAAGTGGGTGAATTCCTCGCCCTGAATTACGTACCGCACGCAATCCGGCGCCCAAAGGGAATATTCCTTGCCTTCTAAGTCTTTGAGGACTAACCGTAAACGGTCGATGTCTTCGAAGACGACGTAATTTTTTATTTCGTATGCTTTACCGCAAATCAGGTCACGCCAGTGTATTTGGTTGACGATCATTATATCTATGAAATATTCTTAAATGCGTTGCCCTTGTCTCCGTAGTCTTGAATCGTTTGCAGCAACCACCGCATGGAATACGGATGCCCTCCGCGTAGTTGCTAATGGTACGACAGATGACGTCATAATCGTTGCTAACCATGGTCAGGTAACCATTCGCGTCATACTGCGAAATTATCTTGCGTTGGTCTGCGGAGAGTATGTCATTTCCTTTCGGCGTCTTTAATTCGATGCAAAGCCCTTCATACCTTAAATGCGCGTTCAGTATTAAGAGGTCGGGTTGACCCCTTTGATAACCCTTCTGCCAGCATTTTATGCGCTTGTTTGACGTGTCTTGTAGTTCGCCCAGACCAGGAGCCACGAGCATTTGGGGATAAAACCTGCGGATGTAATCCACTACTTTCTTATGCAAGTCAAACTCATTTTCTATCTTAAACACCAATTTATTCACACTGTCAAAGCGCCGCTCGATTTCATACTTGCCGTTCTTACGCAATGTGGGTAGGACTTCCTCTAACACCCAATCTTGGAACTCCTCTGCCTTTGGCATCTTAGAGCTAAATATCAGTTGATATAACCCAGATTCAGTTACGTACAGGGAATCTGGGTGTAAGTTGGAAGGGAGGCGATTCACCTCCCTTCTAAGTTCGCTGAGCTTTATCTTATACTTATCGCGAACGTGCGCCTTGATAGCATCCTTCGGACGTTCGTATTCCAACGCTAGTGCCACTTCCTTCGCCTTAAAGTACAGTTTGTCGCCTTGCACTATGCATTGCAGTTTGGTATCGTTGTTTTCGAATATGCGTAACATGGTATATTAGTCATATATTTTGACTTCAATAGGCAACACTTTTTAGTTGGTTCATTTCTACGCTTAGCTGCGCGTCAGACACGACAAAGATGTAGCAGTTTATCTTATCCGCATCGCCAGCACTGGTGTTCTTTGTGCGTTTGATCTCCAATGTTATACCATCCTGCGTATTTACCAACCGCAGGCCCTGCCCATGCATACTCTCATCGTTCGTCGTGCGCATGTCAATCCACAGCGCGTACTTGTCTTTGAAGAATTCCTCAGGAGACACCTGGTCGCCAAACTTACGCATTGCCTCTCTGTACGTGTCTGCGGGCTTTATCCCCTGGGAGTAGACTTTGTTTGGTACTCCGTTGATATTTACCCCCACGTTAGTAATGTTGGGGTTATGGAAGGCCTCGGAGTCGCGCTTACCGGCTCCATAGGGCTTAGCAAACACCAGCATCAGCCCTGTCAGACTCCTTCGGGGGAGGTTAATGCTTTGGTTGATAACCTCGTCCGTCTTATCCAGGAAGCCAAATGTCTTGTACATCACTACGTGGTCGTAAAGGAATGCCTTTCCCGAGCTGTATTCCATGTCTGCACTTCGGGCCAACTCCTCAGAGTAGACAGTCTCGTACTGTAATTCTAAATTGGTGATAGAATAAAGATGGATACTACCAGTAAGTGCCGCCTGTGCTGTATCCATTTCTAGGATGTTGGTAGTGTCTGCTAACGTTACTTCAAACTGCAGTTCGGACAATTGCCTGGGGTAATACACACCGTGGTTAGAAATGACTTCAAAGTCTAAGGGAATGACGTACTTACTGCCATAAGCCGTTTTTACTCTGGTAGCGTCTGCTACTGCGGTTGCTGCCCCGGAGTCCGTAGGTGCTGTCTTAGTATCACTTCGCAATTTCCTTAGGATGACGCTTCCAATTCCTTGTTCTATCCTTTGTGCACGGTCGAACGCGGTCAACCATACGTCTTTATACATGGCGTACAGGTCGTACCTATTTAAGTCCAAAAGGGATTCCCCTGCGAACTTAATTCTCATCTTAGACACCAAGTTGCGACCTACGTTGTTTACTGTGTAAGTTTCTATTTTCGCACTTGGTTGTATTGCTAGGTCAAACCTTAACGCTAACGTCCCAGGAACCAATACTAAGTTATCCGTCAGTCGAGGCACGCCTACATACAATGTTTCTCCTGGTTTGGCGCTAGAAGGAGTAAATGTGACCCGGTGAAAGGTGCGTTCTTCTTTTAGTCCACCAACCTGCTTAGGTAATACGTTGGGATTTAACTTTGAGCTTATCATATATAATGGAGGTAGAAGGTACCGACTTTGACCCCCTTACCGAAGAAGGTCAAGTAGACATTAACGATGAAGAATTTGACGCATGGACCGACGGCGCGGAGACTGAACCCCTAGTCTACGACGCGGCTCTAGAAAACGCGTATGGTAGTAGGTGGGAAAGCGTCAAGTCTACCTTAAGACGCATGTGGCAATCGAAGAACCCAAATAAAGTCGTCCCCGAGTACTTAGAACTTCACGAGCAGGGTGTAACCGCACGGGAAACCGTAGAGTGGGCAACGCAAGAACTACGGATACGCTACCCCAGCCTCGAGGTCGACGACATCAAGCTCACCGAGCGCGGAAATAAAGTTCTCATAAGCGTCAGGGACACGAGGCATGCTGGCTTAAATAAATGGACTAAGCCACAGCTCCTTTTCGATGAAAATGGTTCGGTCAAGGTTAACGTAGCAAGATTAAGAGGATTCCAAGAGGCTACCCGGAGTGCGTTAGAAAGGTTGGAAAATCTGAATGAGAGAGTCGCGATAGAAAAGCGTGCCAAGGAACTACAAGAAACGTTGGAAGAAAGGGAAGCAGATTATATGAAACAAAACCGATTACTTCTCGATGCTCAAGAAAGAGAAATGGGTGAAAAAAATCGTCAAATGATGGAAATGAGAGAACAAAGAGACGAGGCCTTATCACACAAGGATCTAACCGAAATAGAAAAGGAAGAAATAAAAGCAAATTACGAAAGGCAAAAGCAGCAAATCGAAAGTAAAAACGAAATCATACTACAATTCAAGAGAGAAGCTGAAACGGCCTTAGATGAAAGAGACCGAGCCCGACAGGCCTTTGAGCTTGCTTTAAGGGACCTTAACATGAAACAGGAAGAAGCTAAGAACTTGCATGTCACCATAGCCGGCTCTTTGGAGGAACGGCGGCAGTTGGTTGCCGAAATTAACACCAAAGAAGAACAAATCCAGCAAAGAGATCAGGCTATTGAAGACCCGGAGGGGCAAATAGAGCGGCAGCAGGAGATAATCGAGGACCAAACCCGCTCCGAAGAGGAAAGGGAGGCTGCCCAAAGGGAAGTAGAAACCCTCGAGGTGCGCCTTGCGGAATTACGGGCGCAAAAGGAAACCCTTGAAAAAGAATTGGGGCTTACCACCAAGGAAAAAATAAAAAGAGCCTTGGTAAAATATGGCATTCCGCTGGCATTTGCGGTCGCCATCTCCTCCGTAGTAGGTGTGATCCTTAGCTCCCTTAAAGCTACGGGAGCAGGTGTAAAGGCAGTAGGTAAAGGACTGACGAACATAGGAAAAAAGATGGCAGCCTCTTTACCTGGGCTGCTCGGTAGCGTTCTTAGTTTGGTACTTAGAACCGGCGGAGAACTATTAAAGTTCGTGGGGAATAACATTTGGATTCTGGTGGTAGCTATTGGCGTGGTCCTCATGAAAAAGATGAAGGCGTAGGCTTATCCTTATGTATTACTGGAGGCTTATCATCGTCGGGTGTCCGAGGCATCCTCGACTGAGGATAAGTAAAGATAGTATTCGCACCGCCTTGATAATTTGGTGCTAGCGGCAGGACGCTCATAATGCTAATAGGCTTATGATTCCAAGTAGCATCCGAAATAGTACCCGCACCACTCCAGTTTTTGGCTGCATTCGTTATTAAGGTCCTGGCATAAGAGTCGCCGGGATCCTTTACCATTACTTGAAGCTTTGCTTGTTTACAGTTGGCGATCATATGAAATGTCACAGGCGTCTGGTCTTCATCGGTAACCGCATGGGGGAAGGCCGCGAAATGGACCGGATTCCTGGTGTTATTTTTCGTCCTGTAAGGCAGCAAAGGATCGTCATTCTCATCGACTATCCTAAACCCAATAGTACCGCTATAGCCCAAAGATACGTTGATCGTGTAAACGATCAGCCCCAAACCGCCTACTTCTACGGACAATCCCACATCCTGCCAACCCATACGGTATTCCGTCTCCTCCAAATAATAGAGAAACCCAGTTTCCTTTGCGTGTGGATTCATATATTTCAGGGAATAAATTCCCTTTAGAGGCTAAGCACCGTAAGAGTGCTGATGGTTGCGTGGTTATAAGCCGTATCCCTTTGATTTTCTATGCTATTTACGCAAACGCTCCCTGAGTCATCTACGCGTATTTGCAGCTTTACCTTCCCATGGCAATCGGCAACCATATGAAAAGTCCAAACGGAAAGATTCTCAGTGCTGTGGGTGTTGGGCTCTACGGAGAAATGCGCAGGCTCCCTATTATTCGTTTTCGTGCGCATGGGCTGTAGTATGCCATTGTCATCCAGGAACCGGAAGCCGACGTTGGCGTGACCCACGGCGCCAAGGCAAATACTACAAAGGATTAACTTCTTTCCCGAGTAGTTCAAGTCTACAGACATACCTGTGACATCAACCCAAGCTGCTTGGGTGTATTTTTTCTCACCTGTGTAAGTCGTGTAAACACAATCCATTCCGGATATGTAGGGGTTGTTCATCGCCATATATAAAGACTCAAACCAACACTCGCGGCTGCTAGTCCGGCTTTTAATAAGTTATGGTCATATTCCTCGGGTATCGTGGGTATAACGTGAGCCTTTTTCGATGGTTTCTCTAAGGGCGGCTTCGTTTCGTGTGACTTTTTTGGCTTCTCTACGAAGTGTGGAGTCCCTTCAAAGGTGTCGAAGTTCACGTCATTCACTCCAAACTTCATTTCCTTAGTAGCCTTTTGGAGCTTGTTGTTGTATCCTACTACGGAGCCGGCATTCATGGATAAGTTACTGGGCATTAGCCAACAGCCCGGGGCTACCGCATAGTCCAACCTTGCTTTAGAATTTTGTATGGCTAGTTGGTAACGCTGTACGCCTTTGCTAATGTCGCCTTCCAAAATTGAACTTTCGAATAAGATCAAAGCTTCGGCTCTGGTTTCTTCTGCGGCGCCGGTATTTCCAATTATGCTTGATCGGGTATTTACCTGAGCTCCAAGAATAGAATACACGTAAGCTTCTATGCTGCGGTTTAGGCGGGCAAGACCGGCTCTAGTTAGTCCTTTACCTTCTGTGGGTATGAAATTAAAGTACTGCTTTGTGTGTTCGTCGTTGGTTATACGGATAATCAATGGATTAGCCCCTGCGTATTTACCACCCTCGTCTTTGAACAGAGGTCCGTCTCTAACTTCTTTGGAGGTCCTAGCATTTGGTTCGAAGAAGGTGCTGCTATCGTAAGATACTTTATGATAACCCGTGTTCCATTGTAGCTGCAACGCATGGACTTCCTTATCGCTTAACTTATGTCCTCCAACACCCCAATAAGCCCAAATATGCCCCAGACCATTGTTGGCTCCCGCAGTGCATCTAAAATCCTTTCCCACGACTCCAAACTCTTTACACAGTCTATCGTAGGCAGGCGCGTCGTATTTATTATCTCTGGGATCAAACGCACTGTCGCCTGGTAGGGCAATAACACCCATCTCATGCAATATTCTTCGGACTGTAAAGTGAAAATGAAACATGAATATCGAATTCTTCATCAGGTTTGCACTTACACCACAACCGCTAGTAGCACACCAGACAGCAAAGTTCAATTGCTGCGGCCAGTATCGCATGTTAGGTCCACTTAACCATTCATGAGATTCCTTAGCTGTGGTGTGATTTATAGGAACTTCCTTGAAGATATCTCGCACCTTTAACTGAAAGGAATCACTGTTAGAAATCCGCATGTTCAATGTTAGATTCAAATTTGGGTGTTTGTCAAAAGAAACCGCAGGTATTGGATAAATACTAGCAGTAAATAATAATTCATTTGACCAACTGGGCTTTGGTGCGGGTTTATGTGGTAAGATCTTCGGATGCTTAGGTGTTAAGTCCGAGTTGCTGTACAACATTTCATCGCCATAGTAAATTCCGTCAGGCCTACGCTCGAACTTACTGGGATCTGCTTGCGGAAACATCTTCCTAAATGCCCTCCAGTTAGCATAATCCCGGTTGTCGTGATGTGGCTGCTCCTCAATATCATTCCCAAAAGCGTCGTACATTAGTATATATAATGGATGTTATACCATCAGCACCTCCACTTTATCCTGAAATACCTAACGAATTAAACGCCGAGAACTTCCGCTTGAATAAAGCGAATTTAATACTGGCTTACTTGGAAGGGCAGACAAAACACTACGAAAACGTTAGAAAGAAATACGTCAGAGCCCGGAGTACACTACATAAAATTGCGATAACTACAGGATCCATGTCTGTAGCATTAACGGGTACTGGCGTTGCTACTTCGCTTACAGGGCCGGGAATAGTTGTTGGAGTTCCTTTGGCCGGCGTTGGGGCAGCCTGTGGTATCATTTCGGCTGTTGCTACGGGCATTATGAAACAGTTGTCAAGCAAAATATCTAAGCATGACACAACAATAGCTCTGTCAAGGGCTAAAGTAAATACGATTACTGACCTTGTCTCAAAGGCTTTGCGTGACAGAAAGATAGACGATGTAGGATTCTCGCTTATCTTAGCCAAAGAGGAAAAATACGAGAAATTAAAGTCGGACATCAGAAATAAAAAAACAGTCGTAAAAGATTTATCCGAGGAATCTCGCAAGAAAATCTACCAGAAGGCAAAAGAAGAGCTTCAAAGAAAACTCGCTTAGACATCAGTTTTGAAAAGAGCGTGACAGGGTTTCGTTTACATATCGAACGCCAGCTGTATGCAAATTAGTTTCTTACATTCCATTTCCCCCCTGTGTACTTTTCAACTTTAAAAGTAAAAGTGCTGGTTGCTATGGGGAAATGGAATGTTGGCGTTGCTATGTGATGTCATCGCCTCGGAATCCAACCTAACAGGGGGTGGTTGGGGTCAATTTTGTAAAATATTTCGTAAATTACATCAGGATAATAAGGAATATCCTTATTCAAACGACAAAACATCCACTCGGCTCTGCTCATATCAGAAACCTCAGGAATAGAATTACCGGTAATTTCAGACAAAAGATAGGGAATAGCTTTGTAATATTTCCCTAGCTTTAATTTTTTCAGCGTTTTCCGTAGGCTTTGCGGTGTTGGCTCTTCTAAATGGTCTATGATTCTTTCCATTACTTCGTCGTCTAAATATACCGGCCGATGACCTTGAATGTAACTCATCCAGTCTCTGAAGTATTTTATTCTCTTGTATGGGGTCTTCTTACGACCTCCATTGGCGTAATACTGCTCTCTGGTAGCACAAGGCACGGCATTACGAATATTCTTACCACACTCGTAACACTGTGCTGACGTGTCATCTTCTATTTGCATTTTCTTACCACAACAAATATACTCGTTTGGCTTAGTAGGTACAAACTTGGGTTTCAAACACTTTACACAGAAGTCATAAACAAACTCTTTACAATCTTCACACTCCATATATACTAACATATTTTAATGTGTTGTCACTCCTAAACCATACTTAACGCGGGTATTTCCCGTGTGGGAATATTTGACTCGGGTAATTCCCGTGTTATAATTGGTTGAAATTGCGCTAGAACCCCCATTCTCAATACTACTGTATTATTATTATTATCATTATTATCATCATCATCATTGATCATCATCATTATTATTACAACAGCAAATTCTTTGGTCACCTACATGCGTTCGCAGCTGATATTATTTTCAAGGCGATTTTAAAACAGTCAATCAGTACAAGGCTATTTTGATGTATATACACATATTGCTGTGGTCCAGATAATAGAGATTTAATTAAGCTTAGAGTCATAAAGAAAAGAAATATGACCCAAATAATACATTTCTCCAAGCTAAAATACATACATAAACTACTATTAGCTATTTTTCTCTTTTTTGTCTTTCCTTTTCTCATTCTTCCTTTCACTTTCATTTGTTCCTACTTTTTATTCTTTGATTTCATATTGATATAACTATATAATAATATAACGTAGTGACTAACCTTATCATGACTTACATACTTACTCACTCATTTTCTTTCTTTCTTTTCCTTCATTCCTTCCTTTCTTCGTTTCCTTCTTTCTTTCTTCGTTTCCTTCTTTCTTTTTCTTTTTCAATTAATTAAACCCTCTTAAGCTTCCACAAGTTATTTTTTTGATGCCTTCTTTAAAGCTGCAAAGGCTAAAATCCATTTTTTACAGGAAAGAACTAACTAGAAGATATAAACGCCGATCTTCTTGGTGCAAGTGAATGCAACAAATTAAGGACAGGCATGGCAATTTCATTTCTGAAATCATGTTCATAAATAATTCATAGTACAATATTTCATAATAAACGTCATTTGTTTATTTATGTATTTTATATTTATTTTTTTGCCTGAGTCCTTAATAGAGACGTTCTAGTAATAGCGCAGCGCAACCGTGACGTCATAAGAACGAAGACAAAGGCGAAATTTGGACAAACAAACTTACAAGTTCACTTTCAGCAGATAATTTTCACAGCCGATCGCAGTTGATCTTAGTTTACAGTAGGTTATTATTGTAATTTTAAGTAAAAATAATAAAATAGGTTCGTATAATCCTCGTAGCGGGTAAACAGAATGCAATGTTTGTCCGAATCTTTAAGCTAATTTTAGAATCAGCGCGCTGCGCTATTCCCTGGTATTTAGTACGAAGATTCAGATTCAGGGGGGGGGGGGGGGTTGGGCTGGTGCAAATGGGGAGGGGGCCATACCTTTTTGTTCAACCAAAATCGAGGGGCTGCATGAAATTATGCAGACATTTTTGGGGGTCATGCGTTTTTAGTCACCTATTTCAGGTTTGATATAGTGTATAAAGCTATTTAGTTTACATTTTCATAGCAAATTTAAAGCATAGAATCTCGTGAATCTGAGAATGCTATGGAAAACACAGGTATCAGACACAAGCTAGTGGAGAAGGGAAAGGGTTTTCGGTGGGTAAAATGTTAAGGAGTACGAAAGGGTGTTTATAGAGCAGCCCACCCCTCCCTCTAATAAATGACCGTTCCCTAACGCGGACCAATACATCCTTTACTTACAATGATATGAATAATATGTAACCTTTAACTAAAAACTAGAAATATTCAGCTCTACAGGCAAGAACACTTCTCAGTTTTGGATCGTTTTTAGCGTATTTCGAGATAAAGCAAAGATTTCTTTACTATAATTAAATAAACAAATAACAATTGACCTCCCGACCTCGAGATATGCAAATAACAAAAATGCACTAAAAATTGAAATTTCAAAACAGCTTATAAAAACACTATTAAATAAAGCCGTAGATCATTGAAATCTTTTGTAATGAAACAAATATCGTAAAATTAAGGTTTTTAATTCATCATATTATATTTTAGGTAACGGTATTGAGGATAATGTGCAAAGAAGTAGCCGTCACAGACTCAACGGCCTGTCGTGTCACGGAAGGAAATAACTGAAAATAGAACAATTTGAAACTTAGCTCATTTCGTAGAAACGCAATGTGCCGCAAATTTTATTGCACAGATCTAGAAAATAGCTTCTTATCTCAAGGTTGAATGATGTTTTAGGACTGGGTTAGGTGTCACAAATGAGAAATTTGCAATATTCGAGGTCTCATAATCTTAGCTTTCCATGTCACGTCTTTAGTAGTCTCGATCAGTTAGGATTATTTATCAGAATTCGCGCATTCCAAAAAAAACTATCGCTGTTTTAATGCAGAAGTTACACCAGACTAAAGTTCTGAATAGAAAAATTAGCTTTCATGTGCAGAAAAATCCGAGAAAACAGACTTTGAAAGTAGCTATCGGCCGACCTCGAAAATCGGCGTCTTTCACTGATTTGGGGTCGATGGACAAAAATTCGCATAGCGGCTGGAAAAAAGAATTTAGAACGATTCTAACTGCAATTTTGTAGTGAGGATAGATAGTACTTTCGATGGTAGGAATATAAAAAAAATCTATTTTTCGAGCCCAGATCGAGTGGCACGCTGTTACAGAGACACCCTCTTAATAGGTTTTCGATTTTCCCCCGGTTGTCATTCGCATAAATAACTGGAATCTGTGGGCTTTGGGATAAGAGTAGGAAATTGTCTATACCAATCAGGCTCACAACCTCTATATCATGCCTCAGTGCTTGTTTGTTTCAAAACTCAGTGTATCATGTGATCTGTATATAAGATGGTTACTACTGGTTACCTGTTTGGATTCTGTTCAATGTTGGCCAGTGTTTCATTTCTGATCAGTGCCCAGGCCTCTCGCAAAAGGTTAAGATAAAATGATTGTCTGCCTCCCAAAGCGACAGTTTGGTCTACATGAGTGTAAAAATAGTGTACACAATCACAAAGCGATAACACATTGCAAGAGAAACACTAAAAGCATTTACCCTTATTTAAATACTGCTTAGTGTTATCGCTACTTTTTTCTATTGCCTAATAAACTCTTTAATACCGAATGATGAAAATTGCCACCAATATAAGAAGCCATATATATTGAATTTAGCTATTACTAATAACAATACATACCTAATGGGGACAGATCTTGGATGAAGATAAAGATAGAGAGGTTTTATGGTGTAGTCATAGAAGTGTATCCAAAGACCAGAATGGGCACTTTTCCCCATGTAAAAATTAGCTTCAAAATAAATGTATTGCACAAAAAGGGTGAGCACCAAAGTGAATAAAATAGATAACTGATTATTATTATACATTTTACTAAGTACCTCAATTCTGATTGGTCGAGAGCCCTCAGCCAATCCCTGATATCGTGTGAACTCGACATGATAAATGTATTATCTGTAGGTTTTCCTACAAATACATTTATCATGTCAAGTTCATTCAAGGTCACGCTGTGGTAGCTTTGCCAAGGGCATTGAGATCTATCCATCGAGATGGCATCCTCACGCTTTGCTTCGCTTTCCGAAGAAGAAATAAATAATCTCTTAGAAGAAAAAGATACGAAAAGGTCGACAAAAGGGAGCGTAAAAGTCTTCAGCGAATACCTAAAGGAGAAAAAACTTCAAGAACCAAAGGAGAAGAAATCGTTAGCCGAAATGTTGAAGTCATTTTACGCAGAAGCAAGAAAAAGCAACGGCGATTTATATTCCAAAAGCTCTCTCCACAGCTTAAGGTTTGGACTCAATAGACACTTCAAAAATACCCAAGGAACTGACATCATAAACGATCCAGAATTTGGTGAGGCAAATAAAGTTTTTCTAGCACAGTGTTTTGATCTTAAAAAACAAGGACTCGGCAAAATTCAACACAAACCTCCAATCCTCGAAAATGATCTTAAAAAACTCTATGAGTGTGGAGTTTTTGGCTTACAAGACCCAAGAACACTGCAAAACAAAGTATTTTTTGAGATAATGCTGTTTTTCTGCCGCCGTGGTCGTCAAAACCTCAGAGAGTTAAAAATTTCAGACTTCTCATTCAGCGTAGATGACAAAGGATCTCGATATGTGTATAAAGCTGGCGACGAGCTGACAAAAAAACAGGAGAGAGGACGACGACGGTTTAGAAGGAGGAATTATGTATGAAAAACCCGGACCGAACTGTCCTGTTGCCTCGTTAGAACTTTATATTAAACACTTAAATCCAAAGAACCAGTTTTTGTTCCAAAGACCGAAGACAAACGCAAGAATTGGTGTTGACGAGATTTGTTATGACAACATGGTAGTTGGTGAACGGATGCTTGGAGAGAAATGAAGGTTATCTCTCAAGAAGCAAAACTTTCAAAGCTGTATACCAATCACTCTATTAGAGCTACATCTCTAACCATCCTGGATAGGGCTGGTTTTGAAGCACGCCACATCATGTCGGTAAGTGGTAATAAAAGCGAGAGCAGCCTGAGGAGCTACTGTCAAACAGACATAAACACAAAAAGAAGAATGTCAGAAACCATCACTGCTTCATCACTTGGAAATGACTCTACGAGTGTAGATACTAGCATAGCTGTAAGTAGCGAAACTCTTAACTTATCGCCTACATTTACTCTTTCACAAGAAGAATTTTTGATGGGAGAATTTAGTGTTAGCAACTCCCACTCAGAAATTTCAAAAAACTATAATTTTGTGAATTGTAACGTCACTTTCAATAGCTAGAGCTAAAGTTGTTTTTTCCTTAGCTTCCTTTTTACGAGAATGTCATTTCTTGTTTACTTCTGATGCTTTAATAAGATTTTTAAGGCCATTCACTTTGGCATCTGAATTATTATAGGTTTCATTCACTCCGGCGACATTTTTGTTGTTGTTGTCGTATCCTTTAGGCTTACATAACTTATAATTTTCTCAGTTTACATAACGTTTTTATTCAGAATTTGCATTTATCTTCAGTATTATGTACAAAAACAATTATTTAAGAAATCTTTATTAACTTATTTTCATATATTTTGTGAAGAATTATTGAAATATTTTCAAATAAAAATTTTGCGTTTTTCACGCGACATCATGGCGTTCATATTTCATGTCTCTATAATTTAATGTTTATGTTAATGTTTTTCCAGTATACAAAATGTATAATAAAGCAATTATTGAATTCGGTTATCGCATGATATCGTAAATTATCAAAACCTCGGCTGTGTTATCAGCCTCAGCCTTCGGCTTCGGCAGATAACACAGCCTCGGTCTTGATAATTTACGATATCATGCTCAACGTCATCCAATAATTGCTTATTATTACTATCATTATAACAACTATGAGGATGAATCCCAATGGGAAGCTACCATTTGTATGAATAACACTTATGAAACAATACTTGTTTTACAATAACTTAGAAATTTCTCGCACGCTGATCGGTTGACTTTTATCATCAATAAGAGGACAGACAGATAGAGCTGTCGTCATTGAGCGTGTGCTCTTTCCGTTGGTTGTTTTGATCACCAGAAAAGAGACCAGAAAAGAGACGTTTTATAGTTTTTCTTGTTGTTTTTGTTATTGTAGTTAACAAATTAACATTAGATTTTTATGTGTTTGTCCTCTTATTGAAAAGAAAAATTTCGCCATCACATTGTCACTTTGACAATGCGATGATGCAATTTATCGTCAATAAGAGAACAGACACATAAAAATCTGATGTCATTTAATTTGTTAATTGGTACTCTATTGCCAAATTGGAGTGGGAATGTGTTAATGGGAAGACTCTTTTATATTTGCATATCATTATGCAGCAGTTTATAGTTGATGTCAATTTTGATTACCTGGAGAGGGCACAAGAATTTGTGCCAGTTCTTCATCATATCTGTAAATGATTCTCTAAAAATGGAGAAATCACCAGGAACAGGAACACATTTGTTTTCAAACAACTTTGGATATTTTGGAACTAATTCACACAAAACAGTTTTTAGGTCTGGTGCTGTCTTGACAGCTCCTACAGATATGAACGCATTAAAGGTATTAATGCACTTGTTGTAGAATACTTTTATAATAATAAAACCCAAAGTAAAGTATTTTCAATGCTAAAAGGTGAATTAAATAGAAAAAATATATAAAAGTTTGTCATATTAACCATATCAAGCTCTCTATTTTTATTTCTATTTCATACCTGGTTTGCATTCCACAATATGTAAATTTTTTTAGTGCTGTCCCTCCATCTACTTTCGCAAAGGGATGGACCCCATACCGATGGCAGTGGATTGGATTGTTGGCAAATTCTTGCAGCCTTTTAACATATTTTTCAATGACCTTTAATAGACATGATAATTTTGTCTTATCGGGACATCAATTGATATAGCTATTACAATAAGCATATACAAATTATTAGTACCTCGATGACCCTAAGTTCCAGATGTGCCTCCCTTTCTTCAAATGATGCAAGCTCATTTACTCTGTTTTCTAGAACATCTCTTGATTTTGCTACCCAAATACTCATATATGAAGCTTCTTGTGATACTATTAGGGTGTCTTGCAATAATTCCAAAATTTTTGCTCGTTGATAACCTAAATGGTAACATCAATAGCTTTTATTTTTTATTTTGATTATAAATTCTGTTTTAGGTATTTAGTCCTTAGTAGCATAGGGAATGGGGGTTCCAGCGCAATCTCAACACGGGCAAGACCCGTGTCAAAAATCCACCTACGGAAACAACCCATTCCAAGTGTGGTTGGGGGTAACAGCGCAACCACTTAAATATGTTAGTCTATATATGGAGTGCGAAGATTGTAAAGAGTTTGTTTATGACTTCTGTGTAAAGTGTTTGAGGCCTAAGTTTGTACCTACTAAGCCAAACAAGTATATTTGCTGTGGTAAGAAGATGCGAATAGAAGATGACACGTCAGCACAGTGTTACGAGTGTGGTAAGAACATTCGTAATGCCGTGCCTTGTGCTACCAGGGAACAATATTACTCTAACGGAGGTCGTAAGAAGACTCCATACAAAAGAATAAAATACTTCTGAGACTGGATGAGTCACATTCAAGGTCATCGGCCGGTATATTTAGACGACGAAGTAATGGAAAGAATTATAGACCATTTAGAAGAACCAACGCCACAAAGCCTACGGAAAACGCTGAAAAAATTAAAGCTAGGGAAATATTACGAAGCTATTCCCTATCTTTTGTCTCAGATAACCGGTAAGTCTATTCCTGAGGTTTCTGATATGAGCAGAGCCGAGTGGATGTTTTGTCGGTCTAACAAGGATATTCCTTATTATCCTGATGTAATTTACGAAATATTTTACAAAATAGACCCCAACCACCCTTTGTTAGGATGGATACCCAGACGTTGACGTGTAAGCAAGGTGAAAATCTATTGAGCGAGTTTTCGTTGAAGCTCCTCCTTTGCTTCTTGGTAGATCTTCCTTCGAGATTCGTCGGAAAGGTCCTTGATTATTGTTTTTTTATTGCCCAACTTTAACTCCTCATACTTCTTTTCTTCCGCAAGGATCAAAGAGAACTCCACCTCATCGATTTTGCGGTCACGCAGAGCTTGGGAGACTAAATCGGTAATGGTGTTAGCTTTTGCCCTTGCGAGAGCTATATGTGTGTCATTCTTGGATATTTTTCCTGATAATTGTTTCATAACACCTGTGGTAATAGCGGAAACGATACCACAAGCCGCTCCTACGCCGGCTAAAGGAACTCCAACAACTATTCCAGGGCCGGTAAGGGAAGTAGCAACGCCCGTGCCAGTTAATACGACGGATACGGAGCCGGTTGTTACTGCAAGCTTATGCAGTATGCTCCGAGCTCTGGCATATTTCTTCCTAACCTCCTCATAGTGTTTCACTTGACCTTCAAAGTAGGCCAGAATTAGATTTGCTTTATTTAAGCGGAAGTTTTCAGCGTTTAATTCGTTTGGGGCCTCTTTGGGAAGTTCAGGATAAAGTGGAGGTGCTGATGGTATAACATCCATTATATATACTAATGTACGACGCTTTTGGGAATGACATAGAGGAGCAGCCACGACATGACAACCGGGATTACTGGAATTGGAGAGCCTTTAGGAAGATGTTTCCACATGCAGACCCTAGTAAGTTTGAGCGGAAACCTGACGGGATTTACTACAACGGTTCTAGAATGTACAGTAATGTGGACTTGGAACCTAAGCATCCGAATATCTTACCGCATAAGTCTAAGCCCGTACATGTTGAACCTAAACCCAGTTGGTCAAATGAATTATTATTTACCACCAGTACTTATCCGATACCTGCGGTTTCCTTTGACGAACACCCTAATTTGGACCTAACGTTAAACATGCGGATCTCTAACAGTAGTTCCTTTCAATTAAAGGTGCGAGATATCTTCAAAGAAGTTCCTATAAATCACACCACAGCTAAGGAATCTCATGAATGGTTAAGTGGAGCAAACATGCGATACTGGCCACAGCAATTGAACTTTGCTGTCTGGTGTGCTACTGGCGGTTGTGGTGTAAGTGCAAACCTGATGAAAAACTCCATATTTATGTTTCATTTTCAATTTACGGTCCGAAGAATATTGCATGAGATGGGTGTTATTGCCTTACCAGGCGACAGTGCGTTTGATCCAAGAGATAACAAATACGACGTACCTGCCTACGACAGACTTTGTAAGGAGTTTGGAGTTGTAGGAAAGGACTTCCGATGTACTGCAGGCGCTAACAATGGCCTAGGACATATTTGGGCTTATTGGGGCGTCGGAGGACATGAACTAACCAATAAGGAAGTCCATGCACTGCGGCTACAATGGAACACAGGCTATCATAAAGTATCTTACGATAGCAGCACCTTCTTCGAACCAAATGCTAAGACCACTAAGGAAGTTAGAGACGGATCTCTGTTCAAAGACGAGGGTGGTAAATACGCAGCCGATAATCCTTTGATCATCCGCATAACCAACGACGAATACGCAAAGCAGTACTTTAATTTCATACCCACAGAAGGTAAAGGACTAACTAGAGCCGGTCTTGCCCGTTTGAACCGCAGCATAGAAGCTTACGTGTATTCTATTCTTGGAGCTCAAGTAAACACCCGATCTAATATAATTGGGAATACCGGCGCCGCAGAAGAAACGCGCGCCGAAGCCCTGATCCTCTATGAAAGTTCAATCTTGGAGGGCGACATCAGCAAAGGCGTACAGCGTTACCAACTAGCTATAAAAAATTCTAAAGCAAGGTTGGACTATGCGGTAGCCCCGGGTTGTTGGCTAATGCCCAGTAACTTATCTATGAATACTGGTTCCGTAGTAGGTTATAACAACAAGCTCCAAAAGGCTACTAAGGATATGAAGTTTGGGGTGAATGACGTGAACTCTGACACTCTTAGAAACATTCCCCATTTCGTGGAGAAGCCATAGAAGGAGCACGTAGAGAATCCTGCAGGGAAACCAAAAAACGTAAAAAGAAGGTTATGCCCACGATACCTGAGGAATATGACCATAACTTACTAAAAGCTGGCCTAGCAGTTGCAGGCGTTGGTTGAGTTATTACATATGGACATAAGCAACCCACATGTGATAAGATCGTCGATCGTGACTAACACCTTTGACTGGTGATGGGGCGAGCCGGTAATACGCAAACGATTGGTAATTCGGAGGTGTATAGTGAACACTCTCTTACTTTTGATACGTCGAATTATAATGTTTTTGTGATAGATTTCGCCATATTGAACTCACAAACGCAGGCCTACCCAGTATTGGCAAAGATGGAGCAGGGTAAAGATTATTGTTTTACTCCCTATCCTAATGCCAACGTATGTATATCAGTAAGGATTAACGGCCGCCAACTTTACTTACATAAGGGGAAGGTGAAAAGCATTGCGGGTATCATATAATGGATAACCCCTACGTATCCGGAATGGATTGTGTTTACACTGACTGACACAGGTGAGAAAAAATACACCCAAGCATCTTGGGTCGATGTCACTGGGATGTCCGTGGACTTGAACTACTCAGGAAAGAAGTTAATCCTTTGTAGTATTTGTATTGGTACGGATAGTCACGCCAACGTCGGTTTTAGGTTCCTGGATGAGAATGGCATATTACAGCCCATGCGTGCTAAGACGAACAACAGGGAGCCCGCACATTTCTCCGTAGAGCCCAACCCCGGCAGCGTTGAGAATCTTTCCGTTTGGACTTTCCACATGGTTGCTGATTGCCATGGAAAAGTAAAGCTGCAAATGCGCGTAGACGATACGGGCGTAGTAACGGTAAATAGTGTACACGATCAAAGAGATCGACCTTATAATCACTTAACCATCAGCACTCTTACGGTGGTTAGTATATGAATCCACACATAAAGGAGGATTGGTTTCTTCATTACCTGGAGGAAAAGGATGTACGTAAATGACGAATGGCACGACACTGGATTGTGGGTAAAAGTTGGAGGCCTGGGATTGGTCATGTGCACCATTTGCATTTCGACGGGGTATTCATGTAATGTCGGATTTAGGATCGTTGACGAGAATAACCATCCATTGCTGCCTTACAGGACGAAGAAAAAATACTAGGCATTCAGTTCATTTTTCATCGGAGCCTCATACGACAGGTCCAGAAGATCAAACACCCGTGACTTTTCACATGATAGTCAATTGTAAATATGCAAAGCTTCAAGTTCGCCCCAGCGATGCCCAAGGTGACAATCTCAGCCGCGTTCGAACAAATGCCGCCCCGACTGTTAACCCTTCGACGGATGCTTTTTACTTATCCCCAGTCGAGGATGCCTCGAATGCCTGACGACGATAAGCCTCCAGTAATACATAAGGATAGGATTACACCTTCATCTTCTTCAGGAATACCACGCCGATAGCGACAACTAAGATCCAAATGTTATTCCCCACGAACTTTAGCAGTTCTCCGCCGGTCCTAAGCACCAAAGAGAGGACACTACCCAGCAGCCCTGGTAAAGCGGCTGCCATCTTTTTTCCTAAGTCCGTCAGCCCTTTACCTATTGCCTTTACGCCCGCGCCCGTAGCCTTAAGGGAGCTAAGGATCACGCCTACTACGGAAGAAATAGCAATCGCAAATGCCAGCGGAATGCCATATTTCACCAAAGCTCTTTTTATCTTTTCCTTGGTGGTAAGCCCTAATTCTCTTTCCAAGTTTTCCTTTTGCGCCTGTAATTCCGCAAGGCGTACCTCGAGGGTTTCTACTTCCTTTTGAGCAGCCTCCCTTTCTTCTTCGGAGCGGGTTTGGTCGGCAGTTATTTCCTGCTGCCGCTCTATTTGCTCCTCCAAATCTTCAATGGCCTGGTCTCTTTGCCGAAGTTGTTCTTCTTTGGTGTTGATTTCGACAACCAACTGGCGTCGCTACTCCAAAGAGCCGGCTATGGTAACATGCAAGTTTTTGTCTTCTTCCTTGCTCATGTCCAAGTCTTGCAGAGCAAGCCCGAATGCCTTTTGGGCGCTTTCTTTTTCGCGAAAAGCAATGTCTCTTTGTTCTCTAAGTTCTAATATGCGTTGATTCTTATCATTAAGTTCTCTCTTTTGAGCATCAAGGAGTAGTTGGTTCTTTCTCATGTAATCTGCCTCCCTTTCTTCCAACGTTTCTTGCAGCGCCTCGGCGCGTTTTTCTAAAGCAGTCTTTTCGTTTAACGTCTCCAGCCGGTCTAATAAGTTCCTAGTGGCATTCTGGAAGCCCCTTAATCTCGACACAGCGGCCCTAATTTCACCATCTTCACCAAAGAGGGCCTGTGGTTTGGTCCAGCGGTTTTTGTCGGGAAATCTCAGGTCATGGACGCTTATGAGGACTTTGTTTCCGCGTTCTGTGAGCTTTATTTCGTCGGTATCAAAGCGGGAATAGCGCCGCCTTAGCTCTTGCGTTGCCCACTCTACTGTTTCCCGTGCGGTTGCACCCTGCTCGTGAAGTTCTAAGTACTCGGGGACGACTTTATTTGGGTTCTTCGATTGCCACATGCGTCTTAAGGTAGACTTGACGCTTTCCCACCTACTACCATACGCGTTTTCTAGAGCCGCGTCGTAGACTAGGGGTTCAGTCTCCGCGCCGTCGGTCCATGCGTCAAATTCTTCATCGTTAATGTCTACTTGACCTTCTTCGGTAAGGGGGTCAAAGTCGGTACCTTCTACCTCCATTATATATGATAAGCTCAAAGTTCAATCCCAACGTATTACCTAAGCAGGTTGGTGGACTAAAAGCAGAACGCACCTTTCACCGGGTCACATTTACTCCTTCTAGCGCCAAACCAGGAGAAACATTGTATGTAGGCGTGCCTCGACTGACGGATAACTTAGTATTGGTTCCTGGTACGTTAGCGTTAAGGTTTGACCTAGCAATACAACCAAGTGCGAAAATAGAAACTTTCACAGTAAACAACGTAGGTCGCAACTTGGTGTCTAAGATGAGAATTAAGTTCGCAGGGGAATCCCTTTTGGACTTAAATAGGTACGACCTGTACGCCACGTATAAAGACGTATGGTTGACCGCGTTCGACCGTGCACAAAGGATAGAACAAGGAATTGGAAGCGTCATCCTAAGGAAATTGCGAAGTGATACTAAGACAGCACCTACGGACTCCGGGGCAGCTACCGCAGTAGCAGACGCTACCAGAGTAAAAACGGCTTATGGCAGCAAGTACGTGATTCCCTTAGACTTTGAAGTCATTTCTAACCACGGTGTGTATTACCCCAGGCAATTGTCCGAACTGCAGTTTGAAGTAACGTTAGCAGACACTACCAACATCCTAGAAATGGATACAGCACAGGCGGCACTTACTCGTAGTATCCATCCTTATTCTATCACCAATTTAGAATTACAGTACGAGACTGTCTACTCTGAGGAGTTGGCCCGAAGTGCAGGCATGGAATACAGCTCGGGAAAGGCATTCCTTTACGACCACGTAGTGATGTACAAGACATTTAGCTTCCTGGATAAGACGGACGAGGTTATCAACCAAAGCATTAACCTCCCCCGAAGGAGTCTCACAGGGCTGATGCTGGTATTTGCTAAGCCCTATGGAGCCGGTAAGCGCGACTCCGAGGCCTTCCATAACCCCAACATTACTAACGTGGGGGTAAATATCAACGGAGTACCAAACAAAGTCTACTCCCAGGGGATAAAACCCGCAGATACGTACAGGGAGGCAATGAGAAAGTTTGGTGACCAGGTGTCTCCTGAGGAATTCTTCAAAGACAAGTACGCGCTGTGGATTGACATGCGCACGACGAACGACGAAAGTATGCATGGTCAGGGTCTGCGGCTGGTAAACACCCAGGACGGTATAACATTGGAGATCAAACGCACAAAGAATGCCTCCGCAAGTGATGCGGACAAGATAAACTGCTACATCTTCGTGGTGTCTGACGCGCAGCTAAGTGTAGAAATGAATCAATTAAGAAGCGTTGCATACTAGTTTATTGAGCGCAGCGAAAAAAAAGATTAAAATATTTCTCAGATATACTATGCTACGCGTATTCGAAAACAACGATACCCAACTGCAATGCATAGTGCAAGGCGATCAACTGTACTTCAAAGCGAAGGAGGTGGCTTTGGCGTTGGACTATGAGAACACCAAAAAGGCTATCAGAGACCACGTTTCTGATAAACACCAGAAAAGATGGTCGGAACTAAGGGGAACGAGTCGCTCCCCTTCTACTAGACATCCACATTTCGTGTTTACTTCTGAGCCTGGGTTGTATCAGTTAATATTTAGCTCTAAGATGCCAAAGGCAGAGGAGTTCAGCGATTGGGTCTTTGAGGACGTCCTACCTGCCCTTAGAAAGACAGGTAAGTATGAAATTGATCGGCGCTTTGACAGCCCCAACAAATTGGTATTTAAAATCGAGAATGAGTTTGACCTGCATAAGAAGGTGGTGGACTACATCCGCAGGTTTTACCCCCAAATGCTTGTGACCCCTGGTTTAGGCGAACTGCAGGATTCGGACGGTAAACGTATAAAGTGCTGGCAGAAAGGTTACCAACGCGGCCAGCCTGACCTTCTTATCTTGAATGCACACGTGCGATACCGTGGTTTCTGCATCGAACTGAAAACTCCAAAAGGCAGCGGGGTATTATCTGAGGCTCAAAGGACGCAATTACAGGAATACGAAAAAAACGGGTTTAAGGTGTTAGTGAGTAACGACTACGACGATATCTGCAGAGCCATCGCAGAGTATGCACGAGGCATTCGTCTGCCCTGCAGGTGGTGCTGTAAGCGCTTCAAAAGCCCACAGACTTTGGGGACGCATTTAAAGATATTCCATAGAATATATGGACCAGAATAAATTCAATGAGATAAAGTTCATCCAGACGCACTGGAAGGATCTGACTGTAGGGGAAATCTACGAGGTAAAGAATTACGTGGTCTTCGAAGACATCGACCGCATGCGCTTAATCTTAAAGAATAAAAAAAGGACATACACCCTTTGGGCGCCCGATAGAATAAGGTACGCCATCGAGGGGCAGCAGGTCACACATGTTATGAGTCATGGTAAGGAGGATGGTAGATGGGAATTCGACGTGGTTAATTGGGAGCCTGAGTCTCCTCTTCACTCGTAATGACGTCTACCATCGTACGTTGCGCCTTAGGATCCGCTAGGCACCAGTGTCCTACGAAGGATCCTTCGGAAAATACCTTGCCGCAATTAAGGCAGGTGTATTTTCTTCTTGGTTTCGGCTTAGGAGGAATTATGCAGTCAGCTGGTAGTTCGCACGTAATACAGTCCATATATACCTAAGACGACCAGGAACCCTCCAAGAAATGCCATTAGGTATGCTATCATATATTGTTGATTGTTAAGTCCTGCAGGCCGGTTTCAAACACGTCTTTAATATTATCGTTGTTTTGTTAAATGATGTTATTTAATGCTCTTAACAAACAACAAGAAAAATAAGAACGTATTTTGAGACTCTTTGCGCAAGTCATACTTTGCTACTCCATCGCAAGGTCATTTCAAACACGTCTTTAACATTATTGTTGATTGTTAACAAACAACAAGAAAAATAAGGCAGGGATTTGAGACTCTTTGCACAAACCCATCTTTACTAAGGTTCCCCTATCTTTCTTTCTTCGACTTTACGTTCCCTGCATGCCAGGCGTTAAACCCATCTAAGTACTCTTTAAAGCCGCCTTGGCCGTCATACAGACACTGCCAGATATGTTGGTCGCTTCTTTGACATCCGCAGTCGTTGCAGATCGCCTCCCAATGTTCACTATCCTCCCACCTTACGCCTTCGACGAGGTCAAATTCCATAAAGGTCTCATCAATCTCCTTCTTCCTTTGCGTCAACTTCTTTACGGTGTCGACAGGACAGCATCGTGCGGCGACGTCGCCATGTTTAAGGCATGCTACGCCTTCTAAGTCAAAATTACGACATCGATGTCGGTGCCAGGCGTCGGTAACATCCTCGTCGCACCGCACGCATACATTCTTTAAACAAACCCTTCTACTTCGGTGGTACTCCAGCGCCTGCGCACTACTGAACTGTTTATCACAGTCTTCGCAAACGGTGTTGTTTACCCCTTTGCTGCACACCTGTCTTTCGACGTGATACTGCAGTCTTTGTCTGCTGCTGAAACTCCTTTTGCATTGTTCGCACTCCATTATAACTAAGTGTTATTTAAGCCTTATATCCGACCCTGCGTAAAGAGTCTTAAATCCTGATCTTATTATTCCTGTGGTTTTGTTAAACATCAACAATACCTCAACAAATCAACAAGAAATATCAGACCTCCTTTTGAAAGGTCACATTGGATACTTCATAGAGTCCTTGACGGATTCATTGGCCCACGTTGCTATCGTTATCAGAGCGCCGAACCGTTCCGCGCGCTTCAGACCGCACATTTCGTCGTACAACTCCTGCACGCGCTCTTTAAGGCGGTCAATCTCCTCCCTTTGCATTACGATGGTGTCTCTCTTATCTTTGTAGTCAGCTACGATTCTCTGCACTGCTTCCACTGGCTCCATATATAAATGACCCCAGAACATATACCTTGTAACGCTCTGATAGTAGGACCCACCGGCTGCGGAAAGACCCAGTTCGTCGTGGAGCAGCTATTGGGCCCTTTTAGATACCAATTCGACTACATTGTGCTGCTCTGCCCCACCTACGTGAATAACCGCACCTGGGAAGGCATAGGCGTGAAAGATGACGACTTCTTTGTAGATATCTTAGACCCTAATGAGTTATCCAACCACCTTAAGTTCTGGCATCGGCAATTCCCTAAAGATACTCAGACACTTTTAATTCTAGATGACATCGCCTGCGGGGACGACGTAAAAAGACGCACCTCCGAGTTGGTGAAGCTTGCCTTTAGCGGCAGACATGACAATATTAGCGTTTGGTTGCTCTCCCAGCAGCTTACCAGCGTCTCTAAGCCTCTTAGGGAAAACATTGGCGCCCTGGTCGTCTTCTACACACCAAGTAAGTCAGACCTGGAAACCATCCTCTCTGACTACGGCGGTGAGATATCCAAGGAACAGTTACACGAATACATGCGGCATTTAAAGACACACCAACATTCCAAGATGATTTTCTCTTTGAGGTTTCCGTATTCCGTTAACATATATGGACATTGAGCAGTTGTTAGATGAAGTTCCTGCGCAATTGGATGAGAGTAACCTTAAGGAGCAACTTAACATCCTTGTGTCTTCTGGGAAGTGTAAGGAAATGGTAGGCAAGGAGATGACACATGAGCAAGTTAATAAGTTGTCAGAGGAGGAGGTTAAGAAGTTCCATAAGAGATACGAAGCCGCCCTTGCAAGTAAGACCACGGACGCCGTAGCAGACTCCGCCATCCGACTTGCTACTAAACTGCTTGGACTTGCGCTGCCCATAGACGACGTGGATCAACTGCGGAAGGACATAAGTGAAGACTATGTCATATCCCAAGAACTTAAGATAACTTGTGGGTGGTTATCTTTGAAGTGCGGTAAGTTAATGGCAGTCGCCTCTGCGGCTTTGCACGTAGCTCAGCATGTCGACTTGAAGGAGGTACTGGTGTCTTGGAAGGACTTCAAGAAGGACAGAGACGTTGAAAAGGTCTTTCAGGCAGCACTTGCCGAGGTACCTGACCAAGTCGCCTCAAGTGATGCTCAAGTCATCCACGGGACTTAGTCGAGTCACCTCAAGTACTTAGTCAAGTCACCTCAAGTACTTAATCAAGTCATCGTCAAGTCACCTTAAGTACTTAGTTAAGTTGTCGTCAAGTCGTCATCAAGTTACTTATCAAGTCCTTCAAGTCCTTAGATATAAGATGAGTGACACCGAAACGAAGGCGGAGGAAACCCCTCAGCAAATTACCAAGCCCAAATCTCCGGGTAGAGTCGCTGCGGGGAAGAAGCTCGCTGAGATGAATAGAAAGAACAAAGCTAAAAAGGAAAAGAAGGAGGAGGAGGACGAAGGCGAATCCTTTATTAATCCTGGATACGATATCGGAGCATTGGGTGCTATCTTCGCAGCAGGCAGCCTCTACTTACAATGGCGGGCCGCGAAACCAGAAGTGGAAGTAAGGCCTGTGGAGCCTCCTAAGAGAAGTAAGATACCCGAAATGGAATAGCAAGGTCATTCCATTTGGAATAACCTTCTCGCTTTGTAATATAATGTCGTCAGCATTGATGAAAACTGTTGAAGAAGCAGCCATTATTACTTCTATTGTTGCGGGTATTGGTTGGGTAGGTAAGAAAGTACTCAAAGAAGACTTTACTGAAGACCCAAGCAAGAGCTTCGCTAATTTTGCTAAGATGACTGCTGCCGTAGGCGGGGCTGTAATGTTAAAGGACTACCTACAGAAGGAAAAGTACCTCCCTAAAATATAATGGTAAGCGTGGTCGCAGGCGGAGTTATTACAGCGCTAGCATTCACTGGAGCTAATTATGGTGGTCAATATTTAGATAGATTAGTCAGAGGCGAGAAAAGCGATGCTGAAAGGAAAAGACACGACTTAGCGCTGGAGAAATATCAGCGAGACGTGGCAGCTTGCAATGAAATGAAAAGCTACAGGGATTGGCTGGATAAGAACTACCAAGACAAGATGCAGGCGGATAGAAACTTCGAAAATACGGACTACGCCTTTAAACTTTATGCACAGACGCACCCCGACTTTAGGATTAGCAAGCCTCAATTTAAGAATTACTACCAGCCTTCGAAGAAACAAAAAGACAATGAGCTGGTATTCGTAGGAGTTGCAGGGCTGGCAGGAGGTGCCGCTTTGGCGTATCTCGTCTAGTGGCGTCTAATATATAATGATCGTCTTTTTGGAAAGCGACAAGAATAACTTTACCACTTATTTGAATCCCCCCATCAAAGCCCATACGGTTCGGCTGGTCAGTTGCTCTTTGTACAATTCTTGGTATAATTTGATCAATGGCATGGTCACCGTGCATAAGGGGTCTAACAATTACCAAGGCGTAATGCTACCCGATGGACATTACACGCCAATCACCCTCGCTAAGGAGCTCGCCAAGCGCGGTTATACTCTCACCACAGGGTTGCCGCACGAAATGACCTTCAAACATAATCTTCCTAACAATTTCTCGGTAACCCTAGGAAAAACTGATGCATTGGGATCTTTACTAGGCGTCTCAGGCAAGGACATTACCAACACGGCAGTTGCCGTAAGTTGGAAAGTCGCATCCTCTTACGAAGTCTATTGCGATTTGGTCCACAGTTACAGCGACGGAAAGAAGTCTTCTCTTATGTCTAAGTTCCCGCCCAAAGGTAATCCATTTGACCTGGTAGAATACACACCCATTTCTTTAAACTATGACTTGCCTTGCGATTTCGTAGAAAGCATAAACATCACCATTAATGTGGATGGAAAGACTGTGGATTTCAACGGACGTAAGATTAATCTTGTTTTAGAATTAATATAATGGGTCGAACTGAGGACAAACTTAAGAGGATTTACTACGGGCCTGAGGGTTATTGGAAAGAAGCGTCGGCTATCAAGAAACTCGCAACCGCAGCCAGGGTATCAGAAGAAACGGCTAAGGACTGGTTAAAGAAACAGACCATCTGGCAGGTTTATCTTCCCGTGCCTAAGTACATTCCCAGACCCAGCTTTACCGTAAATGCCCCTAACGAAGTTCACCAGGCAGATTTGCTTTTCTTACCACATGACACGGTGAGAAGGAAGACCTATAGATACGCTTTAACCGTGGTTGATATCGCAAGCAGATACAAGGACGCCGAACCCATAACCAGCAAGGAAGTCTGGGAAGTCGCAGAAGCCCTAAGTAGGATTTATAAGCGCGTCTTGAAATGGCCCAAGCTGCTGCAAGTGGATGCGGGAACGGAGTTCATGGGCGTGGTTACCAAAACCCTGAAAGACCACGACACTAAGATAAGAAGAGCCGAAGCTGAGTACCACAGGGTCAGAGCATCGTCGAAAGATTTAATAAGACTTTCGCCGAGCGTCTCTTTGGATACCAGTATTGGAAAGAGCTGGAAGATCCATCCAAACGCAACAAGGAATGGACTCAGAGGCTCCCCCAGGTCGTCGCGGCTTTGAACAACGAGGCGGCAAGGGCTACGGGAATGAAACCCAAGGACACCATAAAAAAGAAGCACGTGGAACACAAGTCCTACGTCAGAAGTTCGAGGGCGGTCTTCCCCCATGAAAAGAAATTAGGTAACGTCACGGTCCGATATCTTTATAGACCGGGCGAATTAGAAGGAGGATCCAAAAGAGCTACGGATCCTAATTGGTCTTTGGAAACTTACCACATCCGAAGCGTAATAGCTAAGAAGGGCCAGCCCATCTTGTATTATCTTCACGATGGTCCCACGCGCGGGTTCGTCAAAGAAGAACTGCTTATCGTGTGATGTCCGAATGCTATCGTATGCACTCCGTCATCGCACATCCATCGCTTACCGTCAAATGCAGACAGTGACACCTTCTCCTTCGTGACGTTATGTATCTGATGACCATAGCTGCGCAGGCTGTTCATCTTATGCCGCTGTTTCTTGGCTTTAACCCAACATATTCCACGATGGGTTTACCTAACATCTCGTCTTTCATCTTCCCAATTACCTTCTTATTTTTGGCGCTGTAAAGGAAGTGCTCCTTTGGGTAACCGCTGGTATCGTACTCGTCTATGTCGGGAACGCAGTCTTTGTAAATGTCTTCCGTCTGCACTTCTAGAATTAGGGAGTCTGTGTCCGTGTAAAGAAGGTGACACTTGTCTCCGTACTTTGGCTTTAATTTGTCGTAGTAGAACTCATATATGAGCAACTTGGACAAATCCAGCACCGTAAACCCCGTGTATACGGGTTTATTCAGGAGCAGGTTCGCCTTCTTCATGTGAATTACATAGAAGTTTAACATTTCTACGTACCTGACAAATCCTGGCTGTGACACGTATGCTTCAGCTTCCTCTTTGGTGCTGACTATTTTTATGCTCACGCGCTTGCGGATGTTCTCCATTGTCTTCCCAAATACGCTGTTGTTCATCAGCTTAAACAGATTCTTTTCGAAGTCATTCTTTGCTGCAGTACGCTTTTGCGTGTTAAAGTCAATGTAGGAGCGCATCCACGGCTCCTGTGTGAACTTTAACACTCGGTGAATCTTCTTTACGCGCATTCCGTGGCGCACGTAGAACTGCAGGTTGCGGTAGTGAACGACGTACTTCTTCTTATCCATAAGGTTCATCTTCAGCTTCCTGTATGGTTTGTAACCAGGGCACATTTGCTTTTGCAGTGGTGACAGCTGTTGGAAGGGTATCTCTATTGCTTCTGGTGCTAAGGGGAATTCGTCGTGTTCGTCGTGCAGATGCTCCGGGTACTCCAAATCCACTTCTAAAACGTAACCCTTGTCTTCCTCCTTTCCTACCTGCATGTAGAAGTCTATCGGCTTCACGTCGTCCCATTCAAAGTCTCTCACAGGTAAGTACTGCGACATTGCCCAACCGTAAAGATTATTCGCATCCAGGTAGTAGATGTATGTAGTTGGTTTCTCTGGATCGTGCTCTACTAAGGGGTTGTTTGCGCGGGCGTAACGTCTGCTGGGTCCGCAAACACCACCACGGATACCGCCTTCCATAAACCGATACATGTCGTATTCCGTTAGGAGATCCAGTTGCGCGTTTGTCTTCTTCAGCAGCGCACTCCAACTGAGTCCAGGAGCCGTGTAGAAATTAGCGGGATCCAATCCGTAGTATTCCATAGCCATCTTTCTAAAGCTTTGGAAGACGTCCGCTAGTAGTACGACGTCCGATCTTAGGTAGACGTCGTGGTAGTCCCCCATGTTCTCACATGAGTACTTTTCCCACACATTTAAGGCGTGCTGGTACTCCTCGTCCTTTATTCCAGACTCGTTTAGGGCGCTGTAGAAACAATCTTTAGGCGGTAGGGGCTCTTCAAAGCGCTCCCAGGAATCCATGTACTCGTATGGGTAGACTCCTTTCCTTTCCGCGCCGTATTGACTGGAAATGGGAAAGTTGGTGTTGTACTTTACGAGGTTTGCTAAAGAGTCTGCCATGAATTGCTGTGAGTCTAAGAACTTTAGCTTATCTACAGTTACGGACATGTAGCGCTCTTTGTTGTTAGGTATGCATTTGACGTCTGAACCGTCTGTTCCCTGAAGGAGTAAATGGGAGTCGTAACCGCGGAGGTTGTGAAAGAACACGGGAATCTCCATGTCTGGATTTACTTTGAAGTTTATATTGCATTTCCAATGAGCCGCTCCTCTGTATTTACCAGTGATGTGGCAGTGATCCCTAACCTTATCCACGTAGAAGTCTTCAACGAATGCTTTATGGCAGTGAATGCAGTGCGTTAACGGCTTTCCCGGCTTCTCACCTTTCTTAGCATACTTCCCGCATTTAAAATGGGCTTCTCCTAGATACTTTCCATCTTCATCCCACGCTTTCTTGGCTCGTCTTCCAAACTGAAGAAGCGTATGTTGACAAATGTGGCATTTCTTTGCCTTAGTAAAAGCCTCCTGGTTCTCTTTGGTAAATACCATCTTCTTTGGACGTCTTAATTGTTCTCTTATCTCTTCCTCCTCTTCTCGCAATGCTTCTAGAAACTTATTAGCTGCGTTCTTACCTCGGTAAATCACAGGAGGGTTTGATTTACCATCTGATCTGACTACTATGTAACCAAAGGAGCAGATCTCGTGTAATCCTACCTTATTCGTGGCACCACTTTTCTGCTCTTCTTTTGTAATCAACGCTTCAAAGTCTGCATATATCACGTAAGGCACCTGCATCTGCTTTTGATGGTCTGCGTATGAAAGCTCTTTGTTGGTGGGCATCTGAATCCGTTGCGCCACTTGTTCGACTCCGCAGCAGATCTCATCGTGTTTCTTTAGGGCATTTAAGGATGTAAATGACAACAAGCAGCAGTCGCAGAAGTACTTTTTGCCTTTGTGCTTAGTATGTCTGTAGAATAGTCTGCTTAGATGTTTAACCCATGAGTAGTGTCCGCCGTGGTAGAAGAGATGTACGCGCTCTCCTTTGCTTTTTGACAGCACTAGTGGCACTATCGTTTGATCTCTGACTCCGTAAACGTTAATTGCTAGATCGTTTATTTCCTCAAATATTGGAATGTCCGTCAACTGCATTGGAAACTCCACTCCATCCCACTCTAAATCGTCTGTGGGATACTTACTTGTCCTACAGGGATCCTACTCTGCTGGGTACAGCGCGGATCTTATTGCCCACATAAAGCATCGATTGTCTTCATTCTTCACGTTTACAATAGCCTTCTTTCTTTCTACCCACGCTGGTAGTGGTACGTAACTTCCTCCACGTATTGGCACGTACCTTGCCATGCTAACCTCCATACCTTCTACCTCCTCCACTGTCCAACCTGATCCTTCCTTGGTATAGTTAGACAGCGACTCCATTATTGCTTCTAAGGCTTCACTGAGTGACCTATCCAGGTTCGTGGATTCTAATATGACTAACGACTTCGATCGCAACATTGCTGTCGTCATTACCTCGTCTTTCGATAGACTCACTTCTACCATTATGCTCGCTTTCAGGGCTCCTAATTCTTCTATACCTTTTCGGAGAGTCCTTTTAACCTTCCTTTCCGACTGACGCCAAAACTGTCTAACGTCAATCCCACCTTTACCGGGTATCGACACCGTTTCGAAGTTGCTTTGGGATTCCATCTATATAATAGGAAATATTTTATACCTAATACCAAGCACTTTTCAAATCGTCGTAGTCGTACTCACAATCCTGACAATGCCAAAACAATTTAACTTTCGTCTTGAACTTCTTACCACATCCGCAATCATAGCTGCTCATGCATTTCGTCTTCATTTTCAAATGCTTCTTTAAGTCTGCTTCTTTCTTAAAAGTTCTCTTACAATCTTCGCACTCCATATATAGACTAACATATTTAAGTGGTTGCGCTGTTACCCCCAACCACACTTGGAATGGGTTGTTTCCGTAGGTGGGTTTTTGACGCGGGTCTTGCCCGTGTTGAGATTGCGCTGGAACCCCCATTCCCTATACTACTGTCCTTACATTATTCCATAAACATAACATGCACTTTGAGTTGAATAAATCTATCTACCTGTTCATTCCCAACCCCACCTCTGAAATACAGAAAACTTACCAATGGATCATTCACTGGTGTACTAATTTGTGAGACCTCAGATGCCATTGGGGTATTTCTCGTATGGATCCATGTTGCAAAGTTATGGGTTTGTTTCGATGTCTCACCAGGGAGCACAGGCGTAAATATGAAGTTGCTACGATTAAAGTCGTCAGCTAAAATTACAGGTGTCCGTGGGTTTGTTTCAGTGAGATCCTAAAAAGAAAAAGTTAAATAGGTATGACTATGACAAACATCTGAAACATTTTGTAAACTTTCATTTTTAGAGCTATAGTGACAACAGTACTGAAATCTATGAAACTTTAGTAATAATAAATAGCACCATTTCATGCAAATTCCATTGTTTCCTATTGTTTAACTAGCATTAAACTCATCACACGTAGAAAAGCTTGGCGTTGGTGCTTGGGTGGGAGGAGCCTCGGGAACTCGGCGGAGGTCAGCGGTTACTATGGCAACCCTATCACCTCCCACCTAGCACCGTCCATTGACTTGGCAGTGGAATACTTACCTATACTTACCTTAGTGGAGGGTGGGTGGGAAAACAAATAGCGTTGGTGTAGCGTGCAAACTGCGTAAGCTAGCATTAGCGAAATCGGATAGCACATGTCGTTAGCGAAATTGGATAATACCCGATGCAAGCCTCATCCCCCGATACCATCTTTTTATCATTGATCTCATTGCGTGAGACATTAATTTGTTTATCAGGTGGCCACGAAGCTATAGCCTCTTGATGACAGATACTTGCAATAACTGGCAACTTAGTTCAAGTCTAACTTTGCTTAAATATTTTATTTCACCACATTTAAACTCATCTCACGTAGATAAGCTTGGCGTTGGTGCTTGGGTGGGAGGAGCCTCGGGAACTCGGCAGAGGTCAGCGGTTACTATGGCAACCCTATCACCTCCAAATGATTCTCCAAGGTGCTTGGAGAGGAGGAACAGGAACAAGGGCCTCCCACCACAATGATCCAAGCACCAACCCAAACTAAGGTCACTCCAGGAGATTAAGCTTGAGAAAGATAGCGCGAGATCGAGGCTAAGGATTCTGTAGGTGTCCGGATATAACTTTGATAAGCGTTACTAGTCCATCTGCCAAGGGTTTGGATCATGTGATCTGGAACACCATTGCGCGCTGCAACTGTGGCGGCTCCAATCCTGAAGCTATGGCTAGAAAATTACCAGTCACTCCCGCACCAGCGAAAATATCCCTCAGCAACGACGTCAGCAACTCTCGAGACAATGGTTGGCCATTCTTTAATAAGAATAGTGGACCTGATACATTTCCCCTTTTATGAAGAAAGGCGGACATTGCAGTTACCGCACACAGTGGGGAGGCGCCACAACCGATGTGAACATAGCACCCTGCGCGGAAAGGATCGGTTTTGGATGCTTTGATCCATACCCGTAAGCACGATGGTCGGTCCAAATTATCAAACGCCAAGTCCGAGACCTGCAGGTGAATGGTGGGTTCGAAACTGGCCAAGCTGGAGACCGTAAACTCGGCCGATCGCAGGAAGCCAAAGTATGCGAGCGTACATGACGACCAAAACATGGCATGGTCAAACGAGTCAATATCCAGGGCCTTGAAAATGGTGAGCATGAGAGCGTCGGTAATCGGTAGACGCTGTGAAAACTGGGACCCTTGGGAACGTTTAATACCCGGAAAACTTGATGCAGCCGCGGACAATTTACCAATGGATCTGCGTGACCCTGCTCGATGTGAAGGGCCCGAACCGCTGACAGGTAGACTTTAATAGACCGATGCTGGTGCGACTGTGCCAGAAACGTTACAAAGAGACATAAAGTTCTTTCATCTGTAAGTAAAATAGGAACTTTGCCAAGCTGATGGGAAAAATCAATAAATTTGCGCTGAGCAGACGCGTAAGTGCGACGTGTGGTGGGAGCGAGGCCATTTAGGAGGAATTCCTGACACTGTTTCTTTAGAGTGGACTGGTCAAGGTGAGAAGAAGCTGCTGCGGAATTGGAGTTGGGGATCGGTGTGCTGAAGGAGCCAAACGCCTGAACTCCTGCCAACGAAAACGGGATAAGGCATCAGCGATTGCATTGTGGACGCCGGGTATGTGAAGCGAAGAAAAGGAAAAATTAAAGCGCGCTGCCGCTAGCAACAGACTGCGCAACAGCCGCATCAGGTCGGGGACTTTAGAAGTCCTGCTGTTTAGCATAAACACCACAGCCTCGTTGTCGGAACGAAAGATGACATGCTTTTTGGACCACCGATGCCCCCCCAAATGCGCGGCTAGAACGATCGGAAAGAGTTCCTTATATGCAATAGATTGAGAACCCTGCATGTGACTGTTGCCATGAACAGTCGTGGAATGTTTAAATAATTATTAAGTATATAATAAGTACATCATTATTTTGATCTTAAATTTCAATTGTCGGTCAACGGACCACGAGGAGCGATTTGTAAGAGCAAGTATATGGCTAGACAAGGTCAGTAAAATCTTACACAATTACTTTGTAATCACACATATATATGATTTATTATTGATTGTACATTTTTGGATGATTTATAGACACACCGTATATACCATTGTTCACTGTAAATCATGCCTGATTAGAGATAACACCATAGCGATTGTAACCTTAAGTAATTCATGTATTCTTTTATGTTTGTTATAGTTTTACGATCAAATTAAGAACTATTAAAGATTGTCAGAGATCCGTATAAAACCCTAGCCATGGTTACGCCGGTAGCTACACTGCATCTCCAACCAGACACCGTTGAACCACTCACGGTCCAGAAAGGCTCCATAACCAATTGCTCCTGAGGCGTCCGATACCACCTGGGTATCGCCTACGACTGGGATACCAGGATACAGCCAAAAAGAAACCCCGTGCCACGTAGAGAGGAACTGGTGCCCCCAGGCTAAGTCGCGATGGAACTCGCAATTCAGACGTATAGGATGGTCACGCTTGCGGAAACAGCCGAGCAGGTCAATCATGCGCCGTATAAACGTGCGACCAGGCCACACCACCTTCGCTGCATGGTGGAGATGTCCAATCAACGACTCTAGGTGATGTCTATTACACCAGCGTCGCGACCGCCAGGTAACAATCAACAGTTTAAGGTTGCATAGCTTATCTGCTGGCAAACGAGCAATTTGGTTCACTGAGTCCAATTCGATGCCCAAAACAACCAGGGTGGTATCAGGGCCTATGCATTTGTCGGGATGAAGCGGAACACCTAGAGTGCGGCATACTTGACGAGACTTAGCTAGGTTAACTGCGCAGGCGTCGGTGTTCGGAGGGCCCGCCATGATAAAATCATCAAGATAATGAACTAGATTGCTAACTTGGTAATTGTTCACCAGAATCCACTCTATCATCGAGGCTACCGCATTGAAAATAAACGGGGCTGATCGTAGACCAAACGGTAACGCTAAGTGAACCTAATACTTTCCGCGCCACTTCATACCGAGAAGGTACCTGTCAGAAGGATGAACCGGAATAATACGGTAGGCCGATTCGACGTCGATATTGGCATCAGTGCTCCGGCACCAAGACTAGAGATCATCCGAATGATTTGGTCCACCCTGACATACTGAAGGGTAAAAGCCTCACGGTCGATACCATCGTTCACGCTAAGTCCCCTGGGAGACGAAAGGTCGACTATGAGCCTCCATTTCCCAGGCTGGCCACGCTTAGGAATCACCCAAAAGCTAGTAACGTGCAGGTCAGGTAGGGGAGGTTCGGAGAAGGGGCCCGCGACCCTGTTCGCCCTGATCTCGTTTTGCAAATACGAATCGATCACCTGAGGGTTGTGGATAGCGGTTTCCTTGTTACCCTTGGCCGATCTTAGAGAGCTGAGTTGACTTTGGAATCCAACTTTGAAACCATATCGAATCCCACTTAAAACATAAGCCACTTCAATCTGGTCTGGGTGCGATAGCAACTCTTGGGAAAACCACTCAACACTAAGGGGCGTGACGTGAGACACCAACGGGAGGTTAAGCATAGCTGAAAGAAGATACAATACGACCGTGAAAATAATAGTGACCGGCAGATGTTCCGAACCGTTCACACGAACTTATGAAGAGATATGTGAGGCGATAAAGAGTACCACAGGGGTCAGAGCATCGTCGAAAGATTCAATAAGACCCTGGCCGAGCGTCTCTTTGGATACCAGTATTGGAAAGAGTTGGAAGATCCCTCCAAACGCAACAGAGAATGGACTCAAAGACTCCCCCAGGTCGTCGCGGCTTTGAACAACGAGGCGGCCAGGGCTACGGGAATGAAACCCAAGGATGCCATAAAAAAGAAACACGTGGAACACAAGTCCTACGTTAGAAGTTCGAGGGCTGTGGGACTGAAGGAAAAAAAGCTTCCACGCAACATAGTGGTCAGATACCTCTATCAGCCGGGGGAACTCGAAGGTGGCAGTAAGAGAGCCACGGATCCCAACTGGTCTTTGGAAACGTATGAGATTTCAAAGTCCGTCACCAAGGACGGGCAACCCGTGTTGTATTACCTAAATGGTCCAAGTCGTGGATTCGTCAAGGAAGAGCTGCTCATAGTCCCCAAAGACTCAAAGTAGTGCTGCTCCACGCGTCCGATTACACTCTAGGCATGTCAGTCTTACGTTGCTTCTACAATGCCCGCGTTTATTATTTATACGATCCACGGAGAACTGCTGAACATCATTCGGGTCAAACCTCCATAGTAGTGGTATGTTACACTTGGCACACCTTGCCCCTTTCTTATAGACGTCGTCCACGCATAGGTCAAACGTCATATTTTTTTCTTCGTCGTGCCGCTTGTAGCGAAGGAGTTTCTTAGCAATGTTTTCTTTGGCTACGTCCTCTGGCGTCTTATCGCAACGCAGTTGTGGACCCCAGGCTCTTTTTAACTGTTTGGCATATTCTACACGGCTTACGGCGGTGTAGATAAGGTTGCTCCAACACAGCCACTGGTCTATGATCCATAAGGTTTCTTTTAAGCCCTTGCGCGCTGTGGACTGTCATACAATAGCCCAAGCGCCAGTCTGGATGGGAGGTTATTTTTTCCACCTTTTCTATGGGCACCCAGGCTTTATCGTGCGTTACTGCGTTCTGCAGTTGATGTCGGTACCGGGTACGCAAACGTCGCGGCGCTGCATGCGGGTGTCGTGGGGTTTGTAGGAGACGTGTACGGGATGCATAGGGAAGCGCTCTTGGTGTATTTTGAGTAAGTCTTTCTGTATGCGAGACTGTGCTGCGCGCTTACTACTTAGCACCAGATCGTTAGGATGCCAGGCGTATAGAAAGTCCTCGTATTTCTTCGTTCGTACGCGTTTGCGCAGTGTCTTGCATTGCTCGGCGTCACTGAACCCCTGCAGTTGTGCTTTTAAGTTACGTATTTGATCCTTGCTGCGGTAATCTGTGTTAATTTCCTCCGCATGGTCTACGAAATCTTTCAGCCATTCGTGGGGCATCTCTCCGGCTATTGGAGGAGGCTGGCACGGATCTCCGGCGAATATTATTAGGCATTTCCCTCTTAGGAATTCTACGAACTCCTGCAGGATTTCTAAAGGAACGGTGCAAATCTCATCCCAAAGTATCACCGGAGGTATGTCGTGGATGGCTTCCGGTACCCACTTTTGACCATTCCAGCGAAAGAAGCTGTGGTAGGTTTGTGCGTCGTGGCCCATTTCGCAGAGTTCTCTTTCCAAGCGGTGCGTTGGCGTTAGCACCTTTATCTTAGGAAAGAGTTCTAACACACGCGTTGTCTTACCGCTGCCTCCCGTACCGTAAAGGTAAGAGAAGCGTTGGTAAGAGATCGGATCCGCAACTGAGGGCAGTGGATCCTTAGTGGGTTCTACGTGCCCCCTCACGTGTTCTCCGTGATATTCTACGCGTTCTCTCCAAGCTCTTATTTCTTCATCTTTGACGCGCCACTGGCCACTTTCCGCCAACTCGTCTTCTGTGTAGAATTTTTTCATCTTCTCTAAGACGTGCGGTTTCACGTACAAGGAATCCGTAGCTACGCGCGGTACGTCCTCTTTGTCAAAACGTAGGAGCATTGCTAACAGATTGATATGCGCATATGCTAGCATGCTGGCACGCAGATGGTAATACTGCGGTCGATGGTTCTGGTAGTAACACAAAGCATTCCATTTGTCGGCTGATCTTCTACTAAATAATCCCATTTCTCCACAGACACCATCGTTCCTTGTTCATGGCCGCGCTTGATGAGGAAGCTTAGTTCGCCTTCGTCCGTTATTAGGCGTCTTTGCATATGTTTCTCACCCTCCTTAGCGCCTTGCGTTAACTTTCCTATGACGATTCTTGCGGTTGGGTTGTGCTCCGGTAACCACTTCGTGAAGGAGGAGTGGCAAAGTATGGCTTCATGCGCGGTGTATTTTAGCAATTGGCGCTCTTCAAAGAACTTTAGCAGGGGTACAGGTATCCATTCTTTCTCCTGCAGATGCTTACCATACCAAGCGTAAATTATGGGGTGTAAGCCCTTTGCTAACTTCCAAGAGGTCAGTCTAACAAATCCTGTAGCCGGCGCGTCGTAGTGGCCGTCTAACGAAACACGAAAGAACTGAGAGTCTGGGTGTCCGTAGCGGTGGTAATATTCCTTACAATCTCCTAGGCCGACGCAGGGTAACAATGTTTTATATCTAAGGATACGTATTCTTCCTCGTCCTATTCCATGTTCCACAGGCCCCCGTGACCATGTTCTACACAGGCCTTGGCGATATCTTTGAATTCCTTTGGGGTTGGTCTCCAGCCATTTCTTTTCTTTGCGGCTAGAAAGTCCAAGCTGCGGGAGCTAAGAACCTCGTCTGAGAAGTCTTCACCTAAGGTCTCACAAGCGCTTTGGATGCGCTGATGCTCTACCTCCGGACGGTATAGGGTACCATCTTGGGTAATAAACTGACTTCCTTCGGGATCCATCAACCAAATGGAATTCTCATGCATTAGCTCTGCCAATGGCGAGGCCTTGTAGATTTTTGTCTCCTTCTTCTTCGGAAACCTAAGTTCACGCCAAGCGTGTCCATTATGCTGGTAGATAATATTAGGAGCACCTCTGCCTCGGTATTTGTGCGTCCCGGGATAAATGTACCCGTCTGTGATATCTTTTACGTGTATGCGCCTTTCTAAGGCAGTTTCTAGCTTTTTGATGTTATCTATCGTCGCTCCGGCCCTACGAGTAGCATCTTCCCATTTTCTGATGGCTTCTCTTCTTTTTGGGGTAAGCAGCAGCAGTAAGGGGGACACGCGAATCGCCGGCACACCCCCAAAAATGACACGGGTATAACCCGCAGTGACGAGGCCCTACAGGGGGTCTTGCGCGATCCGGTGGCATCGCGATATGTCCTTACTGCTGCTGTGTTAGGTACCGCAAACGGAGGTTAAGATATTCCTTAGATATAGATGGACACCATCATTGCATACGTAACAAAACTGTCCGCAAGCTGCGAACTCAGGTGCTGGACCGCTTAGACGCCGACTTTGCCTTCACAACATTTATGGTGGGAGATACAGACGAGACGATGGATGAAGAAAGAGCAGAAAGGATTATCGACATGATGCCCGAAGGTAACTACCGTTTGGAGTTGACGTTTATAAAGTATTTAGACGGCGAGTGGATAATCGAAAAGGGCCGTAATCCTATTCGGGCGTCAGGTAAGCAAAACCTGTTTGTCTTAAGTAAAAATACGCGCCCGGGAGCGTTAGTAGGCATTGACATGATGTTTTACGAGGTCGCTTACCCAGTTACTGTGGTCATTTACGGTGCGTACGAGATTAAGAAGCCCGACGTTAAGAAGCTCAAACCAATGCGACATCCAGGTAACTGTGTTGCGAAGTTAGTAAGAGAGCTCTTTGAGGACTCCACCCGTGGTGGTAAGTTAACTTTAAAGAGAAGAGAAGCCATTAGGAAATGGGAAAAAGACACACATCAGACTGGAGGAACGATGGAGAACATCAAGAAGCTAGAAACTGCCTTAGAAAGGCGTATACATGTGAAAGACATTACAGACGGGTACATTAACCCCGGCACACACAAATACGGAGGCAGAGGTGCCCCCATAATCATCTACCAACACAATGGACACGCTTGGCGAGAATTTAGGTTCCCCAAAAAGAAGGAAACTAAGGTCTATAAAGCTTCTCCGTTGGTAGAATTAGTCCACGAGAACTCCGTATGGTTAATGGATTCAGAAGGAAGTCAGTTTATGACATTCAGAGCGCCTGTGAGACTTTAGGGGAAGACTTCTCAGACGAGGTCCTCAGCTCTCGCAGTTTGGACTTCTTAGCCGCAAAGAAGAGGAACGGATGGAAGTCCACGCCTAAGGAATTCGCCGACATAGCTAAAGCCTGCGTAGAACACGGCCATGGGGGCTTATGGAACATGGAGTACGACGAAGACGAATACGTCTCCTTAAACATGAAACACTGCTATCCTGCAAGCTTTAAAGGTCTTGGAGATTGTAAAGAGTATTATGACCGCTTTGGACATCCAGACTCACAGTTCTTTCGTGTGTCCTTAGACGGCAGCTACGACGCCCCAGCTACGGGGTTTGTTAGACTGACCTCGTGGAAGTTAGCAAAGGGTTTACACCCCATAATTTACGCTTGGTATGGGAAACATTTACAAGAGAAAGAATGGATACCCGTACCCCTCCTCAAATTCCTCGAAGAGCGCCAATTGCTAAAATACGCAGCGCATGAAGCCATACTTTGTCATTCGTCCTTTACGAAGTGGTTACCAGAGCACAACCCAACCGCCCGAATTGTCATAGGAAAGTTCACCCAGGGCGCTAAGGAGGGCGAGAAACACATGCAAAGGCGCCTAATAACGGACGAAGGCGAACTAAGCTTCCTTATCAAACGCGCACATGATGATGGAACGATGGTATCTGTGGAAAAGTGGGACTATTTCATAGAATCTGAGCAAAAAGAACGTAAGTGGAATGCTTTGTGTTACTACCAAGACCACAGACCGCAATATTACCATTTACGCGCCAGTATGCTTGCATATGCGCACATTAACCTCCTTGCGATGCTTCTGCGGTTTGACAAAGAGGATGTTCCACGCGTAGCTACGGATTCCCTGTACGTAAAGCCCGAAGTGTTGGAAAAGATGAAAGAATTCTACACCGAAGACTAGTTAGCGGAAAGTGGTCAATGGCGCGTCAAAGACGAAGAGATAAAAGCCTGGAGAGAACGTGTAGAATATCACGGTGGACACACAAAAGGCGCCATTACCCCCACAGAAGAGCCATTACCGTCAGGTACGGACCCGATTTCCTACCAGCGCTTCTCTTACCTTTACGGAACGGGTGGTAGTGGTAAGACCACCAGGGTTTTGGAACTCTTTCCAAAGATAAAGGTGTTAACTCCTACGCATCGTTTGGAAAGGGAATTAACGGAGATGGGTTATGACGCGCAAACCTACCACAGCTTCTTTCGCTGGAATGGTCAAAAGTGGGTACCGGAAGCCATCCACGACATACCTCCGGTGATACTTTGGGATGAGATTTGCACCGTTCCCTTAGAAATCCTGCAGGAGTTCGTAGAATTCCTAAGAGGGAAATGCCAAGTAATATTTGCCGGGGATCCGTGTCAACCGCCTCCAATAGCCGGAGAGATGCCCCACGAATGGTTAAAAGAAATGGTAGACCACTGCGAAGAAATTAACACCGACTACCGCAGCAAGGATCCAATACGTAACCTAAAGGCAGAACTGCGGGGCCTTAGTGATGCCGACCAATGCAAGACACTGCGCAAACGCGTACGAACGAAGAAATACGAGGACTTCCTTTACACATGGCATCCAAAGGATCTAGTGCTGAGCAGCAAACGCGCAGCACAGTCCCGCATACAAAAGGATTTGCTAAATATACACCGGGAGCGCTTCCCCGCGCATCCCGTACCTGTTTGTTATAAACCCCACGACACTCGCATGCAAAAGAGAGATGTCTGGGTACCCGGTACCGACATCAACTGCAGAACGCAGTAACGCACGATAAAGCCTGGGTGCCCATAGAAAAGGTGGAAAAAATAACCTCCCATCCAGACTGGCGCTTGGGCTATTGTATGACAGTCCACAGCGCGCAAGGGCTTAAAAGAAACCTTATGGATCATAGACCAGTGGCTGTGTTGGAGCAACCTTATCTACACCGCCGTAAGCCGTGTAGAATATGCCAAACAGTTAAAAAGAGCCTGGGGTCCACAACAGCGTTACGACCGCACCCCAGAGGAGGTAGCCAAAGAAAACATTGCCAAGAAGCTACTCCGTTACAAGCGGCACGACGAAGAAAAAAATATGACGTTCGACCTATGCGTGGACGACGTCTATGAGAAAGGGGCAAGGTGTGCTAAATGTAACATACCTCTACTATGTAGGTTTGACCCGAATGACGATCAGCAGTTCTCCGTGGATCGTATAAATAACAAACGCGGGCATTGCAGAGGCAACGTAAGACTGACATGCCTAGAGTGTAATCGGGCGCGTGGTGCTGCGCTACTTTGAGTCTTTGGGAACTATGAGCAGCTCTTCCTTGATGAATCCACGACTTGGACCATCTAGGTAATACAACACGGGCTGCCCTTCCTTGGTGACGGACTTCGAAATCTCATACGTTTTCAGAGACCAGTTAGGATCCGTGGCTCTCTTACTGCCACCTTCGAGTTCCCCCGGCTGATAAAGGTATCTGACCACTATGTTGCGGGGGAGCTTTTTTTCCTTTAGTCCGACCGCCCTCGAACTTCTAACGTAGGACTTGTGTTCCACGTGTTTCTTTTTTATGGCGTCCTTGGGCTTCATTCCCGTAGCCCTGGCCGCCTCGTTGTTCAAAGCCGCGACGACTTGGGGGAGCCGCTGTGTCCATTCCTTGTTTCGCTTAGAGGGATCTTCCAACTCTTTCCAATACTGGTATCCAAAGAGACGCTCAGCCAGGGTCTTATTAAATCTTTCGACGATGCTCTGACCCCTGTGGTACTCTGCTTCAGCTCTTCTAATCTTAGTGCTGTGGTCTTTCAGGGTCTTGGTAACCACGCCCATGAACTCTGTCCCTGCATCCACTTGCAGCAGCTTAGGCCATTTCAAGACGCGCTTATAAATCCTACTTAGGGCTTCTGCGACTTCCCCAGAATCCTTGCTGGTTATGGGTTCAGCGTCCTTGTATCTGCTTGCGATATCAACCACGGTCAAAGCGTATCTATAGGTCTTTCTTCTCACCGTGTCGTGCGGTAAGAAAAGCAAATCCGCCTGATGAACTTCATTAGGGGTATTTACGGTAAAGCTGGGTCTGGGAATGTACTTGGGCACGGGAAGATAAACCTGTCAGATAGTCTGTTTCTTTAACCAGTTCTTAGCCGTTTCGTCGGATACTCTGGCTGCGGTAGCGAGTTTCTTGATAGCCGACGCCCCTTTCCAATAGCCTTCGGGCCCGTAGTAAATCCTTTTGAGTTTGGCCTCAGTTCGGCCCATTATATGAATTCCAAAACAAGATTAATCTTACGTCCGTTGAAATCCACAGTCTTTCCATCCACTTTAATGGTGATGTTTATGCTTTCTACCAAATCACAAGGCAAGTCATAGTTTAAAGAAATGGGTGTGTATTCTACCAGGTCAAATGGATTACCTTTGGGTGAAAACTTAGACATAAGAGTGGACTTCTTTCCGTCGCTGTAACTGTGGACCAAATCACAATAGACTTCATAAGAGGATGCGACTTTCCAACTTACGGGAACTGCCGTGTTGGTAATTTCCTTGCCTGAGACGCCTAGTAAAGATCCCAATGCATCAGTTTTTCCTAGGGTTACCGAGAAATTGTTAGGAAGATTATGTTTGAAGGTCAATTCGTGCGGCAACCCTGTGGTGAGAGTATAACCGCGCTTGGCGAGCTCCTTAGCGAGGGTGATTGGCGTGTAATGTCCATCGGGTAGCATTACGCCTTGGTAATTGTTAGACCCTTTATGCATGGTGACCATGCTATTGATTAAATTATACCAAGAATTGTACAAAGAGCAACTGAACGTTATGGGCTTTGATGGGGGGATTCAAATAAGTGGTAAAGTCATTCTTATCGCTTTCCAAAAAGACGATCATTATATTAAATACGCCAAGGCGGCACCCCCTGCCAGCCCTGCAACTCCTACGAATACCAGCTCATTGTCGTTTTGTTTCTTCGACGGCTGGTAGTAATTCTTAAATTGAGGCCTTTTCAACCCCGTTAATGCCGCGGGGTGCGTTTGTGCATAAAGCTTAAAGGCGTAGTCTGTGTTTTCGAAGTTCTTATCCGCCTGCATTTTGTCTTGGTAGTTCTTATCCAACCAATCCCTGTAAGCTTGTCTTTTTTCATTCCAAGCTGCAACGTCTCGCTGATATTTCTCCAGCGCTAAGTCGTGTCCCTTCCTCTCCGCGGCGCCGTTTTTCTCGCCTCTGACTAATCTATCCAAATATTGACCACCATAATTAGCTCCAGTGAATGCCAACGCTGCAATGACTCCGCCTGCGACCACGCTTACCATATATAAAATGACCGTAAGTACTTATTATGGCAAGTACTTATCCTTCTGTAAGTAGTCCTTTAACATCACAGCCCCGCCTACGGCAGCGGTCATTTTAGCAAAGCCAGCGAAGCTCTTGCTTGGGTCTTCAGTAAGGTCTTCTTTGAGCATTTTCTTACCTACCCAACCAATACCCGCGACAATAGAAGTAATAATAGCTGCTTCTTCAACATTTTTCATCAATGCTGACGACATTATATTACAAAGCGAGAAGGTTATTCCAAATGGAATGGCCTTGCTATTCCATTTCGGGTATCTTACTTCTCTTAGGGGGCTCCTGCGTTAAGTACACGGGTTCCACTTTTGGTTTCGCAGCCCGCCACTGTAAGTAAAGACTGCCTGCTGCAAAGATAGCACCTAATGCTCCGATAACGTATCCAGGATTAATAAAGGATTCGCCTTCGTCCTCCTCTTCCTTCCTTTCCTTTTTAGCTTTGTTCTTCCTGTTCATCTCAGCGAGCTTCTTCCCCGCAGCGACTCTGCCCGGAGATTTAGGCTTGGTAATTTGCTGAGGGGTTTCCTCCGCCTTTGTTTCGGTGTCACTCATCTTATATCTAAGGACTTGAAGGACTTATAGTAACTTGACGACGACTTGATGGCGACTTGGCGATGACTTGATGACGACTTGACTAAGTACTTGTGGCGACTTGACAACGACTTGACTAAGTCCCGCGGATGACTTGAGCATCACTTGGGGTGTCAGCAAGTGCCGCCCGGAAGATCTCCTCAACTTGTTTATCTTTCTTGTAGTCCTTCCAAGACACCAGTACCTCCTTCAAGTCGACGTGTTGAGCCACGTGAGGTCGCAAGGACGCAACTGCCATTAACTTACCACACTTCAAAGACAACCAGCCGCAGGTTATTTTAAGTTCTTGGGCGATGACACAGTCCTCACTTATGTCCTTCCGCAGTTGCTCCACGTCGTCTATGGGCAGCGCAAGTCCAAGCAATTTAGTAGCAAGTCGGATGGCGGAGTCTGCTACGGCGTCCGTGGTCTTACTTGCAAGGGCAGCCTCGTACCTCTTATGGAACTTTTTAACTTCCTCCTCTGACAACTTATTAACTTGCTCATGTGTCATCTCCTTGCCTACCATTTCTTTACACTTCCCAGAAGACACAAGGATGTTAAGTTGCTCCTTAAGGTTACTCTCATCCAATTGCGCAGGGACTTCATCTAACAACTGCTCAATGTCCATATATGTTAATGGAATACGGAAACCTCAAAGAGAAGATCATTCTGGAATGTTGGTGTGTCTTTAAATGCCGCATGTATTCGCGTAACTGTTCCTTGGATATCTCACCGCCGTAGTCAGAGAGGATGGTTTCCAAATCGGACTTACTTGAAGTATAAAATACTACGAGAGATCCTATGTTTTCCCTAAAAGGCTTAGAGACGCTGGTCAGCTGCTGGGAGAGCAACCAAACGCTGATATTGTCATGTCTGCCGCTAAAGGCCAGTTTTACAAGCTCCGATGTGCGTCTTTTTACGTCGTCCCCACAGGCGATGTCATCCAGTATGAGGAGTGTCTGAGTATCTTTAGGGAATTGCCGATGCCAGAACTTAAGGTGGTTGGATAACTCATTAGGGTCTAAGATATCTACAAAGAAGTCGTTATCTTTTACTCCTACGCCCGTCCAGGTGTGGTTATTCACATAGGTAGGACAAAGCAGCACAATGTAGTCGAATTGGTATCTAAAAGGGCCCAATAGCTGCTCCACGACGAACTGGGTCTTTCCACAGCCGGTGGGTCCTACTATCAGAGCATTGCAGGGAATATGGTTCGGATCCATTATATATACGATGGACCCAGTGGACGCAGTAGAAAAGATGGTCAGCCTTGTCAAGAGGAGATCCGACACAATAGAGGCGCAAAGAGAGGAGATAGACCGGTTAAAGGAACAAATACAGGAGCTGTACGATGAAATGTGCGGTCTGAAGCGCGCAGAACGGTTTGGTGCGTTAGTAACGATGGCAACATGAGCCAAGGAATCCGTCAAGGACTTTATGCGGTATCCCTTATAAGGCTTAAATAATACTTAGTTATAATGGAGTGCGAACAATGCGAAAGGAGTTTTAGCAGCAGACAAAGACTGCAATATCACGTCGAAAAACAGGTGTGCAGCAAAGGGGTAAACAACGTCACCGTTTGCGAAGACTGTGATAAACAGTTCAGCAGTGCGCAGGCGCTGGAGTACCACCGTAGTAGAAGGGTTTGCTTAAAGAATGTATGCGTGTGCTGCGACGAGGATGTTACCGACGCTTGGCACCGACTCCGATGTCGCGGCAATTACGACCTGATGGGCGTAGCATGCCTTAAACACGGTGACGTCGCCGCACGATGTTGCCCAGTCGACATCATAAAGAAGTTAACGCAAAGGAAGAAAGAGATTGATGAGCGCTTTGTGGAGTTTGACCGCGTCGAAGGAGTGACGTGGGAGAACAGGGATTATTGGGAGGCCCTTTGTGATCGCTGCGGATGTCAAAGAAGTGACCAAATTATTTGGCAGTGTCTGTATGACGGCCAAGGCGGCTTCAAAGAGTACTTCGATCGCTTCGAAGATTGGCACGCCGATAACGTAGCGGCCAAGAAAGTACGTGGGGAGTAAAAAAGAGAGTTAGGACAGGGTTTACGCAAACTTTGTCCTTATTCTTATTGTTGTTTGTTAACAAACAACAAGAATATTGGGGGCCTATTTAAAAGAGATCTTCAACATAGTAAAGTAGGGTTTGCGCAAAGAGTCTTGAAATGCAATCTTATTTTTATTGTTGTTTGTTAAGAGCATTAATAACATCATTTAACAAAACAACAATAATATTAAGGACCCCTTTGAAAGGACCTTGCAATATAGTAGTAAAGTACGACTTGCGCAAAGAGTCTCAAATCCTGATCTTATTTTACTGTTGTTTGTTAAGTATCATCATCATTTAACAAAACGACAATAATATTAAGGACCCCTTTGAAATCTGTCTGCAATATATGATAGCGCACGCAATGGCATTCCTTGGAGGATTTATGATCGTCTTAGGTATATATGGACTGTATTACATGCGAGCCCTCACCAGACATGATTCCTACACCTAAAAAATACAGCTGCCTTCATTGCGGCAGTGCATTCTTTGAAGGTCATCGGTGCTTAGCCGACCCCAAGACAAACATACTTAAGAGTGAAGAGGAGACTCAGGCTCATACGTAACTATATCAAATATCCACCTACCATCCTTCTTACCATACTCATAACATGGGTAACATCCTGCCCCTCAATGGCGTACCTTATTCTATCGGGCGCCCAAAGGGCGTACGTCCTTTTTTTATTCTTTAAGATTAAACGCAGACGGTCGATGTCTTCGAAGACCACGTAATTCTTTACCTCGTAGATTTCCCCTATGGTCAAATCCTTCCAGTGTGTCTGGATGAACTTTATCTCATTGAATTTGTCCTGGTCCATATATTCTATGAAATATCTTTAAGTGCGTTCCCAGAGTCTGCGCATTCCTAAAGCGCTTGCACTACGTCCGCAGGTTCTATCCACAAATACTCATAGCACCCGGCCTAGGAGAGTTGCAGGATTCTAAACGCAAACGTATAATGTGTTGGCAGAAAGGTTACCAACGCGGTCAACCTGATCTGCTTATCTTGAATGCACACGTGCGATACCGTGGTTTCTGCGTAGAGCTGAAGACACCTAAAGGTAACGGGGTATTATCTGATAGTCAACGTCTACTATTAGAAAGGTATGAGCAGAATGGTTATAAAGTAATGATCAGCAACGACTACGACGATATTTGTAGAAGTATCGCGGAGTATGCACGAGGCATTCGCCTACCTTGTGCATATTGCTCCACCACTTTTTTATGTAAGTCGAACTCGTTTTCTATTTTAAATACCAATTTGTTGGGGCCATCAAAACGCCTTTCAATTTCATATTTACCGGTCTTCCTTAGCGTGGGAAGGACTTCCTCAAAGACCCAATCGCGAAACTCTACGGCCCTGGGTAGCTTGGAGCTGAATATCAGTTCATACAACCCAGGTTCGGAGATAAACGCGGAATGTGGCTGCATAGTAGAGGGGCGGTGATTCGCAGCCCCCTGCAGATCAATCCATTTTTTCTGGTATTTTTCAGATACGTGTACCCTAATTGCATCTCTGGAGCGCTCATAGCCCAATGCCAAAGCAACTTCCTTCGCTTTGAAGTACAGTTGATCGCCTTGCACTATGCATTGCAGTTCGGTATTGTCGTTTTCGAATATGCGTAACATGGTATATTTAAAGATATGTTTTGCCTAATATGCGACACTCTTCAATTGATTCATTTCTACGCTTAGTTGTGCGTCAGACACCACGAAAATGTAGCAGTTTATCTTGTCTGCGTCGCCTGCGGAGGTGTTCTTTGTGCGTTTGATCTCCAATGTTATACCGTCCTGCGTATTTACCAGCCGCAGACCCTGACCATGCATACTTTCGTCGTTCGTCGTGCGCATGTCAATCCACAGCGCGTACTTGTCTTTGAAGAATTCCTCAGGAGACACCTGGTCACCAAACTTGCGCATTGCCTCCCTGTACGTATCTGCGGGCTTTATCCCCTGGGAGTAGACTTTGTTTGGTACTCCGTTGATATTTACCCCCACGTTAGTAATGTTGGGGTTATGGAAGGCCTCGGAGTCGCGAACACCAACATCAAACCCGTAAGACTTCTTCGGGGAAGGTTAATGCTTTGGTTGATAACCTCGTCCGTCTTGTCCAGGAAGCTGAATGTCTTGTACATCACTACGTGGTCGTAAAGGAATGCCTTGCCGGAGCTGTATTCCATGCCTGCACTTCGGGCCAACTCCTCAGAGTAGACTGTTTCGTACTGTAATTCTAAATTGGTGATAGAATAAGGATGGATACTACCAGTAAGTGCCGCCTGTGCTGTGTCCATTTCTAGGATGTTCGTGGTATCCGCTAGGGTTACTTCAAACTGCAGTTCGGACAATTGCCTGGGGTAATACACACCGTGGTTAGAAATAACTTCAAAGTCTAAGGGAATAACGTACTTGCTGCCATAAGCCGTTTTTACTCTGGTAACGTCTGCTACTGCGGTTGATGCCCCCGAGTCCGTAGGCGCTGTCTTAGTATCACTTCGCAATTTCCTTAGGATAACGCTTCCGATTCCTTGTTCTATCCTTTGTATGCGGTTGAACGCGCTCAACCAAAAATCTTTGTACGTGGTATACAGGTCGTACCTATTTAAGTCCAAAAGGGATTCCCCTGCGAACTTAATTCTCATCTTACCTACGTTGTTTACTGTGTAAGTTTCTATTTTCGTACTTGGTTGTATTGCTAGGTCAAACCTTAACGCCAGGGTACCAGGAACCAATACTAAGTTATCCGTTAAACGGGGAACGCCCACATACAGCGTTTCACCTGGTTTGGCGCTAGAAGGAGTAAAGGTGACCCGGTGAAAGGTGCGTTCTGCTTTTAGTCCGCCAACCTGCTTAGGTAATACGTTGGGATTGAACTTTGAGCTTATCATATATAATGGAAGTAGAAGGAACAGATTTTGACCCTACCACGGAAGAAGGCCAAGTTGACATTAACGACGATGATTTCAAAAGATGGACCAGGTTCCCCGTAGACACCGACCCCGCAGAATACGACAACTCTTTAAGGTCTGTTATTGGCAGGAGTTGGCAAAGTTTCAAGTCTAAGCTTTTCTTTGAGGCTAAGCGCAGAGGAAAAATCCCTCCTTACTTGAAGCTTCAAGAACCCGAAAGCTTGCCTACTGAAAACATAGAATTACAGACCTTAGGCCCAAGAACCGAAATAATGAGAGAACTCCATGAGACTGTTAGGGCGCGATATCCAAATGCAGACCTAGCTACCTTGGAGTTCCAAGTAGGAGATAAAGGTCAAATCCAAGTTCGACACCAAGGCAGAGAAAAATGGTACGACTTCTACCAAAGAAGACAACCTACTTTACTTAACAACGCCCTTACGAAAGAGATAATGACGGCATTAGGAAACCCCAACCTATCGCTATTATCTACCCTTACCCAAAAAGAAACCGCAAGGCTACGGGAAGGCTTACTCGTTAAACTTCAGCCACACGTTGAGAGCGAACCTTCGAGCTGTGGCGGTAATCGGAGAGCAACGGGAGAAACTCCAAGCCGAAGAAGAGGATCTCCCATCCAACAGCCCCGCAGCCGCTAGTGTCGCAGCTCGCATAGAAGACATGAAAGTCGAAGAGGAAACACTTCAAAAGGGTGACAATCAATTTGCGGCCTTACAGGAGTACAACCAAGAACTTGAAGGAAAGGTTAAAGAATTGGAGGCCAAGATAAGTAGATTACGGACCTTACCAGTAGACCTTATGGAGAAATCCGCTAATGCATATAATTTAGCGGAGGCGCATAGAGAATTGGTTGAGGTTAACGAACGAAAGGAGGCAGTTAATGAAGACTTACGACGAATCACCGCGGAGCGTACTGACCTCTTAAAGGCGATTGAGGATTTAACGGCCCTTAAGGTGTCTTTTAGGGACGTCGAAGCGGATAATGAAGATCTTAAGAAAAGAATCGATGAGATCAACGACGAATTCTTAGAACAACATAGGCTCGTTGCTAAAAACCATAATGCCATCGAAGCAGACTACAAAGAGCGAATAAGTCGGTTATTAGATGATAAGAGTACTGCCACGTATAGATTAAGGGTTGCTCTGACTCAGATAGATACGCGGGATGCGGAGTTAACACGCTTAAAGGAAGAATTACAGCAAAGCATTGACGACCAAAGGAGCATAATAGTGAAAATGGGCGAAAAAGACCTACAATTAAGACAATTTCAGAAGACTTGGAGGGACAAATAGAGAGACAGCAGGAGATAATCAATGACCAAACCCGCTCTGAAGAGGAAAGGGAAGCTGCTAGGAATGAAATAGAAGCCCTTGAAGCTAGGGTCGCAGAATTACAGGCGCAGGCGGGAAACCTTGAAAGAGAATTGGGACTTACCACCAAGGAAAAGGTAAAAAGAGCTTTGGTAAAGTATGGCATTCCGCTGCCATTTGCGGTTGCCATCTCATCTGTAGTAGGAGTTATCTTATCCGCGCTGAAGTCTACGGGCGCAGGCGTAAAGGCAGTAGGTAAAGGACTAACGGACTTAGGTAAAAAAATGGCAGCCTCTTTACCGGGGCTGCTCGGCAGTGTCCTCTCTTTGGTATTAAGAACCGGCGGAGAACTGTTAAAGTTCGTGGGGAATAACATTTGGATATTAGTCGTAGCTATTGGCGTGGTCCTTTTGAAGAAGATCCGCGGTTGATCTTATCCTTATGTATTACTGGAGGCTTATCATCGTCGGGCCTCCTTGGCATCCTAGACTTGGGATAAGTAAAGATAGTATTCGCGCCGCCTTGGTAATTTGGCATCAAAGGTGAGCCATAGGCCGGGGCGGCATTTATTTGAAGGTAACCTAGCTTCCCGTTACTGGGGCGAACCTGAAGCTTTACATATCGGCAGTTGGCTATCATGTGAAAAGTTACTGGTGTTAGATCTTCATCGTTTCTCGAATATGGTTCATATGAAAAATGAACTGGATGCCTAGCATTATTTTTTACCCTGTAAGGTAACAATGGGTGGTTGTTCTCATCAACGATCCTAAACCCGGCATTGGTGGAGGTATCAGCTGAAATGCTAATAGTGCATATGATTAATCCTAGACCTCCAACCTCCACCCACAATCCAGTATCGTGCCAATTATCATCGTTTTTATACTCCTTTTCCTCCAGGTAATGAAGAAACCAATCTTCCTTTACGTGTGGATTCATATATTTCAGGAAATAAATTCCCTTTTAGAGACTCATTACCGTCAAAGTGCTAATGGTCGCATGATTGTAATCATTATCTCTTTGATCTTCTATGCTATTTACGCAAACGCTCCCAGTATCGTCCACGCGTATTTGCAGCTTTACCTTCCCATGGCAATCAGCAACCAAATGAAAAGTCCAAACGGAAAGATTTTCGACGCTACCGGGGTTGGGCCTTACGGAAAAATGTACGGGCTCCCTGTTGTTTGTCTTAACACGCATGGGCTGTAATATACCATTCTCATCCAGGAACCGGAAGCCGACGTTGGCGTGACTATCCGTACCAATACAAATACTACAAAGGATTAACTTCTTCCCAGAGTAGTTCAAGTCCACGGACATCCCAGTGACATCAACCCAAGATGCTTGGGAGTATTTTTTCTCACCTATGTAAGTCGTATAAACGCACTCCATTCCGGATGCGTAGGGGTTGTTCATCGCCATATATAATAACTCAGACCAATGCTTGCGGCGGTTAAGCCGGCTTTTAGTAAGTTATGGTCATATTCCTCGGGTATCGTGGGCATAACGTGAGCCTTTTTCAATGGTTTCTCTACGGGCGGCTTTTCTGCGTGCTCCTTTTTTGGCTTCTCTACGAAGTGTGGAGTCCCTTCAAAGGTGTCGGAGTTCACGTCATTCACCCCAAACTTCATATCCTTAGTAGCCTTTTGGAGCTTGTTGTTGTAACCCACGACGGAACTGGCATTCAGGGATAAGTTACTGGGAATTAGCCAACAACCCGGGCCTACCGCATAGTCCAACCTTGCTTTAGAATTTTGTATGGCTAGTTGGTAACGCTGCACGCCTTTGCTGATGTCGCCCTCCAAGATCGAACTTTCGAATAAGATCAAGGCTTCGGCGCGCGTTTTTTCTGCGGCGCCGGTATTTCCTATAATGCTTGATCGCGTATTTACCTGAGCTCCAAGGATAGAATACACGTAAGCTTCTATGCTGCGGTTCAAACGGGCAAGACCGGCTCTAGTTAGTCCTTTACCTACTTTGGGTATGAAATTAAAGTACTGATTTGTGAATTCGTCGTTGGTTATGCGGATAATCAATGGATTAGCCCCCGCGTATTTACCGCCTTCGTCTTTGAACAGTGGACCATCTCTAACTTTCTTAGTGGTCTTAGCATTTGGTTCGAAGAAGGTGCTGCTATCGTAAGATACTATATGATAGCCTGTGTTCCATTGTAGCCGCAATGCATGGACTTCCTTATCACTTAGTTTATGTCCTCCGACGCCCCAATATGTCCTAAACCATTGTTGGCTCCGGCGATGCATCTAAAATCCTTTCCTACAACTCCAAACTCCTTGCAAAGTCTGTCGTAGGCAGGTGAGTCGTATTTGTTATCTCTAGGGTCAAACGCACTGTCGCCTGGTAGGGCAATAACGCCCATCTCATGCAATATTCTTCGTACCGTAAAGTGAAAATGAAACATAAATATTGAATTCTTCATCAGGTTTGCACTTACACCACAACCGCTAGTAGCACACCAGACGGCAAAGTTCAATTGCTGCGGCCAGTATCGCATGTTTGGTCCACTTAACCATTCATGAGATTCCTTAGCTGTGGTGTGATTTATAGGAACTTCCTTGAAGATATCTCGCACCTTTAACTGAAAGGAATTACTGTTAGTGACCCGCATGTTCAACGTTAGGTCTAAGCTTGGCCGTTTGTCAAAGGAAACCGCAGGTATCGGATAAGTACTGGTAATAAATAATAATTCATTTGACCAACTGGGCGTAACAGGCTTTGAATTAACCGTCTTAGGATGCTTCGGTTCCAAGTCGGCATTGCTATACATTCTGGAGCCGTTGAAGTAAATCCCGTCAGGCCTACGCTCGAACTTACTGGCGTCTGCATGCGAAAACATCTTTCTAAATGCTCTCCAGTTATCATAATCCCTGTTGTCGTGATGTGGCTGCTCCTCAATATCATTCCCAAAAGCGTCGTACATTAGTATATATAATGGATGTTATACCATCAGCGCCTCAGCTGTACCCAGATGTTCCACAATATCACTCCACAACGAAGGATACAGACCCCAATAAGATAAACGCCGAGAACTTTCGTCTGAATAAAGCAAATTTAATTCTGGCTTACTTGGAAGGACAGACAAAACACTATGAAAACGTTAGGAAAAAATAAGTCAGAGCCCGTAGTACGCTACATAAAATTGCGATAACTACAGGATCCATGTCTGTAGCATTAACAGGCACCGGCGTTGCTACTTCGCTTACAGGCCCTGGAATAATTGTTGGAGTTCCTTTGGCCGGCGTTGGGGCAGCCTGTGGTATCATTTCGGCTGCTGCTACGGGCATTATGAAACAGTTGTCAAGCAAAATATCCAAGCATGACACGACAATAGCTCTGTCAAGGGCTAAAGTAAATACGATTACCGATCTTGTCTCAAAGGCTTTGCGTGACAGAAAGATAGACGATGTAGAATTCTCGCTTATCCTGGCCGAAGAGGAAAAGTACGAAAAATTAAAGATGGACATCAGAAATAGAAAAACAGTCGTAAAAGATTTGTCCGAGGAATCACGCAAAAAGATCTACCAAGAAGCGAAAGAAGAGCTTCAAAGAAAACTCGCTCAGTAAACATCTGCTTTGAAAAGAGCGTGACAGGGTTTCGTTTACATATCGAACGCCAGTCTGGCTCATATGCAAATTAGTTTCTTACATTCCATTTCCCCTTGTGTATTTTTCAACTTCGAAAGTAAAAGTGCTGGTTGCTATGGGGAAATGGAATGTTGGCGTTCCTATGTGATGTCATCGCCTGGGAATCCATCCCAAGAGGGGGTGGTTGGGGTCTATTTTGTAATATATTTCGTAAATTACGTCGGGATAATAAGGAATATCCTTATCCAACCGACAAAACATCCACTCGGCCCTTTGCATGTCTGGGACATCGGGAATAGACTTACCGGTAATTTCAGACAAAAGATAGGGAATAGCTTTGTATTATTTCCCAAGCTTTAATATTTTCAGCGTTTTCCGTTTTTACGGGGTTGGTTCTTCTTCTTCTTTACTTCGTCGTCTAAATACACCGGCGATGACCTTGGATATGACTCATCCAGTCTCTGAAGTATTTTATTCTTTTGTATGGAGTCTTCTTACGACCTCCATTGGCATAATACTGCTCTCTGGTGGCATTTGATACGGCGTTTCGAATGTTCTTACCACACTCGTAACACTGTGCTGACGTGTCGTCTTCTATTTGCATTTTCTTACCACAACACCAAAAAGGTTCTGGCTTGGGTATGTTAACTTTAGGTCTTAGACAAATTATGCAAAAGTCGTAAACAAACTTCTTACATTCGTGCATCGTATATTTATAAGATATTTTACCTCCGTTTGCGGTACCCAACACAGCAGCAGTAAGGACATATCGCGACGCCACCGGATCGCGCAAGACCAGATCGTCACTGCGGGTTATACCCGTGTCATTTTTGGGGGTGTGCCGGCGATTCGCGTGTCCCCCTTACTGCTGCTTAAGCTTACCACCACGGGAAGAATCCTCAAAGAATTCTCTTACTAACTTGCCGACGCAGTTGCCAGGATGCCGCATTGGCTTCAACTTCTTGACGTCCGGCTCTTTAATCTCATACGCACCATAGATTACTACTGTAACAGGGTAAGCAACCTCGTAGAACAACATGTCGATGCCTACCAGCGCTCCGGGCCTGGTATTCTAATTCAGAACGAACAAGCTTTGCTTACCAGACGCCCGAATAGGGTTGCGACCTCTTTCTATTATCCATTCGCCGTCGTAATACTTTATAAACGTTAACTGTAAACGGTAATTACCTTCAGGCATTAGCTTTATTATCTTTTCGGCTCTTTCTTCGTCCATGATTTCTTCTGTGTCTCCTTCTGTGAATGTCGTGAAAGCGAAGTCGGCGTCCAAGCGATCCAATACCTGGGTTCGCAGCTTGCGTACAGTTTTGTTTTGAATGCTTTGGATGGCGTCCATCTATATCTAGGAAATATTTTAGCCTACGTTTACGACCTTACGCGGACGCATCCAATATTTCATAGGACGACGTCTAAAAGCAGGTTTGGGAACCGCAGGCTTTCTTGTCAACTCCTTTACGTATTCCTCACGCGTTGTCGTCTAGTTGTCACAATTTCACAGGGATCCTTCCTGCGTAGATGGGAAATCAGGCCGCACTTTATGAAGCTCTTGCTACATCTTGGACAAATAAACTTTCCACTCATCGTATATAAGACAAATATTTTAACTTAATACATAGATTTCGCAAACAGCAGCAGTAAGGGAATCATCGCGCGGGTAATACCCACGGCGGACGCTCGTACGTGAGCGCGGGGAATATCCGTGTAATTCCGGGGGGTGACCGTGAGTCCCCCTTACTGCTGCTGGCTGGTTGGTGAGGAAGAACGAAAATCATGACGAATTCAATAAAAGTGCTGGAATGAAACGCATAGATTTTGATGAAAACGGCATTAAGATTCTAGGCATTCATATCTCCTACGATAAAAATTTTCGGTATGCTAGTAACCTACAAAGAGTATTGACAAACTTTAAAACAATCATCTCCATTTGGAAATAAAGAAGCCTGACATTATATGGTAAAATTCAAGTACTTCGTTCGCTTGCATTACCGAAACTGTACTATGTTTGTACAAAAATGGTTGTAACCATAAAGCGCGACACACTAATAGGAACTATCAACAAGGGGGATTAAAACTTCCAGACTTCCACTCACACCTAAAGCGTTTCTCTAATTTAAATATTGATGAAATTATAGACTTATGTGATCACAAAAGCGAATTCTCATGGACCAAAGCAAAAAGCATGGGCCTACAAGATAAAGATTACTTTAGATGGGCGGGGATAATTCACACAATACCAAAAACCTGGAAACGTTTCATTGTACAACATAAACAAAATATTGAAAAAAATAAAAATCAAAAAGATAAAGAACAGAGCACGTAGCAGAGCGCTCCAGCTGAGTCCGGGAGCTGTATAGAAGTTCGCTGGGTCTAACCCATAGTAATCCATAGCCATCTTTCGAAAGCTTTGGAAGATATCCGCAAGAAGCACTACGTCCGATCTTAGGTAGATGTCGTGGTAGTCCCCCATCGTTTGGCAATCATGCTTCTGCCACACATCTAACGCATGCTGGTACTCCTCGTCCTTTATGCCGGACTCGTTTAGGGCGCTGTAAAATCTCTCTTTTGGCGGTAAGGGCTCTTTGAATCCATCCCAGGAGTCCATGTACTCGTATGGGTACACTCCTTTTCTTTCCGCACCGTATTGACTGGAAATGGGGAACTCCGTGTTGTATTTCACAAGGTTTGCTAAGGAGTCCGCCAAGAATTGCTGCGAGTTTAAGAACTTTAGCTTGCCCACGGTTACGGACATGTATCGCTCTTTGTTGTTGGGTATGCACTTTACTTCGGAGCCGTCTGTTCCTTGTAGTAGTAAATGTGAGTCGTACCCACGCAGGTTGTGAAAGAATACGGGTATTTCCATTTCTGGATTTAATTTGAAGTTTATATTGCATTTCAAATGAGCTGTTCCTCTGTATTCACCCGTGATGTGGCAGTGATCTCTAACCTTATCCACGTAGAAATCCTCAACGAATGCTTTATGACAATGGATGCAGTGGGTGGAAGGCTTGTTGGGCATTTCCCCCTTCCTTGAATACCTGCCGCATTTAAAATGAGCTTCTCCTAGATACTTTCCATCTTCGTCCCACGCTTTCTTGGCTCGTCTTCCAAACTGGAGAAGCGTATGTTGGCAAATGTGGCATTTCTTTGCCTTGGCGAAAGCCTCCTGGTTCTCTTTGGTAAATACCATCTTCTTTGGGCGTCTTAATTGTTCTCTTATCTCTTCCTCCTCTTCTCGCAATGCTTCTAAGAACTTATTGGCTGCGTTCTCACCTCGGTAAATCACGGGAGGGTCGGCCTTACCATCTGATCTGACTACTATGTAACCAAAGGAGCAGATCTCGTGTAATCCTACCTTATTCGTGGCACCACCTTTCTGCTCTTCTTTGGTAATCAGCGCTTCGAAATCTGCGTATATAAAGTAAGGCACCTACATCTGCTTTTGATGGTCTGAGTACGATAGGTTCTTGTCTGTAGGTATCTGGATCTGTTGCGCCACTTCTTCGACTCCGCAGCATATTTCGCCGTGGTTCTTTATAGCTTTAACGCTGGTAAATGACAGTAAGCAACAGTCGCAGAAGCACTTTTTACCTTTGTGCTTAGTATGTCTGTAAAATAGTCTGTTTAGATGTTTAACCCACGAGTAGTCTCCGCCGTGGTAAAACAGGTGTATGCGTTCTCCTTTGCTCTTTGACAGCCCTAGTGGCACTATCGTTGGGTCTCTGACTCCGTAAACGTTAATTGCTAGGTCATTTTCCTGCTCGAATATCGGTATGTCTATCAACTGCATTGGAAACTCCACCCCATCCCAATTGTTCGACATGGGTTGTTATCTACTGGGTACAACGCGGACCTAATTGCCCACATGAAGCACCTATTGTCTTCGTTTTTCACGTTAACAATTGCCTTCTTCCTTTCTATCGATGTTGGTAGCGGTACGTAACTTCCTCCTCGTATTGGCACGTACCTTGCCATGCTAACCTCCATACCTTCTACCTCTTCTACTACCCAACCGGATCCTTCCTTGGTATAATTAGCTAATGTCTCCATAATTGCTTCTAAGGCTTCGTTGAGCGATCTATTCAAGTTCGTGGACTCTAATATAACCAGTGACTTTGATCGCAGCATTGCTGTCGTCATTACCTCGTCTTTTGAGAGACTCACTTCTACCATTATGCTTGCTTTCAACGCTCCTAATTCTCTTATACCTTCTTGGAGCGTCTTTTTGACCTTCCTTTCCGACTGTCGCCCAAACTGTTTAATGTCGATCTCACCGTTACCGGGGAGCGACACCGTGCTGAAGTTGGTTTGGGATTCCATATATAATAGGAAATATCTTATACCTAATACCAAGGACTTTTCAGATCGTCGTATTCATACTCACAATCCTGACAATGCCAAAATAACTTAACCTTAGTCTCAAACTTCTTACCACATCCGCAATCAAAGCTGCTAATGCACTTCGTCTTCATTTTCAAGTGCTTCTTTAAGTCCGCTTCCTTCTTAAAAGTTCTCTTACATTCTTGGCACTCCATATATAGACTAACATATTTAACTACTGAGTCTAGAATAATAAAATATGGTGTACCTCAGGATCCATACTGGACCCAAGACTGTTTTCTGTTTATGTTAATGATTTCACAGAAGCTATTACCCATAGGGACCTGTTTATGTTTGCTGATGATACTACAATCTTCACTGTTGGCAAGGACATCGACAGTATCAGATATTATTGACTCTACAATCAATCTTAGATAAAGTCTATGCTTGGTGTACATCATGATAATTTACAAATTGCAGAGGAATGGTAATATTGATGATGTCAAGAAGCTGAGGGGCTGGTCCCCAATCTCATATTTCTATACCAAAAGAATTTTAGCTATAACTTATAAATCGTACCATGGACTTAACAACGAACGAATACCTTAAGGGGCCGTCTCTGTAACATCGTTCCACTGGGTTTCGGTTCCAAAAATAGTTTTCGCTCATATTTTTACCATGAAAGGTATTATCTATCCCTTCTACGAAAATGAAGTTAGATTGGTCAAAAAGGTTTTTTTTTCCTTTTTGTTTTAAAGAGTTTCCTTCTCGCCCCTGCTATCGGGTCGTAATTGCTTGTCTGGAATGCGATAAATGTGTTATTTGAAGTGCGCCGATAAAATACTTCATATCATTTAGAATAATAAACTTCGCACACAATTAAAAGTTCTATACCTCTACCATCATTGAAAGTAAGAATGACTCCTTTAGCTGCTAATATCAAAGAACAATTAAATCATATTTGGATTAGTTGAAAACCTAAATCAAAACTCTCGAAAACATAGCTCCATAAAATGCCTGAATTCTCAGTTGTGGCACTTCAAACTGGCTTGAATATGGGTTTATTACAAAGATGAAGGATATTTTCGGAGAATTACTGGAAAAAAATTGCGGCACAAAGCGATTTGTGGAGCTACGGCCTAAAGTTTTTTATAGCTAGTTCGCGAATTCCGTCTTCCGTCTTGTGACAAAACAACGTATATGCTGTTTTATCACTTCTATCTCAGTCTATAGCCTCTAACAACATGATATGATCAATCTATAATTGTCAGACATGAATGTAAACTTGCCTTTCAAAAAAGTCATATTCTTTGAGTTGTTTGGATTGGGACCGGACGGTAAGGCGTTACTTTTAGACAGTCAGTATCAATGCTGACACAGGAGGCCCACATCTTATTTACAATAGTTCCACGATTTAAATAACTTCGCATCAGAATATTTAGGGCAAAAGTAAATCTGAGATGTAAATAATAATAATAATAATCATCATCATTATTATATTATTATTATCTGTGATTATAAAAATTATATAGATAATTGTAGATAATAATTATAATAAATATTATTTCTAAAGATTAATTTGACGGGAAAGATGGCTTTCATTCACAAAGCGGGTCCCTATCCTGAACGATTGTGTTGTCCTCGTACGCGTGTACATGACATATCAAAACGGACTATTTAGCAGGTACGACGTTTATGTGCATTGGAATGTAATGCTGTGGTAGACATGGATGGAAGAGTTTTGTCATAGTTCTCTATGGAAGAAACTTTTCTGTCCAGTCAAGAAGATTATCATACAGATTAAGAGAGGCTGTTCCTTAAATATCGACTATTGCCGGAAAAAATTTAAAAAATTAAAATTTTCTTTTCCTTACCAGAATATTACATTAGTTGAACTGATTCTCAGAAAAAAATTAAAAACTTGAAAAAACAATTTTTTCGCCGAAAAATGATATTTTCGGTTTTCTCGCTTCCAGGCGGGTTTTCAAGGGTGAAAAGTACGTCTCGTTATGAACTCTCTAAAAAATTTCATTTCAATGCAAACTAAAAACTAATACAATATTTTGATAGAGCACATAATAGTTGACATTCACATTATAAAATTATTACGATTAAGATAAGATTGATTATTTAGTGAATTTTTGAATCTTTAACATTTTTTCAGTACAAAAAATACGTCAAAATCAGGGCATCTTTTTAGCCATTTCTACATCGCCTATAGATTCAAAAATATATCTTGGTGAAAGAGCAATGTTTCGTCTACAAGAAAATGCAATGATAGTTTTGGGCTACTCATTTTTTTTAACACGAGAGCTCATAACGCAAGCTGCTCTGAGGCCAAATTTAGTGAAAAACTTCTGGTACTTTGGTCACGCAACTGCGATGAATGAAAGCAAACTGGCGACAAAACGCAATCATATCTATTTATATACATCGTTAATGATAAAGAAAGAAATAAAGAAGATCTGAACGCTGTTTTTAGCTTTAAAAACACATACCTTAACCAGAATTTATGGAAATCTCGATGACTGCGCGTACGATGCTATGCTGTTGTCGCCATTGTCGGCATTGCATTATTAAAGTACAAAGTTGACCGAAGTTTGCTTTTAATTTCCACGGCCTGTGAGTCTTCCTCAGTTCTATAATACATCCCGAACCCATCTTCAGAAATATTGGCATGATATTTGAAATAGGATTAAGGGAATATTTTAAGTAAGTACTGAAATATGCTAAACGAGCTAAATCATTTAAACGAGATCGTGACGCCGTTACACACAGGAAGCCCGGTCAAATACTTTGGTATTATTGACGATAATATATTAGACTAAATACGCCAAAGCGGCACCTGCAGCCAGACCTGCGACTCTTACGAAGACCAGCTCACTGTCTTTTTGTTTCTTCGACGGCTGGTAGTAATTCTTAAACTGAGGTTTGCTAATCCTAAAGTCGGGGTGCGTCTGTGCATAAAGTTTAAAGGCGTAGTCTGTGTTTTCGAAGTTCTTGTCTGCTTGCATTTTGTCTTGGTAGTTCTTGTCCAACCAATCCCTGTAAGCTTGTCTCTTTTCATTCCAAGCTGCCACATCCCTTTGATACTTCTCCAGCGCCAAATCATGCCTTTTCCTCTCAGCAGCACCACTGTGATCGCCTCTGACAAATCTATCCAAATACTGACCACCATAATTAGCCACCGTGAATGCTAACGCTGCGATAATGCCACCTACGAGTACGCTAGCCATGCTTATATCTTAGGTAAGTACTTTTCCTTAAGGGGAAATCTGCCTGCTACTGCAGCAGTCATCTTAGCAAAGCCGGCAATGCTCTTGCTTGGGTCTTCGGTAAACTCTTCTTTGAGTACCTTCTTACCTACCCAACCAATACCTGCGACGGTTTTCATTAATGCGGACGACATTATATTACAAAGTGAGAAGGTTATTCCATTTCGGGTATTTTGCTTGTCTTAGGAGGCGTCACATGTACGGGTTCCACTTTTGGTTTATTTGCGGCTTTCCACTGAAAGCAGAGACTGCCTGCAGCCAAAGCGAGTCCTAATGCGCCAATGACGTATCCCGGATTGATGTAAGAAGGTTCCTCCTCCTCTTCCTTCTTTTCCTTCTTAGCCTTGTTCTTCCTGTTCATCTCAGCGAGCTTCTTCCCCGCAGCGACTCTGCCCGGAGCTTTAGGCTTAGTAATCTTTGCCTCTTCCTTAGGTGATTCCTGGGTCTTTTGTTCGGTGTCACTCATATTATATTAAGGGACTTGAAGGACTTGACAAGTAACCTGTAGGCGACTTGGCAACGACTTGATAATGACTTGACGACGACTTAAATAAGTTCTTGTAGTACCCAAGTACCCATTCAATTTTCAGTATTTGTGTTGACTTGACGATGACTTGGGGATGACTTACGGACGACTTGATTAAGAACTTGGGGTGACTTGACCAGGTTCTTGAGTTGACTTGTTGTCGACCTCTGCAAGTGCGGCTGTGAATATCCTTTCGACTTCTCTGTCCTTCTTAAAGTCCTTCCAAGTGGTTCCAAAGGAACCTTGTACCTCCTTCAAGTCGACATGCTGGGCTACGTGAAGTGCTGCAGCGGCGACTGCCATTAACTTACCGCACTTCAAAGACAACCACCCACAGGTTATCTTAAGTTCTTAGGATATGACATAGTCATCTCTAATGTCTTTCTGTAGTTGCTCCATGTCGTCTATAGGCAGCGCAAGTCCGAGCAATTTAGTAGCAAGTCGGATAGCGGAGTCTGCTACGGCGTCCGTGGTCTTACTTGCAAGGGCAGCCTCGTACCTCTTATGGAACTTCTTTACTTCCTCTTCGGACAGCTTATTGGCCTGCTCATGGTTGAGGTCCTTACCTATCATTTCCTTACACGTCCCCGAAGACACAAGTTGTTCCTGAAAGTTATTTTCGTCTAGCTGTGTGGGGACTTCATCTATGAGTTGCTCAATCTCCATATATTCTAACGTCATACGGGAACCTTAACGCAAAGACCATGTAGGAGTGCTCATGGGTCTTTAAGTAACGCATGTATTCGTGTAACTGTTCCTTGGATATCTCGCCACCATAGTCGGAGAGGATGGCTTCCAGATCACTCTTACTGGGTGTGTAGAAGACGACCAGGGCGCCAATGTTTTCCCTAAAAGGCTTAGAGACGCTGGTCAGCTGCTGCGAGAGCAACCAAACGCTAATATTGTCTTGTCTACCGCTAAAAGCAAGCTTTACTAACTCGGAAGTGCGTCTTTTGACGTCATCCCCACATGCAATGTCGTCCAGTATGAGCAAGGTTTGCGTATCCTTAGGGAATTGTCTATGCCAGAACTTAAGATGGTTGGATAACTCGTTGGGATCTAAGATATCTACAAAGAAGTCGTCGTCTTTTACGCTGCTCAAGTTCTGAGTTCATCTGTGGCTGCAGTCCTACAGTCCTTTGGTCCACCAGAAGCAGCAGGAACATCAACATTCTGTAAAATGATTGATGGTTTCTTCGACTGCCTCAATGTGCGGAGCCCCAGAGAGCATCAGAGAGCATCAGAGAAAAAGGAAACCATTGTTAGCACCATATACATAACCAGACGATAACAGATTTCAATGGTTATTGGATTTCCTTCAGTATCTGAAGACCTGGAAATAAAGCACAGAAAACAGACCTGGCAATTTTACCCAGAATACAAGCCGTATGTTTATTTCTTGGCAGACATATGAGGGCTTCATAGTCACTTGCCACTCTGCTGTTGAAGCTACAACATTCCTCCTTCAAGAAGGAATGGACTTTGTTTTGACAGAAAGGTTTTGTCAAGACCCTGTGGAAGAGTACTTTGGCCATCAGCGACAGTTGGGTCGAAGGAATGATAACCCAGACATCCGTATGTTTGGATATAATGCCAATACCATACGCATTCAGAAGTCTGTTTCCTGCCAGAGCGGCAATACAAGAGGGAGGAGAGATAAGCATGGGAAGAGATTTCGGAAGAAAAACTACCATGCAGAAAAGCTAAACGCAGCAATTAGCAATCTTGACAGTAGAGATTGTGAATAAAAAGGATTTAGTATTAATGAGTGGTACTAAATATTGGTAATGGTTTAGTGTGAACACTCTACTGTATAGACACTTGTCTTGTTTTAATATAATATGCCCAGAAATTAATATACCAATTTCCTTAAAATTAATAATCTTTATTCATATATTTTCCTAATTTTTTTTATGGCAATGATATTATTATTGGAATTTAATAACTGGTAAATAATTCAACAGAAACAACTGCCAATTGAACAGAAACATTGCACATATAATAAATAGCACATTTTTATAGTCTTTCTCCTTTTAGAGACTGTAGAAAGAGGAGATTTATTTACGACAAGCATAGTCAAAAAAAATTCTTATTGGTTTACAGAAAATAGCTGATATTTAATAAACACACTTTAAAATATGTGATAGTTTTGTCTGAGTTCATGAACTTATTATATTATTTGTAGGACAGAGATAGTGAGACTACTAGTGTTTACTGACAATATATAGACAGTGTAGTGTTTCAAGCATAATTTCTTAAGGACTTCGTTGGACTTCTTGTTCTTGGTGAGCTCTGCTTATTTCTTTGCGAAGCGCTTTGGTCTTTGTCATCTTAGAGGAGATTTTGTGCTTTTGGACAATGTCTTTAGCAAGAGAAAATGATCGAACTTTAACATACAAGTTTAATATGCTGTAAAGGACATCTTTCCCTACGCTATCTTCTATTACTAGTTCAGAATTAGATACAATTGAATTATAGCTAGATATAACTTTCTCGTCATGAACACATTTGTGCACTATGCTTGCAATGTTGATGTTTTGTGGCTCAGCTTTAAGAAATATAGTTTCAGCATCACAGTCCTCCACGATCCAAACATGCAGTCAAAGTTTGAGAACTTTTATCAGTCATCACCTAGTTTTTCAGATTTTAAGACTGACTTGGCCTGCTGACATTCAGACTGTCCACAATTCTTGGATTTCATTATTCTCTTATGGAGATTATGCAAGACATAGCCTCCAAGGTATTGCAAACCATGCACTTCTTTATCAGACAAAGATGTGTATCTTCCTCAATCTGGCCATTAGCTTCTTTGCTGAGAGATTCGTTGATAACAGTGTAGCTGCACTGCGTGATAATCCAGGGAAATACTTTGTTGCATTTAGTGAACTTGTGCATAATATCTACAATAAAACTTTTCCTTTTATAACAGAAAATTCTTCCGATTCTTCAGCAGGCTAAATAAAGCTGTAAGCTTTTATCTCATCCCTCATAGATTCGTTATAGATCAAGTTATCTAGCAACTTGAGCTTCACGTCGTCGACCAAGACAACAAGGACATCAGTAGTCATTGAGGTGTTTGTACTCGATTCTTCCTCCTGTTGTCTTGGAATTGGTTCTGAAGCTGTTGGGATTGACTTATCGTGGTTCATAGTAATATGTCGTTTAAGTCCTCGTATGCTCTTACACCAAGAGAACATGATCTAAGAGAAGGAATCCCCGTACCCCATCATGTGCACACTTTGATTCTATTTTTAGAATCTATTCTTATCTTATTATTTATCTATTCTAAAAATATCATCCAATGATACCGTTTATTTGATCGTTTGATTTTCTGCACGGGCATAGTACGCGCGCGCTCTACGCTTTTTGCTAACGTTTTCTTGTGCTTTTCTTACGTTCAAATGCTGTTCAAATGTTCAAATCTACCATCAAGATGACGATGTGGGTCGAAAGCTTTGAAAAATAAACGTAAAAATACTCCAGAAAGTTGAACAAATTACTACTTTAATTTCCTGTCGTATTTGTCAATCTTTCGACGTGCACATTCATATTCAGGGCAGAGTCGAAATAATGGAAAAACACCAAAAACTTAAGCAAACAGCGTAGAGCGCGCGCGTACTATGCGCGTGCAGAAAATCAAACGATTAAATAAATGCGCGTGCAGAAAAACAAATGGTTTAAAAATAGCATCAAACTGTGCACATGATGGTTACAAGGCTATATAGGGGGGATTCCTTCTCTTAGTTAATTTTCTCTTGCTTGCACTCTATTGCAGAATTCACATGTAACTTCATCTTTTTTGACCTAAAAAAAATCGATTGAAGGATTTCAAAGTTAACTATAGATAAGCTAATAACAGTGAGTAAAGAACAACTACTTTGTCGATTTCTAGACAAAATGAATCAAAATGATAGTATAAAGATGATAGATAGATGATTTATATTCAAACAGAGTGGGAGATTATTCTCTTTGTATTATCAAGACTATAGTAAATCTTGAAATTTGAATCGGAATTCCATTGACAGTACAGTATTTGCGATGAACGCTGTTATACGTATAACTTGAGCAAGGAATTTTGCGACGGTTTCTAAAATAATATCAAGTCAATGTTTTAGACTTACCTCATCTACAGCTTCTAAGAATTCCCGTTCGATGTCCTCGTCCGCCACTAAAATATCGAGTATTGCTTCCAAATTGTCTCCAAATACGAACTCTTCACTGTCGGCCGCCATATTTGTTTTCAATGTGTGCACGGTCAGTGTCACGTGATGGTACGTTTCAACATCAAATGCGAAACAATAGGCCGGTCCTTTGAAGTTCCCCGGCTTTCATAACCATTCCCCTCTATTAACTATGATTAACAGTAAGGCTCTCTTTAAAATATATTAGAACACCGCCGACATGGTTGTCACGATCTTTTCTCACGAAATTGTAATTAGAAATCGAAATCCAATCATCTGACACGTCTTCACTTAGATGAGTTTGAGCAAGAGAAAACTAACTAAGAGAAGGAATCACCCCCCCCCCCCCCCCATATACCTTGTAACCATCATGTGCACAGTTTGATGCTATTTTCAAACCATTTGTTTTTCTGCACGCGCATAGTACGCGCGCGCTCTACGCTGTTTGCTTACGTTTTTGGTGTTTTTTCCGTTATTTCGACTCTGCCCTGATTATGATGTGCACGTCGAAAGATTGGCAAATACGACAGGAAATTAAAGTAGTAATTTGTTCAACTTTCTGGAGTATTTTTACGTTTATTTTTCAAAGCTTTCGACCCACATCGTCATCTTGAGCGTAGATATGAACATTTGAACAGCATTTGAACATAAGAAAAGCACAAGAAAACGTTAGCAAAAAGCGTAGAGCGCGCGCGTACTATGCGCGTGCAGAAAATCAAACGATCAAACAAACGGTATCATTGGATGATATTTTTAGAATAGATTCTAAAAATAGCATCAAAGTGTGCACATGATGGGGCACGGGGATTCCTTCTCTTAGATCATGTTCTCTTGGTTTCAGTGATGCCAAAAATGTCAAAGTTGACTTCATTCAAGATATGTTGTACTTCTCGGAGTTTGTTGGCCAGGCCGTTAATATTTAAATGACTAATTTTGAGATTTTTATCTCCAACTTCTTGTCGTAGAAAACAAAATATGTCGTCTTCAAGCACATGAGTCTCAACATCATTGGAGCTAGTATCGTGTACTGGAGTGGAAGCCACACTTTACACAGACGGGACATATCCAGGAGAAGGTAGACATATTCTGCATAATAGTATAAGTACTAGGACTAATAGAGCCATATTTAATATGCCACCAAAGAAGACAGTTGTCACACTCGATTGGACGATGGTTGGAGGCGACAGTTCTTGCACACAAAGGACATGTATCTTTAAGAGTCGTTACCACAGGTTCAGAAGGACCTGGATTTAGAGCTATATCAACACTTGTGGATAGTCGAGTTAGTTGAAAGCGAGCAGAAGCGTTCGGATAATAATTTATACATGAAGCAAGATACTTCTTCCCTCGCAGGTGCATATTGTGAATTCGATCCCTCATAATTAAAGTACTCGTTTCTGTAAGGCCAGCTGTATTTGTAAGGCGATTAAAAGTACTCCAGTTATTTAGCACGTTTATATTCACATTAGTAGTGATATAAACCAACAGAAACGCTATTAGGGAACTCATTTTTAAGGTTTTAGCGGGACGATGAAAAGGAGCCGTCATCTTTAACCACAGGCAACCCGTCCTTTCTACATACCTACCTACATAACTACCTACCATACCTAGAAACCTACCACCTACCTACCTACCACCTACCACCTACCTACCTACCTACCTACCTACCACCTACCACCTACCCACCTACCCACCTACCCACCTACCCACCTACCCACCTACCCACCTACCCACCTACCCACCTACCCACCTACCCACCTACCCACCTACCCACCCACCCACCCAAAATTGAGTAGGTATGAGAATCTTTGTTTCACTTGCAGTAAGGAATGAGTTACAGTCACGCACTAAACAAATTAGGGAAAATTAAATAAAGCCTTAATAAACATGGTGAGAATGCAGAGATGTTATAATGATATAGGTATTTTGCACTAACAGGTCATGTGACCCCACCTTGAAAACAAAATGTTGTGTCAGAATGAACACCAGAATTGAAAAGTCAAAGCATTTATGGATTATAGCAAACTTTCAGCTTATAGCAACTCTCAGATTATTTGATTCGCGTCTCGGTAAACATTCCCCGTTATTCACTGAGGCTGAGACAAATGATTGTTTTAGTATAAATACACAGGTGATTCGTTTAAAAAAAGAAAAACAGAGAAGATAAAAGACATTTAAAATTAGGAAAATTTTAATTGAAGTAACAAACGCGGACTTCAATAACAACAGGCGAACTCCGACTTTGGGAATCTAGACAGTTTGTTTGAGATTATTTAATAGTTTTAAGTGCTTTTTTACATTTGAACTAAGTAAGTGCAAATTTGGATTTATACGCGATAGAACGAATTATTAAAACTAAGATTCAATACATAAACAGTTTACAAACATATTAAAAGATCGGTACCTTGTCCAGATGTTAACTTCTAACTTGAAGTCCTAACTTGACCTCTTAAGACGAAATCACTTAAAGTGCTACTACGACGAAAATCGCTCAAACTTGGATTCAGCTGAAACTTCCTAAGAATACTCTTTAAAGGTCCAATAATCACTGTATGAAGTGTTTTCTCGATTACTTTTTGGAGTCTGTGACGTCATACACTCAATATCGAACATCGCTCCATACATTTCTTTGTAGTTTATGATCAAAATATCAGTAGTAAAGGGAGAAAGAAATACCCAAACAACCCAAAATATAAATTATAGTCACAAGTAATGTGAAATAAGCACATTAGCTACCCTTTGGGCTTCATAAAAATAAAATAAAATAAGGATTTATATACAAAGAAATATATGTTTGAGTTTTTTGTTTTGAGTTGAGTTTTTACAAGTTTGAGCGATTTTCGTCGTAGTAGCACTTTAAGCACGGGCGACTGCCACGCGTCCCAAACTAAACTAACGAAATCTGATACCCACTTAAGAAAAACAGTGACTGTGTTGCGTAACATCAGTCACATTAGTAACATATTCACCTCCAATAAACCAATGAGCGCGCGCGGAAGGACACAAGTTGGTATATGCTAATGATTTATATATATATATATCTAACCTGTTTTATGAAAAGGTACCCCTCCCCCCCTAACATCAGCACACATAGGGGGTCTGAATTTCACACTGGAATGCTCTGCTAGTGAAAGGTCAATTCCTGTTTTAGCGGTTTGTGCACACCCCTAGCTCGTCACTCCTTCCCTTCCACTCCCTATTCCCAAACCAAACCTCCCCCCCCTCTCTTACCTTAATAATCTTGTCAGTTTGTCAGGTGTGCATGCATGCACTGGCTAAGTGTTGGGCCTGTGAGAATAACAAAAAAACAACAAAACAAATTAAAGCCTTAAGCTAAGCTTGGCTCTGAGATTGGAAGGCTTTGCAGAGGCAATGGGAAGGCGTTGACGTCAGAACTAGGCTTGGCTGATCTGATTCTATGCCTTTGAAAAAGTGCAATGTTTCCTAAATCAAATGGCATAGCATGCAAATGCTTGGCGACCAACAACCATTGAACAAGAATACTTAAATAGCTGCAAACCACAGAAAGGCACCAATTATTGTTTTGGCCAGCCATGCATGGCCCAATCGGCTTATTCATGCAAATTTACTGATCGAAAATCATCTATTCTGGGTAAAAAGTGAAAAATTCAGACATGATTTTCAAAAACTAAGCTCTAGAGGAAACCCCTTCAGCCTTAACTTCACTCGAATGGCTCAGAGTAGGTTTGGAATTCTAAAATCAAACTGAATTCGTGACACCCTAGGCTCTTTCGGGCAAGTCCTGGACCAAGAGTGAAGAGTAAGTTCTGGAGGGGAAGGGCGTTCCAGCATAGTGACCTTCTTAAAAAACAGGTTAGATAGCAAAGCACAATTCAGCTATTTCCGCTAGCCATCCTTGGGCAAAGCGTGCAGCATAGCAAATCACTATTCAGCTATTTTCACTAGCTATCTTTGGGGAAACCTTGCAGCATATTAGCAAAGCACAATTCAGCTATTTCCGCTAGCCATCCTTGGGCAAAGCGTGCAGCATAGCAAATCACAATTCAGCTATTTTCACTAGCTATCTTTGGGGAAACCTTGCAGCATTCTAACCTGTTTTATGAAAAGGTACCCCTCCCCCCTAACATCAGCACACATAGGGGGTCTGAATTTCACACTGGAATGCTCTGCTAGTGAAAGGTCAATTCCTGTTTTAGCGGTTTGTGCACACCCCTAGCTCGTCACTCCTTCCCTTCCACTCCCTATTCCCAAACCAAACCTCCCCCCCTCTCTTACCTTAATAATCTTGTCAGTTTGTCAGGTGTGCATGCATGCACTGGCTAAGTGTTGGGCCTGTGAGAATAACAAAAAAAACAACAAAACAAATTAAAGCCTTAAGCTAAGCTTGGCTCTGAGATTGGAAGGCTTTGCAGAGGCATTGGGAAGTATAAAATATAATATTAAGTAAATAAATATTTGAATTGGATTTAGCGTGGCATTTTTACAGAGAAGTTCTTTGTCCACTGAATTCCACTTGGAATTTTAAAAGTTTTTTTTTTTTGTGGAGGGATTAAAATTGGAAAAGTGTGAAGAAAATACTCAAGTCACCGTTTAAAAAAAGCAACTCTCCTCGTTTAAGACATATAGAGACTAGTAATTGAAATTTGAATTTACTGGGATGGCATGCCTAGTGCTCTAAAAAATAGATAGATTCTAGCTCACTGACCTGTTTCAGCCCATTCCTCATCTTCAGATGCAGCTTTGATAACTTTTTCACGCTCATCTCCATTCTTGTATGACAATAATGTGTGAACTAAAAGTAATATATATAATTATTTAGGTACTGCCTAAAAGCGGAGCTCCCGATACGGAAGTCACAGGGAGAACAATTTGAATGAAACTGAAAGGTAAAAATAAGATAGGGGAAAAAAATATTCAATTTTATTATATGATTACCAATGAAATATCAATTTTTCTCTATTTCGAAAAATTGATATCTTCACACGTGAAAATAACATGTTATTTTCACGTGTGAAAATAACACCATTGCGATGGCTATTCAAAAATACAAGGAAAGAATTGCCTAAAAAAGCCAAAACATACTTCATTGATAATTATATAATAAACAGAATATTAACATGGCCGCTTGGAGATACGAATTTTATCTTCTCGTGTTGAAAATCTCTCACTCATTCGCTACGCTCACTCGTGAGAGATCTTTTCAACACTCGAACATAAAATTCGTATCTCCGCGCGCCTATGTAATATCCTCTATATTTTCTATTCGAAATGATGATAATTTCTCCCATAATATAAACCATGCAGTGAAATCGAATCGAAATGCACTACATCGTTTTTTGTTGGTGTTTTTTTTTTTTTTTTTTTGCGCGAGTATACTCTCCCACTAAGGAATCTTGTACACAGCTCACCACCACCCCTAGGGGTCAGTTTTGTTCTTGGAAGATTCTTCGACAAGGTTTTCCAAGGCCGACAATTTAATGCTTTGAATCAATTTTACTTAAAAAAACGAAAGCTAACTACAGATAATACAATACAATATCAAGTTTAGTGAATTTTACCTCGGATGTCTTTCATTGAAATCCAAAATCTGAAGATTTAAGACAAAGCAAGACCAAAGAACAGACTTGAAAACTGGTTAGGGTGAGCAAAAAATTAGGTTTATTTAATTAGGTCTTTTACAGTTTTCCAAAAAACAAAGCTTACATTCATTTAAACTTGACAAGAACTGAGACAAAAAAGAAAATAATACAAAAGGCAAAATCATACTTGCTCGAAAAGGTTAATAAACCGAGTTGAATATTTGGTGTATATTTATATTTCATTCAATGATTAAATAAATTATCTGTAGAAAGATATAAAACTTAAAAATGAAAGTCTGCTTTGTTTTGCCGATGGGACCCCGTGATAGGAGGCGACAAAGCTGCATTTTTCTTGAACAAAAAACATTCGATAGTTGTTTAAAAAACAACCGAATTGTTAAAGATTTACAAAGCTAAATAAAGGACGAATATTTGTTGCCGTAATATGCTCTCACTCTTATTTTTTCTCCAGAATTAAAATATATCAAGAGTGAATGTCAGTAAAAATCAAACAAAATTTGAAAATTCGCGGATACGGCCAGAAAATCGATTCGGCTTACATTTTCTCTATTGATAGGACTGGATGAGTAGGTAAAGGAAATGGGAGGGATTTGATCAAATATCTATTATTTTGAAAAATTACGAGCAAAAACGATTTCAGCCTGACTTTCGCTCAATCCGACCCACGCGACCTCGGTATTTAGGCGTTTTATAAGTGTTCTGTACAAACGCTAAAACAAAAGCAAATTTATTTATTGATCGTATCTATGTTAATTGGACCTAGTACAATCAAGATTTAGTAATTTTAACAGATATGAATTATTTTTGAGAAGAACAGAGGCCTTTTAAAATGACGACATGCATAGAGTAATAAATTCACCTGTAAACCAACTATCATTCGAGCAAAGAATAATGTATGTGGTATTTTATCAAAACTCTCAATATTTTCACCAGATATCCTCGAAAGGAAGTTCTTTAAGCTACTTTAAAAAAATTCCGGGCTCTTTTTGATTTTGGCAGCATACACGCCCTTTAAGTTTCGAAAATATTGAGTCTTACTCCACACACTGAAATCGACAACAAACTGCATCCGCGAAAGAGGAAGTCAAATAATTTTTTTTCTAGACCGAAAAAATACTTAAAAGTACTCCTTAATACCTTAAAACGATTCCTTGGTATGTCTAGCTATTTTATATTTAATTAAGTAAAATATTTTGGGAGACAAACTGGAGTTTGGAATCCGCGTTCGGACTGACTTATTGATAGCTAACTAAGTATGCCTTGGTTCTGAAATGGCACTTCGGTTGTGCTATAATACTAAATGAAAATAATTTATATTAAAGCGTTATGTCAAAAGTAAAAGCAACTTTTAACTAATATTACTTCATTTTCGTTTGAAGGAACCTTACCGAGAACTTTCACCATATGAGTTTTAATAAAATGCCAGTAATAATAACTTGTAGATTTCCAATTACCTTCATGAATATTTAAATTCAAATTCCCTCTGATCACGTTCACGTTGGTCGTCTTACAAACAAGATGTCGTGTTCCTTCAAGATCATATGCGGAGTAGAATGCGGCTCAGAAAATCGTCATTCCATTAGTGTCTTGCTGTAAAGAAATAGCGAATCATAAGAAATCGCTCGATTTTTTCGGTATAGAGACTGAGGTGGACCTCATACTTGCTCGATGTGAAATTTTCAATTCATCGCGTTCAAATACTCAAGAGATGACTATTTGTCCATCACATCGATCAAGGCTAGGAATCGGTTGGAGTAGGACAAGGAAGTCATGCTGTATGCCCCCCTCGATTTCCAAACACTCAAGAGATTCAAGACGTGCTCCAACGGCACAAAGGGGAATCAATTTCTTTCAGTCTCGCAAAATAATGGAGATAACAAAAGAGCTTATCCCAGTTGGTTCTGGTAAGCAATGAAAAACTAATATACTTATAAGATGTTATAATTTGTTGCTGTTATGAAATGTTTACTGCTCTTATAGTGTTGGCTAGTTAGGCGATGGTATATACTGATTTAATTCAATGGTTAATGAGTTACTAAGTGTTCATGATAGGGGTATCTCTCAATAAATTTGTGATTGTTGAGACTTTGCTGGGCCTTTTGCAACAACAGCTCACGTGACCCTACCTCCCGTAAAAAGAGACGTTGAGTCAAAATAAACATCAGCAATGGAAAAACACCTCAATATTAGCAAGATGGCAAAGTTTCAGCTTATAACATGTAACACAGGAGAAATGGCAATTTATTGCCATTTCTCTTATAACCATCGTTATGAGCTAAAACTTTTGCTCTTTTACTGTAATAATATCGAGGTGCTCTTTTCATTTCTGATGTTGAGTTTGACGCAACTGTTCATTTTAAGGGGGTAGGGTCACGTGACCTGTTGTTGTAAAATGCCTATTGTCTCAGCTCTCCCACACAGTCAATAGCTGTCATTACGGTTGCAATGACTGATTATGCATTGTATCTACCCAGTAGTCTCGCTTGAATGATCCTTAAAACAAATAAGGTTCTCTCATTGCGGGGTCAACTGAAATTACAGCTAGTGATTACCAAACTATAAGACCTTGGTACTAAGGACCCCTAAAAATTTTGTTTCATTCGCATGAATTTATTCTGAATGCCAGAATACGCGTAGGGGATCTATTGTGTAAACCAACATGGCTGTCGCGTGAAAAAGGCCCATACTGGGCTGGACATACGTTTCTTTGTTCTGACTTTACAAATCCGTCCAGTCATGTGGGTTTCCATGAAGATTTGCGCATGCAAGTTCCGTAGAAGTCGGTTATAAATTCAAAAAACTCAAACTTGGGGCAGAGACATCAAGCAACAATTACGATTACACAACAGTACCTGAAGGGTGATTATAAGGTATCTACCGAATAGAGAAGCATTCGTTGCCTGTGTAAATTTACTAATTTAATCAATTGATCCGTTTAATATCTTTTTTTAGTTGCATGTTGTTGAATCGTCGACCATTTCAGATCATTGTCGCGTTTATGCGCTTAGTGACCCAAACGACGCAGACTTTAAAGGTGATTGTGACCATCTCCACCTTGATTCATGTGCGCAATGCTCTCAGTTGAATAACGTATTGTATAACGTATCTGGCTGATGGTAGATTGTCTTCGTTTGCTGAAAAAGGAAATGCCTTACCTGGAAAAAGCGTACTATAAACAAGACAACGCTGGCTGTTATCATAGCGGAAACTCCATTATATCTGCTAAGCTGGCCGGTGATGTTGCAGGCGTGGAGTTAACTGTAAGTAACTGGAGTAACTGGAGTTAAGGCCACCTATGTTGCTGCTACAACTGCTAGCACACTTGTAAGAGAATGATAGGACTGGGCTCCCTGTGGAGGGAGTTCTGGGTGACATGGGGAAGAGAGATGTGTTTAGAAAAAGGATGTAGAGAGAGAGAGAACTGGAATTGTAAAGAAAAGAAAAAAAAACCGTTAGTTGGATTAAATCTTAAACAGGAGTTTTGGAGACCATATTCAGAAATTATCGTACATGGTCCTTCGAGCCGGATTGTTGAGCTATGGCGACAAAGAAGGAAAAAATTAGACAAGGGCACCGATTAGTGGTGAGGAATTTGAAAGACACAGTGAAGACGACACTCGTGGAGCATAGCCAAAATGACCAGAGCATCAAGTTAAATCAATTGAAAAGAACTCTAGAGGACAAGATTACGAAGCTGAACGAATTGGACGACGAAATCTTGGAGAAAATTGAGAATGAAGGTGAAATATTTACCGAGATCGCCGAGGCGGGAAAATTTACCGAATTAATTCATGAGCTACAAGCCAAAATAGATGCAGCACTTTCATCGAAAGAAACTACAGCACCGAGCGGATCTGCTAACTCTACACCAACCAGTTCTACAGCAACCAAACTTCCCAAGCTAGTTTTGAAGAAATTTCGAGGAGAGCCAACTGAATGGCAATCGTTTTGGGATAGTTTCAAGAGCGCCGTACACGACAATGGCGGGCTGTCAAACATCGACAAATTCAACTACTTGAAAGGGTTGGTGGAAGGGAAGGCTGAATCTACAATTTCCGGACTTCAACTGACTGAAGGAAATTACCAAACAGCTATAGACCTACTACAACGACGTTTTGGAGACAAACAGACAATAATAAGCAGTCATATGGATTATTTATTGAAAATTCCTCCGCTTAATTCATCGACTACTTCATCTTATGGAGCATTGCTCGTTCCTGTCATCGTAAGGAAATTACCAGAAGAAGTAAAATTGAATAACAGTCGATAAATTAAAGGGACTTGGGAGTTAGATCCATTGCTGACATTGTTGAGAGAGGAAGTGGAAAATCGGGAACGGTGTGCTGGAGTTCAGGCTTCCGGACAACGGAGTGAATCGAACTCAAGAAGATCTTCATTTACCTGGGGGAAAAGTAGTCCCACAACAGCAGCCACATTGTTTACGAGTGAAACGACAAGATCAATAACATGTTCTTATTGTAGAGGAGAACATGCTTAAGCTACTTGCCATGTAGTTACTGATAAAGCAAAAAGAAGACAAGAATTACGTAAGCAAGGACGCTGCTTCAGGTGTCTGAAGAAAGATCATGTTGCCAAGGATTGTACTTCAGCAAAGGTATGTCCTAAATGTTCTGGAAGACATCATGTAAGCTTGTGTGAGGAGAGCCAATCCAGACAATCAAGTGAGAATAAGCCAGCACCAAATTCAGCACCACAGACATCTGGCACCACATCTCATCAACAAACTAGAGAGACAAGCACAAGCAGTGCTGCCACCCATAACCTTCACGTGAGATCATGTGATAGCATTTTACTTCAAACTGCACAAGCCATCGTGGAGTCACCATATTCCAATTCTAGCATGAGAATTAGAGTCATATTTGACTCAGGGAGTCAGAGGAGTTGTTACTCAACATGTTAAGGAACAATTGAGCTTGAACCCTGGAAAGAGAGAGTCATTAATGATAAAAACATTTGCAAATAACGAGTCATCAGAGTTGCGAATTTGTGAAAACGTGGAATTGATTGTTAAAGATAAGAATGGACGATTTGCTGCTTGGGTGAATTTATTTGTTGTACCAACCATCTGTCAACCATTAGGAAGTCAAGAAATTGACAAGGCGAAAAGGAACTTTGCATATTTGAACGATATTGAACTAGCTGATACCAATGAGGGAGAATCGGGTATTGAAATTGACATGCTTATTGGAGCAGATTTTTATTGGAAGTTCTTTACAGGGAACACCAAACAGGGGGAGGTCAGTGGACCAGTGGCAAGTGAAACAAAGTTGGGCTGGGTGCTGTCAGGGCCCATGCCATCTTCCAGAAATAGTCTACTGTCAAGTGTCAATCTTGTATCTACCCATGTTTTGAAAGTTCAGTCAACAGTACAACCTCTTGTTGACCTTAGAGATACAGAACCAGAACCCTCACAGGAACTGGTGAACAAACTATGGAGCTTAGATTCCATTGGAATTTTAGATACGGAGACAATTCATGAATCATTCCAGAAGAATATCTCCTTCCAGGAAGGTAGATATGTTGTCAGATTGCCAGTTAAAGAGAAACACAAGCCCCTACCAGATAATTACGGGTTGGCCCTGTCTCGACTGGACTCGCTAGTGAGACGACTACGAAGAGACCAAGACATCGACAAGGAATATAACCAGATCATAGAAGAACAAGAGCAGAGTGGAATCATAGAGAAGGTAAAGCCTAATGAGAGGGACACTGCAGAAGAGATCCATTACTTACCACATCAGGCGGTGATAAGAAAGGATGCATTGTCTACCAAGTTGAGAGTTGTTTATGATGCCAGTTCCAAGGTCAGTTCAAGGTACCCATCACTCAATGACTGTATACATACTGGACCAGCTCTGTCAAGTGCACTACTGGATATTTTGATACGCTTAAGAGCCCACAAGGTAGGATTAGTTGCTGACATTGAAAAGGCCTTTTTGAACATTTGTGTCGAGGACAGCCAAAGAGATTTGATGAGGTTCCTATGGGTAAACGATGTAAATGCAGAAGATCCAGAAGTAGAAGTCTACAGATTTAACAGGGTACTCTTTGGAATGAACTGTTCCCCTTTTTTACTTAATGCTACCTTGAACTATCACATCAAGTCATACTATGATGATAATCTTACTCTTGCTGAGAGAGTACTGGATGGGTTTTATGTTGATGACTGGACATCTGGGGGGAATGATGAAGCAGCAGTAAGGGGGACACGCGGAGCGTCCGCATTGCTAAAAATCACATATCGAAAAACACCAGCCCCCCCTGGGGTTTTGGAGGTAGGTTAAAGGCCCTACAGGGGGTCTTGCGCGATCCGGCCGCATCAGCGATAAGTCCCTTACTGCTGCTGTGTTGGGTACCGCAAACGGAGGTAAAATATCTTATAAATATACGATGCACGAATGTAAGAAGTTCGCCAATTAGAAGAGTGTATGGATTGTCCGCGCCTCGACAACCATGTTTCGGCTACCTTTTTTTGTGTTCCAAAAGATGTCCATTCCAAGAATTGCTATTTCAAAGAGTGTCTCAGAATGTTAACATTTAGGTTAAATCTTTGTTAAGTATGTGTGGAAACTATTTCAAAGAGTGTCTTAGAATGTTAACATTTAGGTTAAATATTTGTTAAGTATGTGTGGAAGAGTGTATGGATTGTCCCTGCCTCGACAACCATGTTTCGGCTACCTTTTTTTGTGTTCCCAAAAGGTGTAGTGCTTCGAAAGGGGGCTGCGAGTCACCGCTACCTTTTTTGTGTGCTCCAAAAAGAAGGATAGATTTGCGCAAAGAGTTCCAAAATACATTCCTATTTTTCTTGTTGTTTTGTTATCAGACAACAATAAATATCAGACCCCCTTTCGAAGAGGGTTTGCAAAGAAGATCTTGGTTTGCGCAAAGAGTTTCCAAATACATTCCTATTTTTCTTGTTGTCTGCTAGCAAAGCAACAAGAAATATAGGGACCTACTTTTGGGAAGGGTGTAACTCTGGGGTACACCCTTTGCACCAATCTATCCTTTCTTGTGTGTCCCCAAAGATGTGCATTGCTGTCGTCGATCCATATTCCAAAAGGTGTAGTGCTTCGAAAGGGTGTCTGCCAGATCGACACCCTTCTCTGCAAACCCTCTCGAAAAAGGGGTCTGATATTTATTGTTGTCTGCTAACAAAACAAGAAAAATAAGATCGTTAGGGAGCCAGACGGGCCCCTTTATAGACCCCAAAGTTACTTGCGACACTTCTGCGCTATCTTTGCCGCGGTAGTTCTCCAAAAATATTTGTATTGTTCTTTGTTTTCCTAGCATGTATGCAGCTATACCTGTGGCTATATACAAATACATCTATATCTATGGATCCATAGTGTTTGTCCATGGAATACCCCTATGGATCCATAGGTGTCTAGACACAAAAAACATGTGGTTGTAGATATATATGGCAACACCCAAGATACTATCCGAAGAGGAAATCGCAGACCTTTTGGAAGACCGCAAGAATGGTATGGGGCTGCAGAAGGTAGCCAAAAAGTACGGTATAGGAATACCCAAAATACGCAGGATAGAAAAAGAAAATGGAGTAGAGGTTGCAATACCCGAGAAGCCGCCAACCACGGATCTGCAGAAACATTTCCTGGAAGTACAGGATTCTTTTTCTATTGTCCTCGACGACCTACAGAAAACGAAAGAAGAATTGCTGCTGCGCATAGGCGATCTGGAGAAACAGCTGCCAACCGCGGCGGAGAGCGATTTGGAAAGCCTATCCAGCGAGGCAGACGATCTGTCCGACGAAGTAGAGGAAGTATCCACAAAAATAGACTGGCAAATAGCTGGCAATGTGCTATTTGCAGTCGTGGGAATTGGAGCCATTGTTTGGGCGAGCATGCAAGAACCCAAAGTCGTATACAAATATATCCCGGCGCCTATGCGACCAAAATCTACGATTCCGGAGATGGAGTAGAGACGTACACCAGTCTATCCTTTCTTTTGTTGGCGGTGGTCTTTTCCCTGCCTATCTTGCAATATAGCGGCGGCGAAATATGCGCCCAGTCTATTTTTTGCGCCTGCAGGAAGTGCCCCCAGACGGGCGTGGTTGCATGTTCCGCCGTGCAGCCCTCCAATACGCACTCGGAGCATCGGGGGGATAGGAACAGAATGGTCCTTTCTTTTCCCCTGTAGGTGGTTCTTGCGTAGCGCCAGCATTGGTATTCGCCCGGCTGCATATGCAGCGCCTGCACACATTCTTTGTTTGGCGGTGCTGGGACTTCTAGTAGTCTGGATGGATTTTTGGGTATTCCATGGTCTATCTTTCCCACCAATTCGTGGTAGGTGTCCAAACCGGGGCCTTCGGGTACGAAGATCGTAGCTGCGTTGTTCTGCCACTCCAACAGTACTTCTTCCCCAGGTATGGCGGTGTGCACGTAGCCGCTGCTTTCGAACTTCCCCGCCGCCAATGCATCCAACATCGCAGTCGTAGCCCAAGCCACCGAGGCTTCTTTGCCGCGGCGTAGAACTACGCGGTGTCCCCTCGCAGGCCAATCGGGGTCTTTGTTCCTTGGCACTGCGTATCCTAGTATTTTGTAGTCGCCTGGGGGTATGCACTTTGGTCCCTCCAAAGAACAATTTGTGCAAATTCTCGGCACGCCGGTGAGTCCTATCCAACAGCTTTTTGTGCTTTTGCAGCTCTTCCTCTATCTTTCGCCTGTCTTCTTCTTTTTGCTGCAGGATGTTCTGCCGCTGCTCTTGCAGTTCTGCGTGGTATCTTTTCGTAGCTTCGACCCACTCGTCTCCCTCCAAATCGTCCCGTATGTCTTCCATTCTCTGCTGTCGTTTTCTTTTGGATAGGAAGGATATTCTGCGGTCCGTAGGCACTTCCAAAATACCAAAGGCACTCTTTTCTACTCCGATCCTTTGCGCCTTCTTGGTACGCCATATCCACTCCGCGTGTTCCGTGGTTGGAAGAAACTCTGCGATCGTAGGTGCGTTCGTATGCACGCGGGTTGGAAACTTGGACTCCGCTAGTACGGTTGGGGCATCTTTTGTGTAGCAGCGCAGCGGTAGTATTTCCACCGGATCCAATTCTTGCACGTCTATGCGGAATATGGGGCATTTGCGCAGACCAAACTCTGCTATAGTCCAAAGTACACATTGCTCCCACTTTTCGTTGCCCCGTACGCGTACGCCAGCTATCCTACCCGTTCCTGCGTGGCAGTACCAGGCAAGGAATATTTCTTTTGTCTCCTCGCAGCAAATACACAGGCATCTGTCCAAATGTTCTGCGAGCCCCAACCACATGTTCTTTGGCGGCTGCACTACGAATATGTCTCCTAGCGGCGCTATGGTTTCTGCAATGGCATTGGTGTGTTCTTTGGAGAAATCTCTGCCATAGATGGATATTTCCACGCGCGTACATCCTCTTTTTTGCACGTCGGGGTGTAGGAAAGTTCTGCGCAAATGGTCGTTTGGGCAATCCACATACTCTGCAAGTTTTGCTCCTACTGGATTTTGCACTTCTCCGGCTTCGAAGTTGGATACTATTTTGTTGTATATTTTCGTGCGTTTGCCTTTTTCTAGCCAAGTACAAACATGCCCGCCTACTTGGTGTTCGTTGTCCAAAATGGTTCCTACGCGCCAACCGACACTATACTGCATTTCGTAGCCCATTTGCCGCAGTCTGCGCACCAAAGCTTTCTTGTCCAAAGTACCGGAGAAATCTTGTGTGTAGTCGACGGAATAGATGCCATATCCGTGCGCTTGTAGCAAAGTGGCGAACTTGGCAATGCTTTTGTCTACGACTTCTATGGACAACTCGGAGGTGTCTACTTTGGCTACGAACGTGGCTGCGTGTTCGCCGTGCAGGCTATTCCACTTGTTGGACAAATGGGCCACACGATCTACTATATTTCCTTTCCTGCATGTGTGCGCCATGTTGGTTGGTAGAAATACCCCAAAGGCTTCCGTGGCCGCAGTGGATATTTTGGATACTATTGTCTTCGCATTTCTACACACCCGCCCATACAAGTCTTGTTCTGCGACGAACCCATAGACAAACACATCGTCTACAAACGGCGGTAGCCCATGCAGCGGCTGCAAACTTGTAGTACCTTCGTTGCCACGCAAATAGTCGCACTTGGATATGTCGGGCAGCAGGTTTCCGTCGTGGGCATTGTCCAGCAGCAAATGTGCTAGCAGCCTACTCTTTGCACGTATACCCATCTCTTGCAATGTTGTCGAAATAGTCTTTTGGGAGTCCATGTCTATATATAGGGGGAGAAGCAAATACTACGAGTGGTCCTCGTTGGACAACCGTTGCGCGACTTTTTGGAACACAAAAAAAAGGCACCATGACACGGAATGTGGCTGCATAGCGAGGGTGTCGCGCTGAACTACACCTTTTTGGGACACAAAAGATGTGCAAAGGGTGTCACGCTGAGTTACACCCTTCCCCAAAAAGTAGGTCTTTGCTAGCAGACAACAAGAAAAATAGGAATGTATTTGCGCAAACCAAGATCTTCCTTCCCTTTGCAAACCCTCTTCGAAAAGGGGTCTGATATTTATTGTTGTCTGCTAACAAAACAACAAGAAAAATAGGAATGTATTTTGGAACTCTTTGCGCAAATCTATCCTTCTTTTTGGAGCAGAAGGTAGCCGTGCGGACAATCCATACACTCTTACAGGGAATCTGGGTGTAAGTTGGAAGGGAGGTGAATCGCCTCCCTTCTAAGTTCGCAGCCCCTTTCGGAATGCACGCGACACAAAAAAAGGTAGCCGAAACATGGTTGTCGAGGCGCGGACAATCCATACACTCTTCCACACATACTTAACAAAGATTTAACCTAGATGTTAACATTCTGAGACACTCTTTGTAATAGTTTCCACACATACTTAACAAAGATTTAACCTAGATGTTAACATTCTGAGACACTCTTTGAAATAGCAATTGGACATCTTTTGGAACACACATCTTTTGGGACACAAAAAAAGGTAGCCGAAACATGGTTGTCGAGGCGCGGACAATCCATACACTCTTCTAAAAGGAAACTCGCTTAGACATCAGTTTTGAAAAGAGCGTGACAGGATTCTATTTGCATATCGAACGTCAGTACGCGTAATATAAATCGTCTTATGCCATAAGATCCACTATCTTCTTGGAATCCAACCTAACAGAGGGTGGTTGGGGTTTATTTTGTAAAATATTTCGTAAATTACGTCAGGATAATAAGGAATATCCTTATCCAGCCGACAAAACATCCACTCGGCTCTGCTCATATCAGAAACCTCAGGAATAGAATTACCGGTAATTTCAGACAAAAGATAGGGAATAGCTTTGTAATATTTCCCTAGTTTTAGTTTTTTCAGCGTTTTCCGTAGGCTTTGTGGCGTTGGTTCTTCTAAATGACCTATGATTCTTTCCATTACTTCGTCGTCTAAATATACCGGATGTAAACCTTGGATATGACTCATCCAGTCTCGGAAGTATTTTATTCTTTTGTATGGCGTTTTCTTACGACCTCCATTGGGGTAATACTGCTCTTTGGTAGCATTTGGTACGGCATTACGAATATTCTTACCACACTCGTAACACTGTGCTGACGTGTCATCTTCTATTTGCATTTTTTTACCACAACACCGGAGATTTCTGGGTTTGGGTATGTTAACTTTGGGTCTTAGGCAAATCACACAGAAGTCATTGGCGAACTTCTTACATTCGTGCATCGTATATTTATAAGATATTTTACCTCCGTTTGCGGTACCCAACACAGCAGCAGTAAGGGACTTATCGCTGATGCGGCCGGATCGCGCAAGACCCCCTGTAGGGCCTTTAACCTACCTCCAAAACCCCAGGGGGGGCTGGTGTTTTTCGATATGTGATTTTTAGCAATGCGGACGCTCCGCGTGTCCCCCTTACTGCTGCTGATGAGGAGGAAGCCTTCATGTTATACAACACAGTCAAGTCATGTATGTCAGCTGGTGGATTTAATCTCAGGAAGTGGGCTTCACACAGCAAGGACCTGATGAAAAGGATTGCTGAAGATAGAGTAGAGAACACTAGGCCTACTGAGGTAAAGGATGTGGAGCATCCACTACAGACAACACATCCTACGGTTGAGAGAGACACTGAGTCATATGCTAAGATTTCTGTAGGAGGATTACATGAGATTGATCCTACACAAGGAGAACATAAGGTACTTGGGATCAACTGGAACTTGAACTCTGATACCCTGGTACTAAAGTTAGATAAGGTAACACAGTTTGCTAAAGATCTGGAACCCAGCAAGAGAAATGTGTTTGTCAGTAAAGTTATTCCATCCACTAGGACTGATTTCTCCTGTCATGATACCAATGAGGATACTGTTTCAAGAACTTTGTGCTTTAAAATATGAATGGGACTGCCCCCTGCCTGATGGTAAGCAGAGAATTGTTAAGAAATGGTTAGCAGATGCTGACAAGGTAAAGGACATTGTTATGCCAAGGTATTATTTGAACTCTCAGATCAGTGATTCATTGAAATCAGCAAGCCTACATGCATTCGGAGATGCATCTAAGAAAGCATATTGTTCTGTTGTGTACTTGTGCACAGAGACAGAGATGGGTTTTAGACATTCTACATTAGTTGCCTCCAAGTCAAGACTTGCACCCTTGTCAGAACTTACCATACCAAGGTTGGAGCTTGTTGCAGCTGTGATCACGTCACGCCTAGTTACTACAGTAAAGAAGGCACTAGAGTCAGTTGTAAACATTGACATTTCACACTGTTGGACTGATAGCAAAGCAGTTCTGTACTGGATAACACGAAGCAAGGAACTCAAACAGTTTGTAGAGAACCGAGTGAACACAATCTTAGAACTAACGACAGCTGATATGTGGGGTCATTGCCCGGGAACTCGGAATCCTGCAGACCTTGGATCCAGAGGATGTTTCCCTTCAGAGATAGCAAGTAACATTACATGGTGGGAAGGACCTAGCTGGTTGAGAGAGCCACCAGACTGTTATCCCAAGTTAAACGGCTTCATTGAAGAAGCAGATGTTTCTGAGGACTGTTTAAAAGAGTTTCGTGTTATGAGAGCGAAGCAAAACGACACCGAAAGTACGGCTTCATTTCTAACCAGTTCATTTAAGATTCATAGGTCAACCAAGCCTGTGAACGTGTCAGAAGTTATCGATTGTACAAGATACAGTAAACCCATGAAACTGTTTAGAGTCACAGCAACAGTGTTACGATTTATAGCCATTCTCAAGACTAAACAAGATGATCGTAAGCAGAAACTACAAAAAAACAGCGAAATATCACAAGAAGAGGTGATAGCAGCAGAGAAGCTGTGGATTCGTGAGGTACAAAGAGAGACAGAGCAACAGAAAAATTGGAAAGATTTGCAGAAACAGCTTGGCCTGTACAAGGATGAAGAAGGAATCCTCAGAAGCAGAGGGAGATTGGCCAATGCGTTGTTACCCGTTGAAACTAAGTTTCCCATATTCTTACCACGAGAACATTATTTAACTAGATTGATCGTAGAACATTGTCACCGAGAAGTTCAGCATGGAGGAGTCAAAGATACGTTGACGCAAGTTAGAAGCCAGTTTTGGATCCCTAGAGGACGTCAGCTAGTGAGGAAGATTCTATTTCATTGTGTATTATGCAAGAGATTACGAGGAACAGCGTATGCTTCACCACGACACTCAGATCTTCCACCATACAGGGTTGTGGAGACACTTGCATTTACACATGTCGGGGTGGATTATGCAGGTCCATTGTACATAAAACCCTCAGAGTTGATGCCTGAACAAGGACCAAAGACTTACATATGTTTGTTTACATGTACTTCGTCTAGAGCACTGCATTTGGAACTGGCTCCAGACTTATCAACAGAGTCGTTTTTAAGGTGTTTGAGAAGATTTGTTTCAAGGAGAGGAATTCCCTCATCCATTACTTCAGACAATGCTAAAACATTTAAACTTGCGGATAAAGAAATCCAGAAGTTGTTTGCTCATGAAGAGGTTCAACGTTATGCGTTAGAGAAAGGAATCAAATGGAACTTTATCTTAGAGAAGGCCCCATGGTGGGGTGGGTTTTATGAGCGAATGGTAAAGTTGGTGAAGAGATTCCTTAGGAAGGTTCTTGGTAATGCAAAACTTAACTATGAAGAACTCTCAAAAGTGCTAACAGAGGTTGAAGGGACTTTGAACTCTAGACCCTTGACGTATGTTGAGCCTGAGGTCAGTGAACAGCCACTGACACCCTCACACCTTATTACTGGTAGACGCTTAGTGACATTACCACACCCATCACAAGTCATAGAAGATTGCGATTTGACATCCATTACTAGAAGACAGATGTACCTCAGCCTGTTACTGAACCATTTTTGGAAAAGATGGAGCACAGAGTATTTGATGAGCCTTAGGGAGTTTCAAAGAAAGAAATCTTCAAGAAATAAGTTTGCTGAGGTAGGAGATGTTGTAATCATTCATGATGATAATCCAAGTCGTATCAAGTGGAAGACAGGAGTGGTAGAAGAGTTGATTGTTGGAGAAGATCAAGAGGTGAGGGGAGTAAAGATCAGAACTCTAACGAAAAAAGGTGCAGCTACCAAGCTGAGAAGACCAGTCCAGAAGATCTACCCATTAGAAATTACATGTACCAAAGAGAAACCTAGACTACTGCGTTGGTCAAGGGGGAGTGTAAGAGAATGATAGGACTGGGCTCCCTGTGGAGGGAGTTCTGGGTGACATGGGGAAGAGAGATGTGTTTAAAAAAAGGATGTAGAGAGAGAGAGAACTGGAATTGTAAAGAAAAGAAAAAAACCGTTAGTTGGATTAAATCTTAAACAGGAGTTTTGGAGACTATATTCAGAAATTATCGTACACACTTTCGTTGAAGTGGGATGGTATAAGCCTGCTAAATAACTTTGAATACGAAATGAATGGTATTCGAGTATGGAGAGCATTCAATGTTGGTCCAGGCCAATTAGTGCCTTGGGATACCTTTGGCGTATCTACTGAAAAACTCGGTGCTTTAGAAATCCTGAATTCACCATCTTTGGCATCTGACCCCGCCTTTCGAGTTGTCAGACACCGATACACCAAGAAAACTTCGAATGCAATTCAGTTAGGTGAAAATGAGCGGGAAGGAGAAAAGGAAAAAGCAGAAGGAGAAGAACAGGAAGAAGAAGATGAGGAAGAAGAAGAAGAAGAAGAAGAATTTGATGATGATGATGATAATGATGAAGCCATGTTATTTACGTGTCCAGAAGAAGGTTGTATAAAAGCATACAGCAGATTTTCTTCTCTTCAATATCATCTTGATACAGGAAGGCACAAACGAATGCCTGAGCACGAAACCCTATACGATAAAGCAATTAAAGAATACGCCTTTAAACTGACAGAGGGAGCTACTCGAGTTCCAGACATTCAATGTGAAGCGGTTGGTGGGAAGGAAGATTTAACTGCTCTTCCAATGGATTGGGCCCTCAAGTCTGCGAAGAAAAAGAAGCGTTTCACATCAAAGCAGACTGCCTTCTTAACTGAGCAGTTTCAAATAGGAGAAGTCAGCGGAAGAAAAGTAGATCCCCAAGAAGTTTCCAAGGCAATGGCTGTAACCCGACGTACCGACGGAGCCCGATTATTTCCCCCAGATGAAGTGCTTACTAAACAGCAAATATCCGGTTTCTTTAGTCGTCTCTCTGCAAAGAAGCGTCTCAATTGCCCAGTTGTATTGGGAAATGACGATGAAGATATATATGCAGCAGAAACTGAAACACAATTTTCCACCTTGTGTGCCAATGTAATGATGGCGGTGCAGTTAAGTCACCCGATTATTTGCTTCGATTTCAATATCTGTGATATGGTTCAGAATAACAAGTTATCAAAACTATGTGTAGAGGAGTTGAGGAACATTTGCATCGAGCTTGGAGATGATGTTGAAGACTTTTCTCAAAGAAGGAAAAAGCCCTACATTGAACGAATAAACAACATTGTGAAAAACTGTTGTTCATGTACTGCGTAAAGTCTGCATTCTATTCAATCCGCACAATAGTGTTCTATGCTCGACGGCGTGTAAAAGGTCGGGAGTTCATGAAGAATGGATTATGAAGCGGCTTGATCGTACTGAAACAAGACACCAAAAAGTTTGCATAAAATCACGGAATCAGGAAGAGAATACTGAATCCGTACGTATCCGTACTGAATGCTGAATAAATACGTAATAAGGAATTTGAATTTAAATATTCATGAAGGTAATTGGAAATCTACAAGTTATTATTACTGGCATTTTATCAAAAGTCATATGGTGAAAATTCTCGGCAAAATTCCTTCAAACGACAATGAAATAATATTTGTTAAAAGTTGCTTTTACTTTTGACTTAACGTTTGAATATAATTTTTTTTCATTTAGCATTATAGCACAACCGAAGTGCCATTTCAGAACCAAGGCATACTTAGTTAGCTATCAATAAGTCAGTCCGAACGCGGATTCCAAACTCCAGTTTGTCTCCCAAAATATTTTACTTAATTAAATATAAAATAGCTAGACATACCAAGGAATCGTTTTAAGGTATTAAGGAGTACTTTTAAGTATTTTTTCGGTCTAGAAAAAAAATTATTTGACTTCCTCTTTCGCGGATGCAGTTTGTTGTCGATTTCAGTGTGTGGAGTAAGTCTCAATATTTTCGAAACTTAAAGGGCGTGTATGCTGCCAAAATCAAAAAGAGCCCGGAATTTTTTTAAAGTAGCTTAAAGAACTTCCTTTCGAGGATATCTGGTGAAAATATTGAGAGTTTTGATAAAATACCACATACATTATTCTTTGCTCGAATGATAGTTGGTTTACAGGTGAATTTATTACTCTATGCATGTCGTCATTTTAAAAGGCCTCTGTTCTTCTCAAAAATAATTCATATCTGTTAAAATTACTAAATCTTGATTGTACTAGGTCCAATTAACATAGATACGATCAATAAATAAATTTGCTTTTGTTTTAGCGTTTGTACAGAACACTTATAAAACGCCTAAATACCGAGGTCGCGTGGGTCGGATTGAGCGAAAATCTGTTGGAGTTTTCTCTACGGAAAGCTCAACGTTTTTAGAAATGTTCGACCAGCTAAGATACGAGAAAAAGCATAAAATGTATATTATAAGAAAAATAATCAACATTGCCATTAGATCCACATATTTCATTTTTTGTAAACGAAACAAAGACTGGGAAAATCCTGATTTAATGAATTTTTAGTATTTTCATATCATTTTATTTCTTACTATTATTGCTGTTTTTTCCCTCCATCTTCTAGTATGTATCCAAGTATATATCTTGAGCTAAAAGCCTTTCATTTCATGTAAAATTAAATTTTTCTTTAATTCAAGTAGCCGATTGCAAATTACCTAGTTATTAGCGAGATTTTCAATTGTAAAACAAAAAGCATCACAATAAAGTTTTCATTATTATTATTATCGATAGGAATATAAAAAGATCTGAGAGAAAGTCTTTTATTTGTCAATCAGGAAAAAAAAACGATTGTTTGCTAAAAAACACACACTTAAATTATTCTTGAAGAACACTTCTTGATCCATCTTTGACTACATAAAAGTATTTTTATTTATAATTCTTTTTAAATAATATTATTTTTTTTAATAATAATGAGAAGAAGAGGAAGAAGAAGAAGAAGAAGAAGAAGAAGAATATTGCTAAAATTATAAAACAATAAAAAGAGAGATTATGAATATAAAATAACAAATATATCAGTATAATAATTACTTATTTATCTATGAAAACATATTTGTAAAATATATTAATAGCTCCAAACACGAGTCCAGCTCACTGATATAATACTAAGGTATAACTAGCTAAAACTAGTGTGAGCTGCGTCGGTGTTTCTAATGAAACAGTAATGATGAAAAGGTAAATTATACACCGTGAAAAGATGAAAAAACTTACTGACGTTTCGGACGCTAGTCCTTCGTCGGAGTAAAAGAGGAATATATAATACTATATTAAAACTATACATTTATTATTAAAATCTAAATATTTCTAAATTTCCGCTACATTGGCGTTAAGGTTAAAGTTATTCAAGAATTCATTGTTCTTAAAAAAGGGGTTCTTGTCCCCCTGACACACATGTGCACTGACTTAATTATTTCAAAAGATAATCGAGTTCTAATCCATGTTATAGTACTTGCATATGTGTCCCCTGTCTTCTTGGTTAATTTCTCAGTAAGGTGCTTTAGAAAAATCTGGCATTCTGCCCCCATCCCTCCATTTGTACCAAAAACTAAGGGTGTAAAAGTTCCCATATCGACATCGATTACTCTTTGCTGGTACTTTCTCTTTTTTTCGCTTTCTTGATCTTTGAAGATTGTAGAAGTGGATTTGTTTTGGTTGCTCTTGGAATTAACATGCGATACTCTTACATCAAAAAATGCAGTTACTCCCTGTGCCCAAAACGATCCAGCTTTGATGTCGAGCCTTGCATCCTGACTTGTGCTAGTAGATTTTAGATTAAAGTGTTCGCCATCCAATAGGATAAGCTGTGGCTCCTTTTGAACGTTGTTGCAAACCTTGTTTAAAAATATGGCAAGTAGATCACGGACATTGTCATGTCTTTGTGCAACAAATCCTCCCTTTTTACAAGAGAGTGCATGGCTTACCGAAAAGGCTGTCCCACAAGCGCAGGGTACTTGGTAAACCCGATAACGGTATATTATAACGCAAACTAAGAGAATCTCTGAATTCTTGTTTATTCAAAGGAAGTCTTTAACTTGTATCGCATTGAGCCATGAGCTTGCTCTTTTGTCTCTTGCTTAGGTTACTTGACGGAGTATGTCAGGTGGTAATGCTGCATCGATTTCATCCATTTTCGATTTAGAGATTTCAGCTTTTAGTGATTGATGCTGTTTTTTCACATCACCTATGGTCGTATACATCGTTTTGCTCTGCGTTTTAATAGCCTCGGTGTGTGAAGCTGTTATTAGAAGTGATGCCGCATATTGCTGTGGAGCCTCTTCTTTTAGTGCAGGCATTCCTAAACCTCCTTCCGCAGGGGATAAGGTAAAAAGCCTACTCAGCTCTTCAGGTAGTGGCTCCGTTTGACCAAAAAGCGTTGGAAGAAGCATTTCATTTATCACATTATCAACAGGATCAGTATAGTCCTCAAAAGATTCAATTGTTCGCATGAAGTATGTAAACTTGGATTTGTATCCTTTTGTAAATGCGATATAGGCCGATTGTGGCTGGCACCTTGCAATCTCTGAGAGGGTTTGTAATTCTTCTTTCCACTTGTAGATTTTCTCGTTGCAAAATTGGTCTTTGTAAATCTTTGATCCAATAACAGCTCCAAGGTGACGTTTGCCTTCACTTGTGACGTTTACCTCTTCTCCAAATACCTGTTTCGCTTTCAAAGCCAACGCTTCCGACTTAATAATATAATTATAATTATAATTATAATTATAATTATAATTATAATAATAATAATATATTATTATTATTATTATTATTATTATTATTATTATTATTATTATTATTATTATTATTATTATTATTATTATTATTATTATTATTATTATTATTATTATTATTATTATTATTATTATTATTATTATTATTATAGTAATAATGCCTCGAAGAGGCGAAGCCACTATGTCATTGAGTTGTGTCCGTTCCGTAAGAGTGAGTGAGTGTGACTCGACAAACGTTCGGAATTAGTCGAAAGGGTTTCGAGGCTTTGTGATTAACTTCGGAATCAATCAGCAATCATCATCAATAATAGACAATTCGATACGAAACAATGAAAAAAACTTCGGAACCAATCAACGCTTGAACAACAAAATCTCGCTGTACTCCAATGATTGCCGAAGGGGATGACAACCGTATGACGGCCTTGGAACCTCGTGGTGGGAGACTCGACTGTTCATGGTTGATCGTTCAAAGTTAAAGTAAGCGCGGCGTTTTATAAAAATTTTCCATTCACTTTTATTTATCACAACTTTCATTTAGTTTTTCTGTACTATTAAATGAAAGGTTTTGCAAGTGTTACTCAAATTTTAGGCCGATTTTTACGCCGAAATTACCAGGCAGGACAGCGAAGACAAACCTGGCTGAACACAGACAATGTGCCTTGTATGCAGATAAAAAATCCTTTATTAAGAAAGCAAAAGCCTCTTCGGAGGATAATTGAGCCTCTCTGGAGGATAATGGAGCTTCTTCGGAGGTATTTGAGCCTATTGATGTAACGATCACAACAAACAGAAAATAATATTTGGACATTTTCAACGAAACTTGGGAACACTCAAAACAGCTCATTTGACGTCTCCCTCCAAAACATTAAGCTCCAAGCCCGGCCGAAAACTACCAAAACACAAAGATAGGAAACTAGTGACAGGGCGAGCCATAATATGAAAACAACAACAACAGTAGTGTACCTAGTTGTATGCCATTATGACAACCTTCTTGCAAATAGGTACATATACCAAAGCAATAAAACAGCAGTGCATACCTCGGAGAAACTCCTGGGTATACCCTCAACGCGGACGAAAATATGTAGGTTACACTTGCTTCCTCAGCAAATCCATAAAAACATGTTTGTTAAAGCATTCCAGTAAAAATAAATGAAATAAACTCCAGTTTCGCAATTCTGCAGTACTAGTAGCCGGCACATGTGCTCATCGAGCACCTCTTTTTTTCTGTGCATTTAAGAGCCGCATTTGTGAGTAGTTTTACTTTGACATCAAGAGGGATTCCTGAGTTGTGTACACGGAAGGACGGCGTAAATATGGTGCTCTGCGCGGGAGATCCGCTAAAAATTAGGACTTGTATTAGTCTTTTGAGAAAAATATCTTATGTACATGCTCCTTATCATAGAAAAGCCACAGATCGAAAGATTTAAAATAATTTAGAATTATACAATTTGTGAAGTATAATCATGATTAGGAGCAGGGGTAGCTCAGTTGGATAGTACGCGACCTTCAGAGCTTATGGTTCGATCCTTAGGATCTCCACGTCGGTTTCGACTTCTCTCTAATCTGTGTAGCTTCAGCATTAATTACGCTTAAAACAGAGCACTAATGGAGAGAGGGGGTAAAGTGAGCACCGTCGGCTTCTATTGATAGCAGTTGAATTTCAACTGAAGTAACTACCGACGTTATAATATAGGTACTTTATCTTTATGATTACCTCAGGATCCATAGTTTATCGGAGGGCAAGAAGGACGTTTAATCGCTAACATATCCCTCAGGACAAATACTGAGGAGGGACGATTAGTCTAAATATCCCTCATAAATTTAAACATGACGGTCGATAAGACTAACTATTTGGGTGGACATGATAATTCTAAATGTCCCTTATCCTCACCATTTGTGAGGCACTGGTGGGCCGCCCCTCAAATTGACCCAGTAGAAATCTTTAACTGGGCCCAATGATTCTTTACTACACTGGATCTGTTAAAGACCCTACCACTAAGGTGGAACCCATTGAACATGCCTTCATCATCACATAGCAATTCTTTCTAACAATTTGTGACGTATTAATTAAGATATCGGCATTTTTAAATAATAGCTAATTGTGTACAGGTAACCAAGAATTTGCATACTCATGATTACCTAGAGTACATTGAAATCAATACTCTTTAAATCTTATAACATTTTGTTTGTTGGATGGACGTTGTTTATTCAACTAGGAATAACTACCTATTGTTTGGGTGGACACTCAGGCATAGCTGGGATATTGTTGTATTCATTCCTCTCTTGGTTAACCAATAATTTATTAAAGTCAACTATAATTTGGTTTACCTTCAGTCTATAGTAATCATGATATTACAAACAAAAAGCATGATCTTCCGGGCGATTTCAACAAAACCTGAGCAAGCTGCCTTGGCTTTTGAGGATATTTAATCACTAATCACCCTCAGGTCATCATGCTGCACTACTTATAATTATTATTTATAACTACCTTGATTTGTTGGACCAATTTCATTGAACCATATTCCAACAGGAGCAGAATACTTTGAGCTTTAATTCCCTGCATCCATCTGTGTTCCAACTGCTTTCTTTTCCCAGGCAAGAAAGTACATGAAACAAGCTCATAGACTCCTTAGTAAAGAACATACAGTGTATTTAATCTTCAATAGGCAGAATTTTGGGGAACCACACTGAAATACTCCACATGCACTTCTGGTATTATTTATTGGTTTTCTATTTATTGCATTGTGTAAAATAATAGATAGCTGGATTGCATAAGGTATAATTATGCAAGCAAATAACTCTCGATCATCAGTCAGTATGAAATCCACAGTACAGTCTCTTAGTGACAACCCTAATCTAAATGAGGAACAAATTAACCTTGGTGTAAAATGGTAACATTTATTCAATCCATTGAAATTTAATAAATCAAATTATACAGATTCAAATATAAATGAAAGTAAGTTTTATATATTACCTCCTGTTGACATGTATTTCTGCATCTCATACCAAGGTGCTGCTTTCATTATCACATTTTCCTGAAAAGAAAAAAACAACAAAATATGTTCCTGCTAATCCTGCTAATATTGATGCTGCTGCTGTCATTGTTGCTGCTGTTAATCCTGATACTGCAGTTGATGATGATGATAGATGATGATGATACATGATGATGATACATGATGATGATGATATATGATGATGATAAATGATGATGATGATACATCATAATGATATATGTATGATGATTAGACATGATGATGATGAAGACTAAAACAAAATAAAACTAATTAGCTATACTGTTATACTAATTACATGCTTTCATTGGTCGATTCAATCAAAGTTCATCGTTAAACAGCTCACGAAAAAGTTTCTCTAACTTCATTTTTAACACCAAATTCTAAGTAAAATATAACCTTAGAAACAATTTTATTTATAATAACAACAGCTTCATTGGACAGGATACACCTGATTAACACATTGATAATGTACAGGAGGCCCTCATACTATGTCTTTAAGGCAATTGTATAATATGTAACTTCTATGGCTAATAAAACATGCATTTCCCTCTATGTCCATGACAGTAATCAAGCATTCATAGTTACCTGTTTTAATACCATTGGCATGAAATGTACAACAAATTCATTTTGCCATTTTTTATCTTGACTGAGTGCTTTCCTTACTTCTGTCCTTTGTGAATAGCTATCTATTAATGCAGGAAAAATCCAAAATCAAGCTGCAAAACATGTTTACAACTACATATATGTGATTGTACAATATGGCACAATAAAGTACAATACAATTTTTATTATACAATATAACATGACAAGACATGGCACTAACATTACCATATTAATTTTACCATTTTTTTCAAATAAAACAGCTTTTTTAAAGCTCCATATAATTCAGTAATAAAGCATGCTGCAGGAAGTGACGTAAGCAAGAAAGAAGACTCAAGAGAAGCATGAGCTATAGGCAAGTGGTTCTCAAACCTCTTGGGTGTTTTTGCACTTTCTATATCTAAAAGCTCAATTATTACTCATTGGAGAATGGAAAAAGTTGTTTTAGGAAGAAAAAAACTGTTGTCTTTTTTTTGCAAAGTATGTTGCATATGTGCCTGGATATAATAGACAGTAACCACTCCCTGTTCACTAATAAAGGACAGCAATCAATCTATCACATATACCCACTAAGCTATTTAAATAATCCTAGTCAACTATGATGTACTGCGCATCATAAACAATGCAATGCAATTGAGCTTTTTTCTCTACCAGGTAGTTTTATAGGTGAAGTTTGGAAATCAATCTAGTTCCATTAGTCTTGTTAATATAGACCCTTTGCAGCACTTTGGGATACAGCTCAATCTGGGGGATAAAACAATAGGTTCCAATTCTCAGGAGATTGAATTCTTTTGTTTTGTCCCCCAGACCGAGATGTTAGAAAACCATCATGATACATCTATTAGTCACTTAAAGCTTTTCACAAAAAAAGATAGCTTTAGAAAATTGTGATGCCTAACAGTTGGATCACAGAAAAATAATATTATTGTCACCAAAAAAATCTCTAAACTTGCTGTTGAATGAAAGCAAGGAACTTTGGGAATTTGAGGACTTTGGCAAAGTGAATTCAAAATTGCAAGTGAATTCAAAATTTGCTCCACCATTGCTTTGAAAACAATATAGGCAAACAATGTAAACAATAATATATATATATGCACTTATCATTTGCTTCCCCGTGGGTCTACCCCTGGGTCACCTACGGGAACCCAGGGGGAATGGCAAAGTGTTTTTCCCCTGCGGAGGGGGGGGGGGAGGGAGGGGGGCGTTGTTTAGCTTTGGGAATGGATTGGCTGGGATGCAGGGACATACATACAGGATTTGTTCAACATTTGGTCAGCAGTTTTTTGCACTAGACTATGGTTTTTTCACGTGATTTTGTGTCATTAAATTCCTGAGCTAGTAGAGAGGTGAAATGAATTCAGATTCCTCTTTTCTTCTTTTCTTTTCAATAATGCCATTATTTAAAGCAAGGGATGTGTCAAGACTTTAAACAGAAAGTCTTTAAAATGACAGTTGATTTTGGTGCATGAAAATATGACTATATATATGTCTGTACTATATGTTCCTTTCTTTAGCTTCTAACCAGATCAACAGTTGTTAACTCTATCTAACAGATGTTTTTGAAATGGTAAAGAGTACCTGTATGTCTATAAGTTTAAAAGTTCATAAATGAAACATAAACTCTTCATTTGCTGTTCATCTAAGATGTCCAATGATTTAATAATCGAAGAAATTCAGGTTTAACCCAATTTGTACCATTAACATGCCAGCTATAATTATAGTTAAATAAAATAAATACAGTTTTTGGGTGTACATTTCAGCCCCCAGGGAAGGGCTATTTGTAATTAAGTTATACCCAGGGGCTTTGAATGGTTTTTGGTTTGTCACAGAAAAAATTTCTCCAGGGGTCGACCCACGGGAAAGCAAATGATAAGTGCAATAGGGGCGCAGTGCAAATGTATCAGCTAATTTAAGCTATTTACATTTGTATTCATAATGTTAAAACATATGTTCATGCTAGTTTTATAGCATACCATATTCCCAGATATGCAGAGTTTGACTCAAAGTTCCCCCAAGTTCTACTGCCCAAAAGCCACATAGTTTGGAATGGTTGGTCCTTAATCCAATACATTCATATGTTAGCCTCATACAATCAACTGTAACGACAAAACAAGAGAATAGTATTTCACATAAGTTATTGGATCAAAGCAAGAAATCACTTATTTTATTTTATAGAGTGACCATGCATGCATTGATTGGTGCAAAATTGTCATATTATATATATTATATTATATAGGATCCCCAAACCACAATAGCAAACATTTCTCAATAAATAATTCGTCAATAAACACAAAAGATCATCAAACAAACAAACAGACAACTATTACTTACTGAAATGTTTCGGCTCTATATCGCATTTCGTAGAGCTTGTTCGAATTGGTATGCTGCGAGCTGCATGAAAAAGCACGTAAGCCTCGAAATATCTGATATGGCTGTAGAAAGTTTCTCAACAGTATTTCCATATTTAATAAATAAACTTAAAGAAAAGTGATACAATTTTAAAGCTAAAAATAAATGCTTCTTGGCTTGCTTGAGGCATGGAACGGGGGTCAAAACCGGTCTTTGCCCATGGTAGAGGGTAGAGGCTATTTCGCGAGACTCAAAACCACATCCCGAAAATGACGTCACCCTCGTGTTCCCGACGGATTTGTTCCTTCGTGCCGACTCTTGAAGAAGTGAACGACAACAAACAAGATGGAGACGATGCGTTTCTACTACTTTTCTCTGTGCTTTTCTTAAAGTTTTCTCTTTTTACATGAGGACTACCTCAAAGTTTACAAAAATAAAGGTAAGATTTTAAGCAAAGTATTTAACAAAATCGTTTTTGCAAAATCGTAACAATGTTTTATTATTGTGTCATTTCGGGACTCACGAAATAGTTTTTTAAAACTTTGGACGTTACTTCGCGAGTTCCAAAATGAAAAGATTTTTTAAGCTCAAAGTTTTCTCTCAAAACTCACAATTTTATGTCGAAACTACGTCCTTTTAGAATTAAAAAAAAAAATCAATTTACATCTATTTTCATAAACATACGACCTCGGTGCTCTGAGTTGCGCGCTGAAATTTTGTTTCTTCGCTGCCATCAATCAAACCTAATTGGTCGGTACCTTTCATATTTTTGATTGGCGGCAGCGAAAACCCATTCAGCCTGCAGCTCAGAGCACCGAGGCAGCATGTTTATGAAAATAGATGTAGCTGGAACTTAAATCGATTTAAGGAGATATTAACTTAAAGTTGATGATACAATAATGTAGGCACATAGGTTCGTAGGCTTGTAGGCATGTAGGTGCTTACAGGCTCCTCATTCTTGTAGTCCCGGAGTGGGGGGTGGGGTACTCCCATAAATGGACTATACAGGGATGATCTAATGAACAGGGTATGGTTTTTTGATCTTCTTCTTTGATCAAGCTCCACCCCTCAGAAATTCGACAACCCTATGTGTGTGTGTGAGGAGGGGGGCTAGTTTCTGGTACTACACAATGTTATTTTCAGTGTTAATTTTTCATCATGACTAGTATCAAAACTACATAGCCTGGGAATCGTATCACTTCATGCATGATAACTTGGGCAGGGCAGCCAAACTTTTTAGTATTTTGAACCAGAAAACTTCGCTTTTTAAATGAAAAATGATCACCAGTGTCCTGCAACAGTGTAGATACATTTCGTTAAAGAGACAGTAAAGAGAGACATTGACTTGTTTCTATTCATAACTTTAGTACCTGCCTTTTATCAGCCTTGTTTCTGTCAATACCATGATGACAGTCATAGACTTTCCAGCCATTTATCACGAATGGTACGTCATCAAACTCTATTCTGCTAGAAGTTGTTGATTTAGCATCTTCAAATAACACTTTATGTTTTTTCCCAATCATCTATTTTGGTCTTATTTTTATAGAAAAAAGATTTAATAAATATATATCGCATGTAGATAGATTGATAAATTCACTCAATTAATTCTATTTTTATTACTTGTTACAGATAAATATTACTATCAACTATGTCTCATTTTCTCATTGGACTGAAGATGACAACACTCAGGTTGTGGAAACGTCAGTCACCACCAACAGCAGTCTTCAAGACCGCACTCACCTGGACAATCTTTTCACACTAAATTCTATTTATTTATTTCAATTTTCTCTTTCTGTTCTTTCAGTTTTGGTGTAATGCAAATTCTTTTAGAATTTTTCATTTCATTTTCCAGGTTAAGCAACTTGTTATTAACAAATACTTCAGAATGTCTCTGTTATCCATGCCATTTGTATAGAATGACATAGCATCTTATAAATAACAAAAAGTTAATGCATATATGCTATAAAAATCATTTATTACTACAGTAGTCATAGTTGTGACTTATAAATCAGAATAATTGCTCTTGAATTTTTTTCCAGGGACTCGAGGAGGAGGAGGAGGGTAGAGGGCAGGAGGAATGTTCATGATGATAGCTTAGTATTTTTTTAAATTAAAAATGCCAACATACCTTTTGCAAAATTCTTGCAGTAAAACACACAGAATTTACTTGTTGTAGCAGTTTCAAATTGCCTAAGCACCTCTAAGGCTTCAAGCTCATTCGAAACATAACCAAAAATCAGGGGCTGATACAGGAATTTTGCAAAGGGGAAAAAGTGGGGGGGTTGTAGCATTGATTAAGGTGGTGGAGAGATATAGCAGACCAAGGGATTAGAGAGATGATTATTTGCTGCAGGCGAGCATGGTTGTTTCAGTTTGACAACGGTGTATAGAAAAAAAGCGAGCAAAATGTGTTCAGCACCCCTGTTTTAATAAAACTTGCTATGCTGTTGTTGTTGTCATGAATAATAATAACAATAATAAATCACGATGGCTCTCATAGGGGGGTTGCAACCCCCAACCCCCCCTCCCCCTCCTAGATCCGCCACTGAAAATTTGTCTGCAGAGATGTGAAGTTATTCAAATGATTCAAAATACAGTCCATCTCCATCAAGATTTTTGCTACATTTCCCGGCAAATTTCTGAAATTCCCGCCAAAAAGGACTATCCATCATATTTACTTCCGGTGGTCAATTTCAGTCACGCGAAATAGTGTTCATAAGTTTGTTACATTACTTCGCGTGAATAAGGCTGACGTTGTTTCTTCTTTCAATTAATGGCCATAAAACGATTTTTATAACATAAGGTACAACATTATTGAGATATTCTTATTTTTATTTAAAAATTAATCACGATTTACACGTTCAAGCGCTCAACAAACGGCAACACGACTTCAACACGGCATGATTTCCGGTAGCTTCACTATCGAGACAATCATTCCGTCGGGAACACGAAGGTGACGTCATTTTCGGGACGTCGTTTTGAGTCTCGCGAAATAGCCTCTACCGTTCAGGTACATGGGCAAAAACCGGTTTTGAGTGACGTTTCATAACTGCTCGCTTTGAATTACTGTCTGTTTGAACTTTCGAATTGAGCCCACGATGTGCACTCGCGCAAACCGCTGAGTTAGTAAGTGTAAGTGTAAGATGCAAAGGTTGTACGGTGGCCCACAGGGGACATTCAGCAAACAATAAAGTTGCTGCATTTTTATATAATTTGCTGCAAATATTAAACAATGTGAAGCAAAAAAAAATTGTTGCTGCAAATAAAAAAGTTGCTTATAAAAAATACTTGTACTTTACTGGGACCGAGGGAAATTTTTATTATCATACCAGTGTCAAAGAGAACAAAACAAAAATGGAGAAATGAATGAGATTTTTAAGGGACTGTGCAATACTTATCGGGAGGGAGGGGGGGCGGTTCTATAATTAAGGGGGGTCAAAAGTTAAGTTGGAGTGTAGGGTAGGGGGGTTAGAAGGTAATTGCTTAAGTATGGAAAGGGGGGTCATAAGTCATAAAATTTAAAAGATGTATATAACATTTATTGTTATGTTTTTTTACTGTATAAAGGACACTTGTCACAGGTGCAACCTTAAAACCATATGTGTAGAGATTTATCACAGCTTTCATGTAGTATTACTATACAATAAGATGAAAGGTTTTGTAAGTGTTATTCCAATTTTAGGTCAAGTTTTTGCCGAAAACAAAGTTGCCTGACTCCAAACAGGGCTTCAAACAATGAAATTTCTCAACCAATGAAAAGCCCTATATTGGGAAGACAAATGGCGTTTAATGCCATATATCACCCTCTTCGGAGGATAATTGAACCTCTTCGGAGGATGATTGAGCCACTTCGGAGGATAATTAACCCTCTTGTGCCCTATTGTGGGATTAGGGGCTGTTTATTTGGAGGCGAGTCACCCCGGTAATCAGCGGGCTAGCCCGATTGGCCGAGATCTCGGCTCGGCCTCTTTTCGTTGTAAAAAATGCTTTGTGTTTATATGGAGAGACGGGCTGACCCGCTTACCGAGATCTCGGTTGGGTTAGATTTGATCCTACTGCGCATGCCGCCATGTTTTTTTTTTCTTTTCCCGGTACGAGTTCGTATGCTAACAAGGATGGATGATCACATGACTGATTTCATCCCGGTAAGCGGGCTGAGTTTTCTCATATAAACGCAATCCAAAATTCATCTCGGCCAAGCCCGCTTACCGGGCTGGCTCGCTCCATATAAACAGCCCCTTAGTCAGCCCGTTGAAAAAGTCCTTCGGGTAAAAATGAAAACTCAGCTGTTTTACAGAGATCACATGTTTGTTGTGACACTGAGTCTTTCTTTATCCAAGAAACTACTATGGAAGCTGTGGTAAATGACTATGGAAGTTGTCTTAAAACTATTCTCAGTCAGTGTGACTTACATCTTGATAATGTCAGTAGTCCAACGTACAACAACGTTAACATTTATAGATCTTCTGTTAGTATAGGGAATCGCACGATCTCAAGTACAATTTGGAAATTAATTGACACGAGTAATGTTTTGAAAGTTCTTGTAATTGCACGAGCCTTTAGGTGAGTGCAATTAAAGAACTTTCAAAACATAACGAGTGTCTATTATATTAATTTCAAATTGTACGAGAAGATCGTGCGATTTTTTGTTTATAGTTCACTCTACAAAATTTCAGTAAAAAATGCGAAGCGACACCGTTGTCTATAAGCGGCCGATTTTCAGTTCATCACGCAACTGAAATGCATAATAAAGATAAGTTCTTACGGCTTTAAAATGTTTTAAATATGTTTTTAAAGTACAAAATGATAGAAAAAATTGTTTTGACATTGTTTTGGCCGTGTTGCCATAGCGACTTAATTCGGTACTCCTAAGGAGTACAATTAACGCTATAATTGTACTCCTCTCGACCAATCAGAGTCGAGTTATTTTGTTGAGTGTACTATAAGAAATATTAATAGGCGTTCTATATAAAATCGATCCCCATGTTCGAACACAAGTACATTATTGTAGAGAAAGAGAACCGTCCAGAATCTGCGTTGAAAAAGTTATGCGAACACTTAAAAAAAAAAATTAGGAAAAAATATAAAAGAATTCTTCGAAACTCAACTCCTGCCTCTAGGTTATAAAATTTAGTGACAGAACACAAGCTGTGGTATGTCAACTTTCTATATAGAAAAAAAATGATTTTATGCTAAATATTTTAGAGTACAATCTCAGTTATGTAAGCTTATGTATAGAAAATGCAGAAAATATCACAGCAATAATGTTAACAGTGTTGTGTGTTCAATAGAAGCACTTTGAAGTCTCAAAACACTACTACCATTGATCTAAATCAACCTCCTGAAGAAGATGAAATTAAAAGAGAAAGAGCAACAATCACACATAATGTGTGTGAACGAAATATTTTACTGTCTGGAGACGTTGAATTGAACCCAGGTCCTGAAAGGATAAATATTACCCTATCTATGAAAGAAATTTCTTTTAATGACACTGATTTTGTATTTAGATACAGACTACTTAGGTACAGACTAAGACCACTAGATGTTGGTGGTGGAGGTGATTGCTTTTTTTTAGTCAGTATCACACCAGTTATATGGTGAACCAATTTATCATTTACAAATTAGAGCAGCAGGTGTTAAGTTCTTGAGAGAGAATCCTGAACATTTTATAGAAAGTAATGTAGAGACATCATGGTTGCAGTATTTATCAATATGTCTATGCAAGGAACATGGGCTGATAACATTATTATACAGGCAGCAGCTGATGCAATGACTGAATTTAAAGATTCATATCATAGAATGAAATGAAAATTTTACAGAAATGACATTGGTTCAAACAGCAAATGTGTGGCATGGGGATCGATTTTAGAACGTCTAATTAATATTCCTAACAGAAAATCTATAAATGTTAACGTCAGATAGGGGTAGTGTATTCAATACCCTGTCATGAATGTGATATAAAGTAAATCGGTAAGACTAAACGAGCAATTAAGACCAGAGAAAAAGAACACCAAGCAGCTCTAAGACTGAACCATCCGGATAAGTCAGCTCTAGCAGAGCATGCCATGAAGACTGGCCACATTAACTGGCTTGGTAGTTTCAGAGAAAATGGCTGGAGGCATGGAAGATTGCTAATGAATCAAATGCTCTCTTTAATAGAGACAGTGGAAGAACATTGCCTGATAGCTATCGTAGCTTGATTGGCAATTAAGATCATATAGCGTATAATTCTTCCCTTCGTAACACGCGCGCTCCTAGCAACTGGCACGTTTAACTTTAGCACGCGCACATTGTTATGTTGCGTGTTTTCTTGTAACATTGTCACAACCGTTTGCCATGATGAAGAGCAAGATGCTCGAAAGCTTGGCTTGATTTATAATTAAAAGCTGATGAATCAAAACTATCATGAATGTTAACGTTGTTGTACGTTGGACTACTGACATTATCAAGATATAAGTCACACTGACTGAGAATAGTTTTAAGACAACTTCCATAGTCATTTACCACAGCTTCCATAGTAGTTTGTTTCAACAAACATGTGATCTCTGTAAAACAGCTGAGTTATTATAGCGGAGCACCATACGTACCTAAGAAAAACTGGTAAACTATCGAGTTGATTTTTCATGGCTTGGTTGACGTCACTTCCGTCCGTACGGGGTCCGTCCGTCCGTCCGTCCGTCCGTCCGTCCGTCCGTCCGTCCGTCCGTCCGTCCGTCCGTCCGTCCGTCCGTCCGTCCGTCCGGGCGTGGTCCGGGCGTGTACACAAGCATTCCGATTGATTAGATTTTTTTTTGGCAGCAATATGTCGACGCGTTGCAACATCCGGGTACACATAAAGGTAAATCCGGCTATTAAACTTTTGTAAAAAACGTTTTACACCTTTTATTACGTATAGAAATACCGAAAGATAACAACACAATTTTTTATTCAAGCTTATATTTATATTTACTCTAAAAAACTGAATTCAAAGACGAAGGAATCTTACCAAAGAAAAGCGGCAAGCAGAGAGAGAGATAACGCAAATCCAGGCGGGACTTCGATTATAAACAAGGAGAACATGATCGTGAAAGAAAAAGGAATATGAGGCAAAACTTGACGGATGAACAAAGAGAAAATGAACGTGAAATACAAAGGAATTTGAGTCAAAACTTCACGAATGAACAAAGAGAAAAGAGCGTGAAAGACAAAGGAATTTGAAGCAAAACTACTAGCTAAGGCGACTCTCAAATGCACAGAAAAAATCGCTTTAGGGCAAGTTATAGACCAAAGACAATTAAAAAACTTTCATGTATTTAAAGATGGATTAAGAAGTGTTCTCCAAGAATTCAGGTGTGTTGTTTAGCAACCAATCGTTTATTATTTTTGACAAGCATTTTTTCTCGACGAATCGACAAATCAAAGACTTTCCCTCAAAACTTTTAATATTTTTGTAGATAAGCTTAATTTATTTTAATGTTGGAGTAAATATAACATGAAGGAGCATATTACAACAAATATTCGTCCTTTATTTAGCTTTGTAAATCTTTAGCAATTAGGTTAACGTTGTAAAACGTTGTTTTAAACCAACTATCGTATGTTTTACGTTTAAGGAAAGATTCGCCTCCTATCGCGGGGTCCCATCTTCAAAACATCGAAGACTTTCATTTAATACTTTTATTTCTACAGATAATTTATTTAAGTATTGAATGAAATATAAATTTACACCAAATATTCAACTGTTTCATGATTAAGCTATTCGAGCAAGTCTGATTATAAAAATGAGCTTAAATTTGTGTTGTTGAGAGATGTTGTTGTAGAAAGACCTAGACTTTCACTTTAAAAAGCCGTAAAAAATATTCAAAAACATTTACAAGCGCCAATTTACTGACAAAGAAATTCGTCATTTTGCATTGCCTTTTTGCATTGCCTTTATTTTCTATTTTGTCTCAGTTGTTCTTGTCAAGTTTAACTGAATGTAAAACGTCTCGTTCTGTAAAAGACGTAATTATTAAAGTAAGCTTATATTTTGCTCACCCTTAACCAGTTTTCAAGTCTGTTCTTTGGTCTTGCTTTGTCTTAAATCTCCAGATTTTCGATTTCAATGAAAGACATCCGAGGTAAATTTCACTAAACTTGATATTGTATTGTATTATCTGTAGTTATCTTTGTTTTGTTTTTGTTTTTTTTGAAGTAAGAGAGATTCAAAGCCTAAAAATGTCGGTTTTTTTGGAAAAATTTGTCGAAGAATCTTCCAAGAGCAAAACTAGCCCCTGGTGGTGGTGAGTTGTGTACAAAATTCCTAAGTGGGAGAGTATGTACTCGGGGAAAAAAAGCAATGTAGTGCATTTCGATTCGATTTCACTGCATGGTTTTTATTATGGGATACGTTATCTTCATCTCGAATAAAATAAATTGAAGATTTTTTCCCCTATCATATTTTTACCTTTCAGTTTCATTCAAATTGTTCTCCCTTTGACTTCCGTATCGGGAGCCCCGCTTTTAGGCAGTGCCTAAATATATATATTTTACCCGAAGGACTTTTTCAACGGGCTGACTAATCCCACAATTACAATAGGTCACAATTATCCTCAAAAGAGGGTTAATTATCCTCAAAAGAGGCTCAATCATCCTCTGCAGAAGTCCTCCGAAGAGGGTGATGTATGGCACTAAACAGCATTTGTCTTTCCAATATAGGTCTTTTCATTGGTTGAGAAAGTTCATTGTTTGAAGCCCTGTTTGAAGTCAGGCAGCTTTGTTTTTGGCAAAAACATTGGCCTAAAATTAGAATAACACTTACGAAACCTTTCATCTAATTGTATAGTAATACTACATGAAAGCTGTGGACACTTCACACTGAGATGAAGAACTTATCAGGAAGTTTCTCCAACGAGATGGGCAACGGACAACATGAGATGTGATTGAGTTCGCTTGCCACGTAAGAGAGGGGCTTGATTTATGTAATTTGCAAGTCCTGGCCCTCTTAAAAGTTCGTTTCCCTGCACAACATTAATGATGAAAAGGTAAATTATACACCGTGAAAAAGAAGAAAAAACTTACTGAAGTTTCGGACGCTAGTCCGACGAAGGACTAGCGTCCGAAACGTCAGTAACTTTTTTCATCTTTTACACGGTGTATAATTTACCTTTTCATCATTACTGTTTCATTAGAAACACCGACGCAGCTCACACTAGTTTTTAGCTAGTTATATCTTCTACACAACATTAATTGGTGGCTCGATTCTAGACGTTCCAGAGAGCTGCTTTACTTCTTTTCAACAGTTATGTGAAAACATTTGAGAATTATCTAATTTCGCCTTGTAGTATGATTTTCTTTGGTTTTTGCCTGTATGCTCGTTTCGCTGCCCTGCTTCTCTAGAAGCAGATTAAGTCCCAGCTTTTCCAAGACAAAGATATTTTCTGCCTTTCAGTCTCATAAATTACAAACACAAACGAAATTGACATCTTTGTATTTTAAAATAAGATCAAAACAAATAGTTATCAAGATCATTTTGTAGCTACGCACACGGTAATAGAGCGTTTTCGCGTGACGTCGCACCGACCATGTTGGTGTTCCAAAACCATACATTTTCTGGTGAAATGAAGTCTGTTTTATGCAAAAATTGTGCAAAAGGTTTCTATTTTTAGCATACCAATATGGTTGCCCTGGCACGTGAGTGAAAACGCTCTATATCCAGCTGGTTTGATGAATATTGCCGTAAAAATGACTCCACTGCAAAACTGAGGTAACATTTTTTTATTTGGTGGCCTGGAAATCCATACTTTAAAGGGGTAAAGTGACACAAGAGTTGACATTTTCCCTCCAGTTATAAATTTGTTTACAGACTAGTTAATTATTTGTACATTCGGCACTTCTGGTTGCGTAAACCTGCGAATGATACCTTTCTACTAACTTGAGAGAAAGCGTGTGCATCCCGTTGATAATTATGTCTACGCGTGATCGAACTAGAAAATATATATCAATGAAAATGACAATTAAATAATGGATGAACGAAATCAAGAGAAAATGAAAAGAAAAAAATTCCAGTGCCTTATCATGAGCACTTCCCTTTCATGCTATTTTTTGAATCATTCAATGCTAATTTTAGAATAACATTTCCATCGTTTTTATTTTCTGCACGCGCTCTACCTTGTTTGCTCTGGAAGTGTTCTCGTTTTTTCCCGACTAAGAGTGGGCAAACAGCGTATAGCGTTCGCAGTATTCGCGTGCAGAACATAAAAGATGGCAAATACGATTCGAAGAATAGCATCAAAATGTGCCTATGATAGTTTTAAGAATGAATGATGAATGGATTCAAGAGATTCCTTTTCTTAGTTCATTTTCTCTTGATGAAATTGCATAACACTGTGTCTGAGAAGTGCTAAAAACTAAGCTTTTTATCTACAAAGACTTTAGTACTATACTAGTTGTAGAGTGCAAACAATTAATTCGTGAAACACTAATTACTAAATAGTACAAAATAGTGCTAATTAGGCAATAGAACACAATGGAATTTGCATGAAATTGTGCTATTTAGTATTACTAAAGTTTCACGGATTTAGTGTTGTCACTCTAATATAGGCAACAAAATCATGCAAAGTTGTCGTGCAACAGTATTGCATTGCAAGTTGTACAGCGTTTTTGATTTAATTATCACTGAATGAGCAACACATTTTCCTTTCCATGAGATGATAGAAAATAGAGATGGCTTTTACATCGACTTTATTACCATCCACTTGTTATCTTTATTTTTAGCTTAAAGCATGCACGGTATTGATGTGATCGTTAAAGTTCTATTAAAAGCACACCAAACATATTAGGGTTTATCATATCACTGTTCTTATGTTCATTTTCGGTGTCTTGTAGTCTAAATTAAATAATATCGCTAAAGATATAAGGCTTGGTCACCTCTTCTTGTCTGTTGGTCTACGAGTCTTTGGAGTTCCAGTGGATAGTTTCAGTGTGGAAGGACTTTGGGAACTTTTTGTTGGGTGCATATAGCTAGGTACCGTACTTCCCCCCAAAGTACTTGACGTAGATTTTGATGATTCCTTTGAGCGAATAGGACTGTGGGATTCACGTGAACTCGGTGAAGGAGAAGGCATAGCATTACTTTTTGACCGAGTTTGAGATACCTAAAGAGAGAATAAAAGAAATATAATAAAGCTACCTTTCTTATTCATACAACGACGACAACGACGACAAAAACAAAAAACCAATCTGCACAGCAAAAAAAATTAAAAGGAAAAAATATCAAACCGTCCTTTCACGAACTCTTTGATACTAGGTTGCACTTTTTATAGATTGGGTGTCCTGTCCCCTTTTCATATGCTTGCTATTCGAAGAAGATCGCTCGATATAAATGCTCAATCTAACTTGTAAGATAAGCCAATCGTCCTTATTTTAACTTTGAAGTTCGACTTTGTTTAGTGCTTTGTTATTTCGCTGAGTTACGAAGCAAATCCTGTAATGAATCGACTGTTTGAGCACGAGTTAGTGGAAGAGTTTACGAAGAAGAAAGACGACTTGGTTGCTTTGCTTGCTTCCCTATAGTTAAATTGGGCTTTTGTTTTTTTAAATTTCCATGAAGAGTGCTTTTTGTCATGATTCTTCAACCTACGAGTCTAACTGAGAAGTATTAAATCGATGAGTAAACTAATCAGTAAATTTTACTTCAAATGAACATCACTTATTGGAAGTCTACTTTAGACGTTTATTTTATTATTTTACTTGAACCTGGATCTTTTCTTAATTCTTTTGATATAAATACATACAAAAGTAAATATATGTTCGTCTTCACGCATACTCTGTCTCAGGATCGCCGACTTTAAAATGTCGGCTCAACCTTTCAACGGCTTGCTTGCGTCTCCTAATTGTAAACGTTTATGCTTGAAAATGAAAATAGGATTTAATTGAAGATTCGAAGATATATAACCGTTCTTGTCAATTTGCCTTGCTCGTTTCCGTTGGTATATTTGTTTATCCTGTGATCCACGTGATCCAACCAACAGCAGGCGCTTCTTGGCGACGACCGCCATATTGAATAGGTCGGCCGTGTGGACCATTGGGGCGAGCTTGCAAATAGCCCAGTTCTGAGACATACTTCAGGTGCAAAGGTTTTGGTATTAAAGTGGGAAAATATTATTGAGCCTCATATATCTTTAAGCTTTCGAATTCCTAGTAGGAATTAGGTTCTGAGCCTTATATCATTGTACCTTCGACAGCCAATCCGAGAAAGTAACCCTAATCGTTTAAGTATCGATCTGCTAACATATTAGAGAGCGAGTGAGTAAAGTTGCATATTTTGGCCCCTGTACGCTTGGCGTCCCCACGAGTTAAAAGAGAGAGAGTTAAAATTCGAGGAAACCAGTACAAAAACCATAAAAAGTGTGAAATTCACAAATAGATAAAACTAGATTAAACTTACTTGTTTTTTCCCTGAGGAAGAAGTTGACTTTTTGGTTCCAGCAGAAGATCTAGAGGGACTGCAGTGTCCCTTTTTGTCATTTTCCTACAAGTGACAAAAGCAGTATGATTTAATCTCTTTCACCGATAATTCATTTAATTATATCAATTTTGAAATCAGTGGTATTTCTGCAATCTGATTGGCTCTCAGCAGTGCGATAAATCATGCACCATTTTGATTTTTAAATCGTACTGTTTTTAAGAGTCAATTAGGTAATTATCTTGTTTTGCACTGCGCATTTTTCTGCGCATGCAACTAAAAGCATAGAACTAACAAAGGTAAGGCATTTTTCTTTCGGAAAAACTAAATAAGAAACATGTTCAAAACAATTTTAATTTTTTTCTCTTTCTTGAGTAGAGACTCGCCTCAGTCTCCACTCGCAAAAGTGTCAGTTTTCGACTATTTTGAGATGTTTTTTCAAGATCAATCAAAAACGAGAATGGTGACCCCCATTTTTATTTCAGATTTTTGATAAATGCGGTGCTCATCATTATATATCAAAATATGAAGGAAATTTTATTGGATAGATTTTGATGGGAATAGTTGACATGTGCAATTTTTGGACGTTCGTAAAGGCGCAAATACCCGCATTTCTCACTAATAGTTGAAGAATCATAGTCATCCAATGACTTTGATGGATTATCTAATAGATTAACTTTGAAAAAAGGTTCTTGATTACAGCTTCCAGTTACTACCGCATTTCACTATAAAACTCATAAATTGACATATTTGGAGAACATCTAGTGAAAAAACGAGAATGGTGACCCCAGCTTTTTATTGCACTTTTTAAATGTCAATAACATAATAAATGTCCATAGCATAATTAAGAACATGCAAAGTCTCAGGACATGACTGGAGTGCAATGTTTGTCTGAAATCAAATCGTTATTAACAAATTGCACTCCTGCTACGCGGTCGTGTATTTTTGTAATCACTCGTTTGATTTCAGGCCAAATTGCACTCCACTCATGCAGTTCACTTATCATTATTGACAATTCACAAAACAGTGCGAAAATGTCTGATGTGTAAATCTGTTAAGTATCCAACTCACCTCTTTGCCTAAAGCTAAAGTTTCAACTGGCTGTAAATTGTTATTTTCCATATTATTCATATCGTTATTGTCCTCACTTGATTCTGAACCCTGTGAGCAGAATAAAGTATTTGCTACCTTATTCAGTGATGCTGCCATAGTTAATATGTCATAGTTAACTATGATGCTGCTCAAGTGTTGCTGCTGCTACACTTTCTTACTGTTTTTTCCTTTTTCCACATCACTGTTTTAAGTTAAATCCATTTCAGTACAGTATACAGACAACTCTCGTTACAGCTGACACCTTCTTGACCGTCACTTAGTGTCCATAATAGCAAGCGTCCGCAATAACGAGAATTAATGACGATCATATCTTTGTCAGTATTTTTGGCCGGGGCTTTCGCTCATGTCCGTAATAGCGAGGTGTCCGCAAGGCGAGAGTTAACTGTAACATGTTTTTGACATGCTTTATTTTGAATGGATTTGTTAGAGTACCTGTTTAAGCTCTTCTCTGTATAGTTTCATTAACTCTAATACATTTGATGGTTCCGATGCTTCTGAATCACCCTTCAGGTCAAGAATATAAAATGTTCATTTAGCAAATCATAATTTAACACACAAAGAAATAAGTCCATTACACAAATAGAATTGATTTTTTTCAGCAGTTGTAGAGGAAGGAGTTTTCAATAAAGTGCCCAGGACCTTTATTGTCCTTACTTTTCTATATCGAAATATGAGCTATTCTAAGAAACGCGTCGAAAGAATCTATTGATTCTGACGCTTCCTTCTTTTTTTTCTCATGCCGAACGCTGGTTTGTAATCCTAAGGTCATGGAAAATAGCGTTTTTTCTATTTTATGCAGGTATTACAAAGTTTGAGATTAATATTCTAATTTCCCTTATATTTATCCTTCCCTTCCCTTTCCTGCTTATACTAAATTTAAAATATATGTATTTCCTCCTTCACTTTGCCAAGAAAGATAATTCAAAGGCAATTCACCCTTACCAAAATTCAAATGAAGATGAGTACCTTAAAGAATTGTGGGACTGAGAGTTGGGGAACAATAAAAAAAGCTCTGAGGTCTGAGTCTATATTTAATCCCACATTCATAAGCATTCAAAGTCATGACCATGTTCCCATTAAATTTCAGAAATACAAATTAAACTTACTGTGATCCACGGATGAATTAAAATTTCTTTTGCAGTTCTGCGATGAGCTGGATCAACTTTTAACATTCCAAGTAAAAGATTTCTGGCTGAGGAAAGGAGATAAAAACAAATATTTCACTATGCATGTTACAACAGTGTATAATAGTAACATAGAAAGCCAGACAATACCCAATGCATCTCTATGCTAAACCATTTCTCTCTCTTTCTCTCCTTCTCATTGACAAGTTCAAGATTATTCATACACACACGATAGTTGATTAAAATAATATACAATTTTTATATAAACTATAACCAAGAGTAATGAACTAAGAGAAGGAATCCCCGTGCCTCATCATGTGAACACTTTGATGCTACTTTTAGCTCGTTACCATGCCCTAGCGATAATCTTGCTTCCTTTAAAGCCTCGTTTTAGGATACGAAAAGCGACAAAAACACTGGAAGCCGCCTTACCATCAAGAAATCAACCAATATGGTTCTTCGCTCAAAATATCTCCAAGCTAAAAATAGCATCAAACTGTGCACATGATGGTTACAAGGCTATTTAGGTAGGATTCCTTCTCTTAGTTCATATTCTCTTGCCATGACTATATATTCTATGACTATTGTTCACGGTGTATAATTTACCTTTTCATCATTACTGTTTCATTACTAGCTCACACTAGTTTTTAGCTAGTTATATCCTCTTATGACTATATAAAGGTATTTCTAAAGTCCATACGATCCCTAATTCATTACTTTGAGTATTGATTCTACATTGATTAAATATATTAAACGGAAATTACCAAATTGGCTCTATTTATTTATTAGTGCATGTGTCCACCTAATAGAAGTGCCTACTGAACTGCGGTTCATCTTACAGTAAATACATGGAGACATTTTTGGGGCCCTTGTTATCACTGTACTTGGATGTGGTATTGTGTAGATCATGTATATACAAAGCAATATTAACATCTGCAGCTAAAAAATAACATTGGTTGAAATATCAGGTGCTTACCTGATTCATGACATGTCTCCCAACATTCATCAGAAAAGTCCATTTCACCCTTTTTTATCAATTCATATAGTTTTTCTTCTGTATCAGCCATAAATGGGGGCCTTCCAGTAAAACTAGAAAATAATTACAATGAGTAATGCAGGCAATTACTATGAAGCAATTTATTTTTACATTTTACAGAGTTCCAAAATCTCTTCAACAAATGTTTAAAAAAATACTACTTACAGAGTAAACATAATAACACCTATACTCCATATGTCACACTGCTGACTGTAACCAAGATCATCTATGACTTCAGGAGCTGGGGAAAATATTTAAAATTTCTATCCATATCTGCACAATTTTTAATAAATCGAAAAAAATTATTGAAAGCTCAATTTTGTTGAAAGTTCCTTTAGTCTGATTCAATGTTTAAGTGTTAAAGAATGACAAAGGTTATCATAGCAGAGAAGGTAACTCTAGTTTTCAAGGGGAAAGACAAAGATTAGGGTAACCTACAGTAAGCTCTACATTAGAGCTTGCTATAGCAAGGTTAATAATTGAAAAAACGGCAAAACAGAACCGATTAATTGGCAGCAGCAATTTTGATCAAATCTATTTATCCATTTACTGATAGTTATTACGGTTAGCATGCTCCATCAAAGTGCCCTCTTTATGCCGAATTAAGTTATAAAAAAAGCTCTATTGACAAGGTACTCTCTGACAGGTTTGCAAATAAGCTATCCCTTGTTTGTTTTTCATGTCATTAGCGCTTGAAAATTCTGGTAAAATGTACTAGTTGCTCTTAATATTATGAGAGTATATAATTTTCACCCCGGCCTGCTCTCAGTCTGACCTCTAGCTCAGCTGGAAGAGCATCGGTAGTACAATTCCGAAGGTCGTGGGTTCGAATCCCAGCGAGGTCGGAAATTAATTTTTCCGAATTTAATTGCAAGGGCTTTCGCCCGGATTAACCTCGTTCCCAAGCACTACAACTTACTACTTCTAGCTCTTAAAATTAATTTGGTACCAAACCATAAAGTTGACATCTTGCAAAATATGCCTCTCCTCTTTACAGTTCTTCTGGTACCACATGTACACATAATATATTTTACACACAAATAAATAATAGTGTCAAAAGTTACTTTACTCATCCATATAAATAGGAGTACCACAAACACTTTGCATCTTACACACATTTAGAAACACTTACACACACTTGCACATACTTGCAATCACTTACACACACTTACACGCATTTACAAACATACTTACACACACTTACACTCAGGTACACACACCTTTACACACATTTATAAACACGCTTACCCACACTTACACACTTGCACACTATTAAACACACTTACACACTCTATTAATCACACTTACACACACATTTACAAACAAACTTACATTTTAAGATTTTATTATACACATAATTATATTTTACACACAAATAAATAATAGTGTCGGAAGTTATTTTACTCACCCATATAAATAGGAGTACCACAAACACTTTGCATCATAGAATCACTCCCTACCCCACCCTTGACAATAGACAAACCAAAGTCTGTTATCTGAAATTATTTAAGAAGGCAATAAGTTGTAATAATCATCTAATAATTATATTATTCATGACTGATTTGATTAATAACTGGCGATTACCTTAATGTTTAGTAATTCATTACCAACTGGATGACTCAGCAGGATGTTCTCCAGCTTTAGGTCACGATGAACAATATCTAGAAAATGTATTGGGATCGGATAATTCAGCCACCACATTTATTATTGTTCATAATTATAATAATCTTAAGTTCTTAGCACTCAGAGAGTCATGGGGAGATGTTGACAACAGCATGGTTCATGACCTCTATCCTACAGGGTAAAAGTTCATTCATCATCCTGGACAGATGAGTGGATATGGTGTTGGCATAGGTTTGCTGTTTAAACAAACCTGAGGACCCTTCTGTAAATCACCTTTACAGGTGACGTAGGTATCCTCAACAAAGACTATTTATCGATTTATCAAAAGACATTTCGTGGGAAAAGTCTAATAATGTGACATGTTTTATAGCATTCAAATGCTTAAATGTCCTTGCCAGACTTGTCTCATAGATCATGTATCTAATTTAATTGCTATGAGCGAAGCGAGGAGCAACACACTAAGTTTGATGGGTATCCTGCTTATACACGTAAAAGAGGTACTGGTCGGACACGTTAGGTAGAAAAAATATCGATGCGTTTGCGACAATGGCTTTTTACGCATCAGTTCAGAAACGTGTGCACCCAACAAACTTGGGCATCAGTTTGTTTTTAATTATTACATTATGCACAGATGACCACTGAGCAGCCTCCTGGTCTTCCTTCATTCAACCAACATGGAGTTAGAGGTATAAGCTTCTAATGCGGCTCTATATATTCGTGGAACTATTCATCAAGGTCAAGAACAGTTAAGTTACATTTCTCGGGGGAGGCAATGTTCATTTATGAGTTTTCCGGCACTTTTATGTGCGTAATTCTGTCCTATTCCTGAATGGAGTCGTTTTACTATATATAACATACTAATCAGTATATAAATGCTTTTGAAAGCCATGCAATCCCAGATCAAGAGCATTTATTTCCAAACTATTTGCCTAATACTGTTTGTTCGCCTTTTGTTTTTAATAGCAGGTACAGTATCTTCGAGCCAAACGTCTTTGAGGACAACAAATTGTTATACGTTTTGTTACTGTTCAGCGTGATAATATGGACTGTCAAATACAATACAAGAAATTACAAATGATCCAAAGCTGATTGTTGCATTTAACTAATAAACACTTACTGAATGTTAATGTGTATAAGTAAGAAGCAATCCAACAAGGCCTATTTTTTCGATGCTTTTACGATATCAATATATTTAGCCCATGAAAAATAGAAAAATAAAGAGTTGTGGGTTGTAAAACAACATTAATTTACTGTTTTCTCTCACGAGGGAGATAAATCAATTGAAATTATAAACTTAATTTATTTTATTCCAATTATAATTTCACTTATTGTTATATAAACGTTTTACTACAATATTGAAGATATGACATAAACTTATATTCTTGCTGTTTATTACAGTGTACTTATTCCATGGAAACAAGTTCAAAGACTTTCCCTTTGCAATACCACCTTACTATATTGACTCTCCCATAACACAATATGAGGAAAAGGACAAATCAATCCGCAGCACTTCACTTTCAATCTGAAATGACTAGTATTATATTATAATAGCACATTGCCATCCACCGGACACTTCCTTCATACAGTAGTATTCATTAACGGATTTAGTATTCTTCTTGAGCAAATGATCTTACAAAGTGGTTAACTACTCATTGTGCGTGATTTTAAGGTGGCTGGACCCCCTTACGCTTGACCGCTACGCTTATCTGATTGCAAATCTTTTTTGAAGTCACATAAAGATTGAATAAATGTTCGATGCAGTTTTTAATGATATCGGAAGTCATAACATGTGATTATGATGAAATATATTTCGTTTTTGTTTAGAGAACAATTTTAGCCTTGCAGAGCGTTCAACACTTAAATGCTTCGTACCACATAATTATACGCTAGATGCCTCTATTTTCAGGGGTTTTTGAAAAAATCAATCTAGCTAATTATGAGATATTTGGGATTATTTAATTAAATATAGTGCATAATCTACTTCAAAACTAAACAATGCATTTGATACGGTCGAAATTAATATCTTAGAGTTATATATTCCAAAAGTCATTGCTCATTTAGTTTTACTCTGTATCTAGTTTTTCATTATTCTAAAATTCGCTGATAATTTCTCTCAAAACTACATCAGGATAAAAATTAGAACTCAAGAACCCAAGAATACCCACCCGTAAGCCCATTTGGTGAAACAACTTTTGTGTAATAGATTCCTTCTGTTTTATAAGTAAAGCTGTATTAAATGTCTTAAATAAATAGTATTAAATGGCTATGCTGCTGAAACGAACAAGTGCTCCATCTGCAATGACGATTTATATAGCGTCCAGTCAACGGTAGAGTTAGGTCAAAAGGGGATTGAAACTCTAAACAAGATACATGACGGAGAATTAAATTTGAGGTTTGCCAAAGGGTTCACGTAAAATGCCGTCGAGATTTTTGCCGAGATGCAAAATGCGATGGACGGAAAAGGGGCTTTGAAGTGAGCCAAGTAAAGAAGGAAGTTCTCCAAAATTCTATAACAGAAGGCGAGGAAAGATGAATGGGCAACGACAGTTCTGGAAAGATTAGGTAAGCAAGTACCGCGACTGTACACTAGTGGTGCTACAAATCTCGAAAAGCCAGCAAAACGGCCCTCAAGTTCTTTAAAAACTGACACATTTCTTAAAGTCGTGAAATATTTAGAAGATAATGATGACGAACAAACGACTGTTAATGATTTATACAATAAAATGGGCGAATATCTCGAGGGATGTTCTTCTGTTTTCTCTAAGATCTTTATTTACTGGCAAAGATGTTGATCTGAAAATTGCGTTGATTGCACAAGCAATAATTCAGGCCACACGATCAGGGTAGTTACGGCTCCTTTACAGCCGTCGGTTTTGGAGTACAGATGCACCACCAATTCGCTTCAAGATTTCTTTTCGATTCACTGCATTCAATGGGTATTTGTTCGTCTTATTCTACTATCCAGAACTTTGAAAGGAGCGCAGCAGTAACCCAAGGCATTGATATCCCAGGGTACTTGCCGGGAAGTTTTATACAGTACGCAGCTGACAACGTGGACCATAACAACAGAACCTTGGATGGCAGTGGACCCCTGGCACAAAATTCAGCAAAGCAATACCAAAAACTAAGGTCACTGGGGCCAAGGGGCCAAGTGACAAAGAAGAACCATTGTTATACAAAAACTGAAAATGACTTAAGTACATGACTCATCTTCAATTATAAAGTCACGCAACCATTACTAAAGTCTCCTCGACCAGCATGGTTGGGTACAATGCAGATGACTATCAAAGGAGATCATCCTGGTCAGTCTTCTGTAATGTTTCTACCTATGATCGACATGGACTCAGATGATATGACATGCATCATCATTCAACTCTTACATTTATAGCTGAACAAGCAAAGCGCTACGGATCAACCCCTATCATTACATTCGATCAACCCCTCTGGTGGAAGGCTCTGATGATTGTCTCAAATGAGCCAGAAAGTAGCGACGTCAAATCAATTATACTTAGGTTGGGAGGCCCCACACATACAAATGAGCTTCCTGGGATGCATCGGCCACATTATGGCAGGCTCTGGCTTACAGGATGTCCTCGAGCTGGTGTATGCAAAAAATGTTGTGGTCCATATGCTCAGATGCACTTACAAAAAAAAAACAAGTCTAAACTTTTCGCCGGCACGTGGAGAATGCAAAGGGCAAAGTTGTTTGAATTCTGTGCCACCTGACATTCAAGAAGACTGAATAATAAAATTAACAGTTTTTGCGTTGAATTTTAAAATACATAGAAATAATATTCATATGTATTTACATAGATAAATGATGACAAATAGGAAACATTGAAGATGCACAATGATTTAGTTTTAAATAAAACAGTGTAATTATTGAAAAAAGAAACAAAGCTTCAGAATTTGAGCTTTCTGATGCGGGAACCCTGTGGTGAGACAAAAATTACATTTTTGAATATTTTTTTGACAGGATTTTCAAAACAATATTTAAAATGTGTTCAGTCATCTTCTCTATGTTTTCAGAAGTAAATAAACGTCGTTATTACTATGTTACATCAAATAATAACTTATATCTATTTTTTGTGTTGTGGGATCCCTGTGTTTTCGGCTGAAAACTTCGGCTAAATTCAACATTGATTTTGAACTTGTTCCACTGAAGGGATTTTTGGGGATTTTTAGTATGTTATTTAGGACCCTATTACTGACACTTTGGCAGTGAGAAACCTTTTGATGCAATTTGTTTGATCACCAAATAAAAATTGACTGGACTAAAATGGTTTGCTGACTTCTTTGTCAACAAATTTTTTTCTATAATAATAATATATAATAACAGCAACAACAACAACAACGATATTAATAATAATAAGCCTGTGTTCACCATTTCTGTCGTCAATTAAGAAGTCCATCATTACACCATTACTGAAGAAATTGTCACTGGATCCCAATGTCATTAAGAATTATATATAGACATTTTCCAACTTGTCATTTACATATTATTAAAATATTATAAAAAGCTGTTGCTATTTGTCCTAGGATAGCCTCCATCAAGTGACAACAGAAAAATGATGAACACCAGAGGATAGACGATCCTTTCCATAAAATCTATCATTACTGAGACTGCATTTCTTAAAGATACAAAATAATGTCTATGTAGGGCAACCGACATACTGTTTTTCTACTTTTACTAAATTTGTCAGCTGCTTTTGACATTGGTGAACAAAATATTTCATGAAGGCTAGCATTGCACTATGGAATCACTGACCAAGCTTTATGGTGAATGGTATTTTACTTGTGATATCATTCTAGTTTACCCTAGGCCTATGGATTGGACTCAGTAAACTAAGAATTTTGTAATCAAAATTTAAGTAAAATGGAAATAAAGATAATAAATAATAAAATAACTATCTTTATTGGGTAACTAATAAAGTTTAACTTTTTTCGGATTAGGCCCATCATTTATAAACTATATTGCTTAGAATACACTGCAACATTGTCTGCTGAAATAGCTGTGGCGTTTTTTTTTTTGCTCTCAGCAATCTTTGACATAGTGCAGAGAGAAAACAATAGGCTGGGGTATTGAATAGTGATTATGAAGACAGAGTGTTCAATGTCATTGCCCCAACAAAGTTGTGGAACAAACTTCCTTTTGATTACCGGGTTACATGTGGCATGTGTCAATTGTCAATCAATATTAAACGAATTACGGTCATGACGCCCCCTTGTCATGACGCCCCCAGCCATGACGCCCCCACGTATACCATGACGCCCCCAGTCTGTACTACCATGACGCCCCCAGCGTAAACCATGACGCCCCTAGTCTCTGTTAACACTTTTTAATAAGAAGTTAAAATGATATTTCATAGCATAAATTCAAGAACGACAAAAAAATAACGAAAAGAAAAAAATTGACATCAAAATTTCGTAAGTCCGACAAGATATTCGTAATTCAAGTTAGTACGCCGTAGTTGCCATATTTAAGAACGCTAGTGATCTTTCCAATTATTGATTCGGTTACGCATAAGTTCTGAAACCAAAAAGTTTGACACTGAAAATAAACCACAAAAGAAAGAGATTGCTGGTGAATAAAGTAAGAAAAACACTGTGAAAGAACCAAAACCTTTGACAGGACCATTAACTTTGCACGAACGAACGAGTTGTTTTCAGAAGTTGTAGTTCGCAGTTAAAGTTTTTGACTCATTCGTAACGTTTCTTCTACTTTGATAGCTTCCTTATTCATATAACCTTTCTTGGATGAGAAACATGTGTGTTTTTAATAAATATTTCGAAAAGCAAGCAAAGATTGCTCACATAAATCGGGTAGTTTGCCATATTCAAGTCGTTACACTGTTGTTGTAACACAACTCCTCCGCGTTTAAAGAGTCTTCGTTTGGTGACGCGAAACACAAACCGCGTCTCGAAAACAATTATTACAGATGAACTTTAGAGTTAATATCAAAATGATATTCTAAATTTACAAAATGGAAACTAAATCAAAAGAGTATACCATATTATCATAGTTAACTATGATATTACTGTTATCTAAATACAAACGTGATACGTTGACGTGATTCATCGAGTTTGTATAACACACCCGGGAACATATACAGCGAGGTGTCACTTTCGATTCCTCCACTCACTGTCTAATTTACTTCCGAGGTTGAGTTTATTCAACTTTCCGTTCGTAATTTCAAAACCTATTCTGTAAACAGATGTCTTGAAGAAATATTTTGTCTTTCCCGGCGATTGCTGGAATCACTCGAAAAAGCTATCGAAGCCGTGTTGAAAGTGCTTCGTAACAACAGCGTGACTTGATCGCACGAAATAAAAGTTTTAATCAATGAACATGATTGTCTTAGAATTATGGTTGGATTCCTAATGCATCTGAATGATGTTCTTTAACTCCTAATTCAGCTATATTATGTTTTGGAACTTCAAGAAGTACATCGCTTAATTACTAACAGAGATTTAGTGTTCGTCAGCTTGTAGGTATCGTTTTTAACTCGTGGATACGCGAACTCGTAGAAACGAGTTATTTAAAGCCGTAATGATCGAGAAACAACTCCAATAGTGTTCGATTTACATTGGTTTGTAGCGCCATATTATAATTATCGTTAAACGTCTTCTTAAATAAGTGTTAATAGAGACTAGGGGCGTCATGGTTTACGCTGGGGGCGTCATGGTAGTACAGACTGGGGGCGTCATGGTATACGTGGGGGCGTCATGGCTGGGGGCGTCATGACAAGGGGGCGTCATGACCGGTTACCATATTAAACTATGTTGCTAAGTGACTAAGAGAGGGCAGAGCTGGTATATCACATGAAATAAATTAATGCCTATGCATGCTCTTTTTTGTTGACTGCTGTTATTAAATACAGCTGAACTAGAAATATTAATTTACTGAACTGTAAGCAATAATATTGTGTTAAAGAACTATACATACTTGATCAATGTCTTCAACTTTTAAATTAATTTGCAAGCTGACCTGATTTTGATCACTAGATGCTATATTGTAAAGGTATTTTGGCTCTAAAAACTACTACAAATAAATAGTATGAGTTATTTTGAGTTCTCATTTTGTTATTGAGAGTAATAAAATGATGAAAATAAATTTCTAAAATGCATGCATTTTGAACTACATTTTGTGTTAGAAAATGTCCATGCATTAATTTCAATAAATTAAGATTAACCAAGGAAACTATGAGTCAAGCAATTCTGAGAGAAATCCTGAGCAAAGATAAGCATGTATTACTGTTTAAATAAAGCTTTGAGACTCAGCAACTTTGCAGCTGAACTAAGCAGAACTTAATTCGAACTTTTGGAAAACATGCTTGCTGGCACATCTCTTACCATATTATATGCATGCTAAGATCTGGGATGGAGTTTGAGGTTCACTGTATATTAGTTGATCTGTCATCTAGCAACTTATTTTTACTTTGCCATTACTAAGGATCTTAGATCACTGAGCGACTGATCTTCCAGGTAACCCGGTCTACTATTTACAAAATGACAAAATAAATTAGAAGCCCCTACATAAGATATAATCATATGACTAGCTAAAATAAATATTAATGATTTATAAAAACGATTTACTATTTCTATGAATGACCTAAAACATGACTATGCATCTTAAAGTGCTATATGACATGAAAAAAATTAATGTTAAAAATGTGTAATTTATTGGCATTAATAAGAATATCATGGTTAAATTTGTTTCAAAAACGTATTTCTCTAGAAATTCAAGAAAATTTAGCACAAGTGGTGATGTCATTTTGTTTACAAGTCTTCAGATTTGGTTGCAGATACACGAAATATGTTTGAATGTAGAAACTTAATTTCGGGTAGTGCACTTTTCAGTTTCCCCACATTTGGAGAGTACTACGTAAGCTATCAAATGAAGCTGAATAAAAATATGCCTTTTGTTGATATTTTATACGAATAACAATTTATATTTAGTACATTACTACTGAATCTAGAGTACGTGTCTAGTTGGTCTACAAAATAAAGTCACATATTGGGATTAATTTTCTCAAATATATCAAGAAATATGCTTTTGAAACAAATTTTATTACGATATATTCATTATTATTAACAAACTATACATTTTAAACGATGAAATGTTTTGGTGTCATATACACTTTAACTAAAAATCCCTAATATCTATATCCTTTTAATAATCATGTAATAATCTTAAAAACTCTAGATGTTCAAAGAATGACCAAAAACATGTCTTTGGGTCTTTAATAAAAAAACCTGGCCTAATGTCTTATTCTCTTAATAATCATAACAAACACCAAAAACCTGTCTATGCATTGTGGCTAGAGAAATCATGTAATAATCTTATAGCAATGCTCAATAAACAACCATAAATAAACATGTCTAAGTAGTTTGACTAAAATATTCTAAAATCTATACCCTTGATCTTTATATATAAATCTTAAATGTTCTAGCAATGTTTAATGTACTTAAAATAACAGATTTTGTGCATGTCACATAAAACAGCCTTTTTTCTTCACACCCAACAACTGTTGTCAGTACAGAATCTTGCATATGGGTTGACAATCCAGCCAAAATGTCCATATGATAATATTATACTATCTCATAACCTTGATAATATCTTTCCTTCAGTTCAAAATTCAATGGTTCATACTTTCTTTTCTTTATCTATTATTTATTGTTGTTATTCATATTATTATAATATGATTATAATAATAATTATTATAATATAATTATTCAATTTCAATTATAACAGTATAACTGACCTCATAAATGAAATGTTTTACTTACCAAAGTCATGTAAATAGGCAACAGCACTTGCTAGCTGTTTTATGACAGTCCATGTTTCCTAGAGTATGACATATAAATGAATAAAAGCACTTAATAATCAAATGGTGAAACACAAAAACAGTATCCCAGATTGCCTGTTGACCAACTGTTGGCTATATCTTTACTTACTCTTCTCTCTAAAATACAGTACTCAACTTTTCACAGCTGTGAAAAGGTCAACAGATGGCTGTTTGACAGTGGGCATGTCCTTAACTATTTATTCAGGGAGTATCCATACGAATGGAATGTAGTGCTTGATTGAGCAGATGTTAGTGAGGAGGAAAGCGTTTACCAGACCGACATTAAGAACGGCTGTTGAGGAGATTAGTTCTTAATTCACTGACATCTTGTAATCATTCCAGTGTTATGTGGTTGACAGCTTACATTGCATAAGCAACAAAGGGCCAACTGTCAAATGGCCATTAAACTGCCGACTCATGGTCATCAAACTATTGTACCTATTGTAACTGTTGTTTGTACGTGTTTATATGAAGTCTGAAAATTTTGCAAAACATTTGTAAGACATTCGATAAATATCTCATTTTTGATCTGCTAACATCTTTAAGTGAGTGAGTGAGTGACACATCTGCAAATTCAGATCCCTCACAATAACTTGTTCATACACTTCCTGTATCCACGAGTTAAAAATTATGGTACCTTATAGAATGATTAAGTTTATAAAATTTCTCCAAATAATATCTTACTTTGACTACCTTTCTATTATCTGACAAGAGATTTTATAATTTTATGCAAATTCTTAGGTAAAATTGGGCATTTTTTGAAACATGCTCAGATTTTTATTGCCTGACCTGGTTGGTTTTCTTTCAACTTTAACAAAACACTTTGACCTCTTTATTCCACAATCCATTCAAAATAGGTTTATTTTAGGATGCCTTGAGATTACAATGACAAATTTCCAAGTTTCAAGGGAATGTATAAAGACACTATAACCTAGGTCCTCATGGACAGGAATGGTAATTTTGGATAGAAAACCATATTTTTTCTTTTCTTTCAGAATGAGCAATAACAATACCCCCGCTTGACATATTTATAACGAGGAATGTATTTTGCCCAATTGCTTACGATATTGCTTCTATAATTCAGTTTGAAGCTTACTTCAAAGAGCTTGGTCGGTCTGTACGGGATAATCTTGACCTCGGTCAAGCGGTCATTTTTTTGTTGTGTTCTTCAAAGAAAAAAAAAAAAAAAGACCGCTCACCAACATGATTGGCTTAGCTCAGTTGGCAGAGCATTGCACCGGCATCGCGGAGGTCATGGGTTCGAGTCCCGTTGAAGCTTGAAATCACTTTTTCAAGTCTTTCTTTACAGCGTTCGCTTATATCACTCATTCACTGTGATGATCAACACATCTATCATTATTCCACCACAGTTCTGCCCATTCAATTTCTACATATACGGTATTTGCAACTCACCAAATTAATTTTACAACTTGAAATGCTAGAGAAACATAAGATCCGTCTTTTAGATTATTCTAGGTTTTTCGATAGTCGAAAATCTTCACTTTCCACCCAAGACCTTCAGTATGTATGAATAAACAAAACTCAATGACAATGATTGGGATTACCCCCTATTATGATCTCTCATAACTTGAGATTTACAATAAAAATGCTAAAAATGCTAATTTCCCACTATGACTGTATGATCTCTTATAACTTGAGAATCAAGTCAGTGTCCCCTACTTAACCCCCCAGCTTTTTTGAATAAGCAACTGTAAGATCTTTAAGAGACTAGATTTAAAAAAATCATATGTATGAATTCCTTCTGTTGGGTAACACCTTAAGTAAGCCTTCGATAAATTAGAAATTGGCTCTGAATCATAAATAAATAATCAATGATACGATATGAGTGATGATGGAAATAAAATAATTTTGGGAGATAATCAACTACTGTTGACTTACTCTTTCAGTAAACCTCTTCTTTTTTTCTAACAGCTTTTCCAGTCCTCCAGCATCACAAAGCTCCATGACTAAATACATCCTCTGGAAACAGTGTCAAAACAATGTCACCTTCCTTAAATTAAGTTTATTGTATTGCATTGTATTGTATTGTATTGTCATTTAAAGATTTAAGAATGTTAAATAAGATTGTAAAGTGTGTTGGAAATAAAGTTACAGCCTGTATGAAGTGTACTGTAGTTTAGCCTACCCACGACATAAACACAACAGGGGAGGTCAATTACTTAATAATAAGAGCTGAAAGCTGCATGGATTGGAGTGGTCAGTCTCTCTCTTTATTAAATATAATAATATATATTAAATATTTTATAGTCCTCATGAATTCAAAGCATTAAGCTGCATGACAATAATTACCTTTGAAGTTTCATATATCTCCTCTAGGTGGACTAAATGCTCATGTTCAATTTTTTTCAATATCATAACTTCTCTTTCTAGCAGCTTCACTGCAGAGCTCCCAGCCTGAGATACAAAATAATATAACCAAAAAGTAAGGATTTTTGATCATAAATCTTTCAAAATGCCCTGCAATGCCAATGATGGGTAATCTAACTGTTCCTCTGTTACAGTGCACCATACTATGCTGTCAAGAAGGTCACAACACTTCAGTGTCAGGGGAATGTTCCTAAACAGTTCCAGTCATACCATATCACTATCAGTGGGTACAAGTGGAAGATTGCAATTCTGAAGGTTTACAGTCAACTTGCCCACTACAACTCGCCCACATTTAGAATCATAGTGTTAAAATAAATATATTAAGCTAAATTAAAATAGTTCATGATTTATTTACCAAACTTACTTGACACTTAAAGTGCATATCACCCCTAAAATGATAAAAATTGGAGTAATCTACAAGGAGCAAATAACCCATTCTCGTTGTCAGAATTTGATTCTGAACTATTCTTAATTTTTTACAGATTTTTAAATATTTTTTGGCCCTGCCCTGGCCAGGACTTTTGGGTCTGATACGGGCTGCCGAAAATGACGACAAGAGGCACCCTTCACCTGTTAAACGCCAAGAACACTGACTTGACGAGAACCAAGTACATGCGCAGATCTAAAATATTTGACCTCTTTGAAGTTTCGCTGTTTTAAATGTTCTTATTTATGGCATTAATATCAGTCTTCTGATTCTAAATTGAGCTATGTCTGGATGAATGTGAATACAGTTCTACATGTATTCCTGGAGTTGTAAAGTTTTCAATAGCTTATTAAAGCCGCAAAGAGTACCAGAGTTCGAGAGGACAGTCTTAAAAGTAAGTCTTATAAGTCTTAAGAATAATAAGTCTTAAAATGTGAGGACAATTACCCGGCTTCAGATCATGGATATGTTTGAAGACGGGCCAGCCTAGAAGCAAACCGCTTGACTGGCGATAATGTTTTAAAGTTTACATCATAAAGAAGAACAGTAAAAAATTAATTGGACATGCAAGGACAGGATTTTTATGGTTTCTCTGAATTTGTCAAGCTTTTGACTTGAATGTAATCATTGATTCAAGATTTATATTGTTTACGTTGATATATATATAAATATAAATATATATATATATAAATAAATATATATATATAAATATATAAATATATACTGCGGTTTGCATAAACTTTGACCATTTGTGCATATATACAAGTATATCAAAAGTATATCAAAAATTATGCAATATGATTCCTGATATTTTTTTCGAGTTATCTAGCACTAGGGCTTTCTGAAAAAAATATCAGGGATGACATCCTGTAATTTCTGATATACTTTTGATATACTTGTATATATATATAGATGGTCAAAGTTTATGCAAATCGCAGTATATAAATATATATATATATATATATATATATATATATATATATATATATATATATATATATAACAAAGTATGTAATGTGGTCTATACTGGTGAAACAGTGCTCGATGCGTAGAGATGCAGAGCAATAGATATATAGTAAAGATTGGATTAAAGACAAGACATGTTCACTGTAACTCCGAGTTTCGTGCTTACGCACTCATCAGACAGACTTTAATATTTAATCAGATTAAAGTCTGTCTGATGAGTGCGTAAGCACGAAACTCAGAGTTACAGTGAACATGTCTCGTCTTTAATCCAATCTTTACTATATATATATATATAATCAATTATAAGTCTCGATCTTGAAATATACAGTACCTCGAATTTAAAAAAAAATCTGGTACTCTTTTGAGATTTTGCTTGTTTTGTTTGATTTTTTGGAGTTCTTAGAGTGCTATTTCTTGAATTTCAGTGAGCGTTGAGCATGAGACAAACCCAAACTATGACTATATTGCCATAATTAAAGTACGAGTGCTAACAGAATCGCTTAAGTCAGTAGAACATAAGGATCTTTTTTTCAATTGCTAAAGAGAAGGCTTTTCGAAGAAATCCTACAAAAAATATTGACTCAGACCTTAACGAATAAAATACAAGTGTTCGTGTTCGCAACCATCACAAGGTTGAGGGTGGTATAGTACAATCATACGAAACTGGATTAGTTAATTCAGATCATATTGCTGTCATTTAGTAGCCCAGTAATAAGTATGCATGCTCCGATACCTATCTTGACGCCTCGTTCTCGGACCACTTTTTCACGTCCACCCTGACACAGGAAGCCCAAAATCACACCTTTAAACCTCAATATCTCGACCAGAAATTATCCAATCGACCTCATATGTATATCATTTGAAAGCTGCTGATGTCTAGAATATAATAAAAGTGGTTTGATTTTAGGGGTGATATGCACTTTAAGGTACATGTAATTCCCTTGTTTTGCACTGCACATTTTTTCTGTGCATGCAACTAAAAACAAGGAACTAACAAAGTTTAGGCCTTTTTTCTAAAACTAAATGAGAAACATGCTCAAAACCAATTTTAACTCTTTTTTAGTTTTTGAGTAGAGAAATTGCGATATTCATCTGACTGCACCAGTCTCTGCTCGGAAAAGTGTCAGTTTTCGACTATTTTGAGATTCTTTATAGGGCATATATTGCTATTTAGTGCTACCCTCAGTAAATAAAGAGTTTATTATTATTATTATTATCATTATAATTATTTCAAGATAAATCAAAAACAAGAATGGTGACTTCCATTAATTTTCTTATTTTAGAATTTTGATAAACGCGATGCTTGTCATAGCCCTAAATGGTATGGTCCTACTTAAGGTGACTGCCTACTTTTGAAAATCGATTTAAACTTTTTTTAAACTTCGATTTTCCAAATTGAAATTCAATGCTGTTTCCAAATCTGGAAAGAAAAATAGGGTGTCCTGAGCTTCATAAGATAATAGTTATTTGCAGACTATATAATTGCACAAATGAATGCTAGTCAATCATTCTACAATGATACATGGATAATTTGTTTTGTTTTGATAATTTTGATAAGAGATATACATTGATTTGTCATAATTTGTAGTTTCGGTGCTCTTAAAAAATCTCATTAAGTCGAACAAAAATTCCTACAAAAATCTATTTCTTCATGTGTTACTGATTTAAACTTTTTATGAAATGTTGATATAACCTAGATTTTTAGGCGTTTTTTCGAATGAGATATTAAAAATTAGAGAGTCCTGTGCAAAATTTGAGGGTTTGCCCTGTTGAAGCTCAAAACTTGTATGGTCCTTCAATAAAATCTTGTAGATTTATCAGCGGTTTTTGAGCATGCACACATCGTGGGCTCAATTTAAACGTTCAAAAGTAGGCAGCCTACCTTAAAATTATTTAGACACCTTTAGATTATCTAGTAAACTTCGAGTCATTTAAGTACATTTCATTTTAGTACTTTTAACTGTGAATAAAAGTTCTTGATTACAGCTTCCAGTTCCTACGGCATTTCACTTAAACCCATAAATTGCCCTATAACACTATGACCTCACATCAAAACAATCTATTGTCTTAGCGCAAAGGACCATGGGGGCAAAATAGGAGCAAAACGAATTAAATCACAATAAAAAATGGTTAATTAGATGGGGAAAGGTGATAACTGATAAATGTCGTACTAAATATCCTGAACGAAAGAAAATTTCACCGAAATTCCTATCATTCTTCCCCATGTAAACAAGCTGTAACGTCATAATGTTATAGGTCAATATTTTTATTGACATATTTGGAGAGGCAACTTAGGCAAAAAAAAAAAGAGAATGGCGACCCCATCTTTTTTTTGCAGTTTTTTAATTGTCCATAACAATTAATGTCTTCCCAAAGTTTCAGGAAAAAGTAAACCGGCAAAATGTCTTTCGAGGGTCTAATTTAGTATGGGAAATTTTTGAGTCGCCATTTACATTATTTATGTTTGAATTAATCACATCAGCAAGCAATCAATAGAGTTATGGATTTCAGGGTCGAGCACACTAATGAACCAATCAAAACATGCATTTGATGGGGTATGTTATACATAATATAGATTTGTTTTCGAGTTCAAACTAGAACAAAAATATAATGATAAAGATTTGAGTGAACTTATTTGTATGAACTGAAAAGTCAGAAGCTACGATAAATAAGTCAACAAAAAAAATCATCTTTTTTAATAAAATGCACAGCAAAGTTCATTTTTCCTAGGAATTTCAAAAACAAAATTCTTATGTACAGAAGCTTTAGCATTATTTGGATCTTTATAACTTATGTATGTAAATTTGAATACAAATTTCGTCTATTGTCATACACTTCTTTATTCATTTTTAAGGTTTCAAATATTCACCTTATGAGCTTTGGCTTCTCGTTATAATCAGAGGTGCGAATTTGCGAATGCTCTTCTACTGAGTGCACCTGAACAACGATAATGATGGTTTTCTGGCCAAATGACTAAAATATATGATCATCAAAAGAAACCGCAGCTATATTTCTGGTCTAAGAATAATTTTACTTAGAAAAGTCCTAAATGAACCTTACCTTTTCTTTATTAACTGCCTTGATCGCCCATCTTGTCCCTGTTTCGATGTGTTTAGCTTCCTTGACGACCCCAAAACTACCTTTGCCAAGCACTTCACCAAACTCATAAATCTCCTCAATCTGTTTTTCGTCTTCTATTCTAGTGTGATTTATATTCGTTCGCCCTGCATTTGGAGCCTCCTTTCTATTAGAATACTGGGCCATAATTTAGCCCAGCACAAGGATATTTTCAAGGAAATATTTAACTAAATTTCCATGATGCACAGTACAAATGATTCTGGGGAAAAAGGACCAATCAATCAGTCTTTTCGCAAGTTTAGATCAGAGCTTACATATCTTATGCTTTACAACCCTGACATATTCTCGGCACTTTATTGCTGCATTTTCTAAGTGCAAGATAATGAAGTCCAGCATGGTAGATCCCTATTTCTTTTTCAATCTCTGAGCTTCTAAAATGGATTCATGGCTTCCTACAAGGAGTACAAAATTTTTGCGTTTTGTTGTTGGCGCGCCGCTATAATTCGCCTTGGTTGTTTTGAAGAACAATTCTGGAACCTAATGATCCTGAGTAAACCATACGTTCATTATTTAAGGCTTTAATGAAGTAGAAGAATTAAGCAAAGGGAAGCAAAGTTGTATATCGAAACTTGACGCAAATGAAAGGTGAAAGGCTTACGACAAACTTTTAAGCTTTTTACATTAAGTCCTAAGTCATAAGAAAGGTAAATGAGTAAAAATAAGACAGTTAATTCCCGTGTAACAAGAATCACTTTCAATGAGATCATTTCATATGTTTACAATATCTGTGAATGGTAACCAAGGAAGCGAATAAGGAAAAAAAATCAGGAACACCACGGCTTTCGGACAATTTGCCCGAAGCGCCAAACAGGACTTTGGTCGTGATTCAACTGACCTATTAAGCTTACTTCACTAACTAAAAACCTACCTTGTCGTAAATTAGAATTCTCCAGCAATTTATCTACTCGTTGTTTCATAGTTACCACCACCTTGGCAATCGCTATCTGAGCCCTGGAGCTCAAAAACCAAGCATAAATAGGGAGAAACCATAAAAGCCAAACTTTACATAACTTTGACAATCGCTCGCTCTCGGGAAATATAGCTAGAGAGATAACTGAGGATAGACTGGTAACAGGCAGATCCAGTCTATCGCGGTAACCATAACAAAGGGCGCCCACATTATTTAATTCACAGGCAGTCCACTGCTCTGTCCCTTCTATAAATAATGAGATATGATTTATATAGCGCCCTTTCCATATGGATATAATCAAAGGCGCTTTACATTGAGTTTACAGTGAATGGCATGTTGCTTTTATAAAATTTAGAAGCATGAACGGTGGTTAGTGTGAAGGCAGGGTTTCTTTTTTTCCTTTACTATTGTAACGTCGTTTAGGGCAATTGTGGAAAAACTCTTTCAGATAAACTACAGAAGCTCCAGAATCGTTCAGCACGGGTGTTGACCTTTCTCTAATTACGATGTAGATGCCGAGGCTTTGATTGAAAAACTGGGATGGCCTACCCTCAGTGTTCAATGACTAAAACAAAAGGTACATGGTACCACTCCTGAATACCTTAGCTCTAAATTCGTATTCACGAGGGATACCACTTGGTATTTATTACGAGACTCCACCAACAAACTGAACATTCCTTTTCCGCGCACAAATTATCTCAAAAGCACATTTACCTACAGTAGTGCGCAATTATGGAATAGTCTGCCAATAACTTAAGGCAGGCAGAGTCTCTCAAAGAATTCCATCGTCTATTGGAAACCTATCATGTATAGTAAAGCACGGCTTTCATGGAAGGCTATTTTTTTTTATTTTTTTTATTTTTATTTAATTATATTAGATTAGACTTAGTGTAGATTAGTTGATTATTTTAAACAATTTGTAAATCCTGATCTTTAAACCGTTAAACCGTGGTAAAATAAAGTTAAGGGTTGGGGGTAGGTGGTAGGGGGGGGGGGGGGGGGGGGTGTGGGGTGGGTGGGGCATAAGATATAGAAATAGATATGGTATAAGGGGTGGGTGTGTTGAATTTTGTTTCAGAGAATTGAGGAGATGGAAAAATATTTAGAACAAGTTACGAGAGGCTGCTGGATGGGAGGGGGATAAACAGAAAAATCGCTTTATTTATTGTTTGTTTCATTCAATGAATGTCAATATATTTTTTCTTGTCCATAACGATCGTACAGATTATAAATCAGTCGGTTTTAAGCGTTGAAAATGGTTATTTTGTATTATACAATACAATTTTATTTGGCACCTTATACTTAATTAAGGAGTACATGGGTGTTTGATTCCAAATATATTCTAGGTATATATATATATACACTATGTATTAGGTATTTTTCTTACTTCGTTTTCACGTATCAGCATACATTGTTGATTGTATGCTGATATAGCTTTTTGTAGAGACGCTGATTTTGAATTTATTAAGAACAGAAAACGACTGTCAGCGCTCATATTGTTGAAATTAATGCTGGTGTTTTTTTTCCTATGAACTCTCTTAAATCGTTTCTATGAGAGTCATATAGTGGGCACCAAACTAGAAAATGTTTTTCGTTTTCTACTCCCGACTTACACACTGGGCAAATCCTTTCATCGTAAATGAGATAAGGCCTCTTATACCTTCCCGTTTCTACTTCAAGCTTATGGTTGCTAATTCTTGATTTTGTAAGCGCCACTCTGTGCTTAATATTGGTGACTTGACTTAAATATTCTTCAAAGTTATAATCCGTTTTGAACTGACGAAAGACTCTGAGTTTATTTTTATGTCTGTCGTCTTTTCTTTCATCATTGTGGAGGTTGCTCCATAAAATTTGCCTCTCAATGTCATATATTCTTAGGGTTATTATTTTTCCACATTCATACCACCTTGGAGAAAGATCGAGCATTTGTTTCATCCAAATTATCCCCAATCCGAGTTGTTCTAAAGTAGTTTTAATTTTTATGCTCCAAAAGGCTTTTTTAGTTTCATTTTTAATTTCTTGGTAGACTTCGGATGAAAGTTTTTTGGGTGTAGTTCCGACTTTATAATTTTTATGCCAGAATTTAAAGCTTCTACTGCATGCTTTGCATTTTAGCGGAAACCTTCCTAACTCAGCTCTGCATGAAAGGTTACTAGCATTCTTTGTCACCTTGAGGAGCATTTTGCAAAATTTCAAATGAACAAGTTCCATGGGCTCTTGGTCTTTGGTGCTTAATGTTTCGATACCCCATATCTCACTTGCGTATAGAAGTATTGGTGTAACAAGCGAGTCAAACAGTTTTATAGTTAATTTGATATTGGATGTGAAAAATTCACCCATTTGTTCTTTCATCTGAAATAGTGCCTTTAGTGCAGCTTTTTTTAATTCTTGTTTTGCAAACGTAAAGTTTCCAAAGGTTGTAAAATTTAATCCTAAATATTTGTATGATTTAACATTTTCCAGTTTAGATTTGTTTAAATAGGATTGGAAGTTATTCATCGTCTCCCCTGTATTATTGAAAACCATCACTTTTGTCTTTGTTATATTAACTGTTAAGGCTGATTGTTCACAAAATGTCTCTAGCTTGTCGAGATATTTGTGAAGCCCTTTAGCAGATTTAGAGAACAGGACCAGGTCATCTGCATATAAAAGAGTACTAATCGGTTTGCCGTTCAATATTACATCATTATTGTTACACGAATTTAATAAGTCAGGCAGATCGTGAAGATATTGTTACGGTTAGCGGTTAAGCATGAAGTGCACGGGAATTAGGGTTAAAGGATTAGTTGGAGATGCACGTGAAGATTTGGATTGCGTAACCAGTCTTATATAAGAAATGTTAATGTAAAATAAAAGAGTGCAGCAGTTAATACTTGAGAACTTGATTGATGGTGGGGCCCATATTGACGGACGGTACATTTTGGTAGCAGAGCAAGGTTTCGTGATCCTGGAAACGTCAGGTTAAGTGCTGCTCATGGAAACAAGATCGAAGGCAAGGAATAGGGAAGAACTATCCGAATCTGAAATGCATTCTGGTATTGAGGAATACAAGGAATTGCCAGGACCGGCTGGAGATCATAGGAATGAAGCCTTTGAGAGACGAGTTACGGACATCTTGAAGGAGGTTAAACATTTTGTCGCAAATTCGGACGTCGAAAAGAACGAATTGGAGAGTCAAGTTAATAATCTTATTGTAATAATCGAGAGTCAAAAAATGCAAATACACCGTATGCAACAAGTAATGGATGAGAGATTGCAAGGATTAGAGAATCGCCTTAATGCAATAGAAGACAAGAGATTGGATCATGTTAGTGAAACTGAAACAATGCTATTAACTTACATTGACAATAAGTTGAAAGAAGTAAAGGATTCAATTGTACGGGTTGAACTAATTGAAGATCGGTGGAACAGAAAACTAGATGAAATTAAAGAAAACACTGGACTAGATTCGAAAGAAACCATTTCTACACCAGCCACCAATTTGGTAAGTATGAGCAGTCCTCATAAATTTTCCAAGCCTGTACAATCACCGCCTACGTATGACGGGAGCCAACCTTGGGAGGCGTATAGCGCTCAGTTTGAAATTGCATCACAAATAAATGGCTGGTCAGTGGAAGAGAAAGCTAAATTTTTGGCAACTAGTCTAAAAGGGAACGCCACACTGATTTTAAGTAACCTTTCTAATGAAAATCGAAGTGATTATGATTCACTTGTGAAGGCTTTATCTAATCGTTTTGGAGCAAGTCACCAATCTGAATTAGCGAGAGCGAAGTTTAAGACAAGAGTGAAGAAACACGAAGAGACATTGCCTGAGTTGGCCGCGGACATAGAGAGATTAGTAAAAATCGCTTATCCAAAAGCTGAATCAGAATTGCAAGATACCCTAGCCAAAGACCAGTTTATAGATGCGCTTTATGACGAAGAAAGCAGAATACGCGTTAGGCAAGCCAGACCGAAGAATGTTCAAGGCGCGCTAGAAGTTGCACTCGAATTAGAATCTTATCACTTAGCTGATCGTTGGGGACATTATCATTCGCGTGCAAACGCTCGTCAAGTGAGTGTCCAAGGAAAACCGTCGAAGGCCGAAGACAAAACTGTAGAGTCCGAGATTACAAGATTGGGGACATTGATTGGACAAGTTTTAGATGAAGTATAGCAAAGAGGCCAGCAGAGAAGAATTGATCGACAAAACATGAGATGTTTCAATTGTCAAGAGGCTGGACATTTTCAGTCCGTGTGCCCATTGTTACAACAAACTGCAAAACCAGTTCAACGATTACCATTTAGACAACGATTCTATTCTGAAAATGGACAAGGTGTCAATCAGAGAGAGTTTCCAAGGCTACGACCAGACACCACAGGCTTCCCAACACCACGACAAAACACCACAGGCTTCCCTACAGTCACAACAAGATGCCGCAGGCTATCCAAGTCTACATCAACGCTTCCTTCAACCACATCAGAATGACACAGGGTTCCCGCAGCTACAGCCAGTTGCTTCACCGTACTTTCAGCAACGCCAACATATCGCAGGGTTCCAACGACCACAAGGAAACAATAACAGAAGTTTATCACAGGATCAGGGAAACTATCAAGGGCCGAGTTCACGGGGCTGAGTTCGGCCATTCAAGAGAATACAAATGCCCTAGAAGTTACAAGCTTTAATGGCGGAAGTGGACTCTTTATTCCGGGATTTATTGAGAAGACCGCATGCAGTCTCCTGATTGATTCTGGTGCAGACGTTTCACTTTTAAGCACGAAATTACTGGAAGAAATAGAGAAAAAGACCTACATTCAACATGATAGTGTAGAAGAAAAGCTGAAAGTACTTGGTGGTGGAATTGTCAATGCACAGTCTAAATGCCAAATGACGTTGAGAATCGGAGAAACTGAAAGCAAACATGAGTTTTGGGTGGTTCCTATGACTGCGCAATGCTTGTTGGGTGGAGATTTCTTGAAAAACCACAACTGTATAATTGACTATCGATGCATGGTATTGACAATTGATGATGCTGACGTTCCTATGGGGAGTTCTGAAAAATCAAGTTCACCTGAGGTACTACGAGTAGTGTTGGAGCAACCACTAAAGCTGAGGCCTTATACAGAAGCAGTCGTCAGAGGACGAGTCATTGATGCTGATAAGCAAACTGGTTGGATGATCGTCAGGCCACAACAAGATTTTTGCGAAACCGAAAGCGGAGGAGTTATGGTTGGTAGAACGTTAGCAGATTTGAAAGAAGGTTATGTGCCAGTAAGAATTTGTAACTTCTCACCAGGAAGAAAAAAATTGCGCAAGATGACAGAAATTGCCGTTTGTGAGCCTTGTGTTAGTGTATTTCAAGCTTCGCCCACAAAAAGCGTTCAATTACTTCCAGATGATGAAACAGATAATAAAGAAAGAAAACGGAAAGTTCCAGAAAGACTTCAAGATGTTTATGAACGAACTGCACAACATTTAGATAAAGAGCAACAGTTAGTGTTGGAACAATTTCTCGTTAAAGAACAAGATATGTTCTCAAAAGGACTAGAAGACCTTGGGCATACCAATCTGGTTAAGCACAAGATTGACACGGGAGACACACTGCCCATCAAGCAGCATCCACGCCGTCTCCCCCTCTTAAAAGCAGAGGAAGCATCACAAGCTGTTAATGAGATGTTAGAGAAAGGTGTGATTGAACCGTCTTCAAGTCCATGGTGTTCACCCATTGTGTTGGTACGCAAGAAGGATGGATCTACAAGGTTTTGCGTAGATTATCGAAAGCTTAACCAAGTCACACGAAAAGACGCATATCCACTTCCACGATTGGATACGACGATAGATTTACTCTCTGGCTCTAGCTGGTTCTCGACACTTGATTTAAAAAGTGGTTATTGGCAAGTGGAAATGGAAGAGGAATCGAAGGAGAAAACAGCATTTTCCACTGGAAAAGGACTTTGGCACTTCAAAGCTATGCCATTTGGATTATGTAACGCACCAGCTACTTTTCAACGACTCATGGAAGCTGTTCTGGCCCAATTACCTCTTGAAACTTCATTGGTCTACATAGATGACATAATCCTTCATGCCGCAAGCTTTGATGGTGAAGTAAAGAACTTGAAACAAGTGTTCCAGAAGTTAAGAAATACCAACTTGAAATTAAATTCCAAGAAGTGTGTACTGTTTGCAAGAGAAGTAAGTTTCCTCGGACATATTGTAGGAGTAAATGGAGTTTCTGCAGATCCCAAGAAAGTTGAGGCAATATACACATGGCCATTTCCAGTGAATGTAAAGGACATCAGACGTTTCCTTGGTTTGTGCTCTTACTATAGACGTTTTATACATAACTTTGCAGAAAAAGCAAAGCCCCTGCACAAGTTGACAGAGAAGAACAGCTCATATGAATGGACAGAAGAATGTCAAGCTGCCTTCGTTGAGTTAAAGCAAGCTTTACAAAATCCTCCAATATTGATTTATCCTGATCCCAAGAAGACATATATCTTGGATACAGATGCAAGTAAAGTTGGCATAGGTGCTGTCCTTTCTCAGATGAAAAATGGAACTGAGCATGTAGTAGCATACTTCAGCAGAAGCTTAACTAAACAGGAAGCAAACTATTGTGTAACAAGACGAGAACTATTGGCTATTGTAAACGCCGTAGAACACTTTCACCCGTACTTGTATGGTAGCGAATTTCAACTTAGAACTGATCACTCAGCTCTTCAGTGGCTTCTACAATTCAAGAACCCCAAGGATCAAATTGCTCGTTGGTTGGAAAAACTTCAAGGATATAACTTTACTATCATTCACCGACCAGGTTCAAAACATGGGAATGCAGACGCATTATCAAGACGCCCATGTGCTGACACAAGATGTAGATATTGCGAACGCAGAGAGATTTCAGATGGATTATGTTCTGAAAAGGATGAAGAACTCCGATATGACCAAGATCATATATATCCAAGTATTTCCCTTTTACAAGCAACTCCGAATGAAAACAGTGGGGACTACGAAGGGAGATGTTGGAGCACAAGTGAACTACGAGAAAAACAACTTAATGATTCTTCGCTGCGTGACATTATACTGTGGTTAGAGAAAGAGATGAAACCAAGCTGGAATGAAATAGCTTCTTTTAGCTCCGAAGTGAAAGCATACTGGGCTCAATGGGACTCCTTAATGTTACGAAATGGTGTGCTTTATCGCAAGCTGGAAAGTAATGCAGATACCCCATCCTACATGCAGTTAGTAGTACCAAAACTACTGCGTACAGAGGTTTTCAGACAACTTCATACTGTACCAACAGCTGGACACCTTGGTGTTACGAAGACCCTTGCAAAAATAAAGAGTAGATGTTACTGGGTTTACTGTAGAAGAGATGTTGAAAATTGGTGTCGACAGTGCGAAGAATGTGGAAAGAGAAACGGTCCCCGGCGAAGAACAAAGGCACCAATGAAGAAATATATATCTGGTGCTCCTATGGAACGTATAGCAATTGATGTTTTAGGCCCTCTTCCTTTAAGTGATGCAGGTAATAAATACTTATTAATCGTTGGAGATTACTTTACAAAATGGACAGAGGCCTTTCCAATGCATAATCAGGAAGCTGAAACCGTAGCAGATATCCTAGTACGTGAGTTTATCTCAAGATTTGGAGTACCACAGCAACTTCACTCGGATCAAGGAAGAAATTTTGAATGAAGCTAAAGTTTTCGCAGAAATGTGTCGATTATTGGGAATAAAGAAAACCCGTACCACACCTTACAGACCGCAATCTGACGGAATGGTAGAGCGTTTCAATCACACATTGGAGAATCAATTGTCCAAGTATGTTCAAGATCACCAACGGGATTGGGATACCCATGTGCCGTACGTAATGATGGCATATCGTTCAGCTACGCATGAATCTACTGGACACACTCCTGTGAATTTGATGTTTGGCAGAGAGATACGTTTACCAATAGACATTATGCTTGGGACTCCAGAAGATCACAAGGGAGAGAATCAGACATATGACAACTACATTTCTAAATTAGGAGACAGCATGGCCTGCGCCCATGAATTTGCTCGAGTGAACTTAAGGTTATCGAGTGACAAAATGAAACGAAGGTACGACGTTACCTCAAATTGTGACACATACCGTGTTGGAGATGCAGTTCGATGTCACACGCCCAAGAGAAGGAAGGGACTAACTCCCAAACTCACTAGTAACTGGGAAGGACCTTATTTAGTGAAAAGAAAAATCAACGATATGATTTACGAAATTCAAATGTCGTCACGAGCCAAACCAAAGATTGTTCATAAAGATCGAATGTGTAAGTACCATGGCCAAAGTCCTGATTGGTTTGAAAGAATAAACGAACAGCAGTGTTCGAAAGCCCCCCATACAAGCATGAAGAACAAGCCTACCAAGGAAAAATCTTCAGGTCAAAGCTTGAAGAACAGAAATGCGGATCAAAGCTCGAAGAACAGAAATGCAGATGAAAGCTTGAAAAACAGATCTGCCAAACAAGCAAGCACAAGACAAAAAAGGAACACTCAAAGACCTAAACGTTTTCAAGACTTTATTATTCATTATCAATAGAATTTAAGAGTATAATTTAGGAATAAGTTAACCAAGTTAATTTTGGCCATTCAATACAGGAAAATGGATAAGTATAGTGCAAAAAAAAAAAAAAAAAAAAAAAAAAAAAAAAATCAAATGAATAAGTTCTATAGTCATGATTGATGATTTAAGCAGTCCGGGACGGACAAGAATTTTCGGAGTAGGGGGGTAGTGTTACGGTTAGCGGTTAAGCATGAAGTGCACGGGAATTAGGGTTAAGGGATTAGTTGGAGATGCACGTGAAGATTTGGATTGCGTAACCACTCTTATATAAGAAATGTTAATGTAAAATAAAAGAGTGCAGCAGTTAATACTTGAGAACTTGATTGATGTGGGGCCCATATTGACGGACGGTACAATATAAATTAAATAATATAGGGTTTAACACCCATATAACAGGAAAATATTGGAGAAATGTGTCCATTTACTTTGATTGCTGATTGATCAGTGGAATACATCGATTGTATCACTCTTAGAAAATTTCCATTTATACCAACATTTTCAAGTTTTGCCATTAATTTTTTCCTTGGGATACAGTCAAATGCTTTTTGAAAATCTACAAAGCAGGAAAAAAGGAAATTATTTTTCTTTCGTGGCTTACTTTTAACATATTTATCGATTACAGATTTATCTGTAGTTCCGTGCTTTTTTCTAAACCCACCCTGTTCCTGTTTAATTATATTATTCGTAGTTAGGTAATCATAAAGCCGCTTGTTAAGTATTGCCGTAAAAACTTTTCCAATTGCAGAAAGGAGTGTTATTCCACGGTAATTTTCAGCTTTCGTTGGATCGTCCTTTTTATGCAATGGAACAATATATCCTAGATTCCATGAAGAGGGAAACTTTCCGTTGTCTAGGATTTTATTAAAAAATACTGTTAGATGTCCTTTTAGCGCATCCTTTCCCGTTATCAATAGCTCATTTGGAATATTATCAGGGCCGGGAGCTTTAGGTTTCTTTAGGTTACTTAGAACTTCATATACTTCTTGATCTGTAATGGAAAAATCTAATTCCCCTTGACTTTGCGACTGTTCTAAGGTCTCCGTAATATTTACTGCAGATGTCTGAGAACTATTATAGCGTCTTGAAGTGATTAAATAAGTCCTTTTCGTTTGCTCGACAGGGGTTTCCATTTTTTTGCTTTGCCTACATTAAAAAGTTGTTTCAAAGACTTCCAGGTGGATTTCGAGTCTTTGAGATCAAGGCTCATTAATTTTGAAATATTTATTTTTCTTACGTCTACACATGCTTCGAAAGGACCTTTTATGGGTATGTAGATTCCTACGAAGTTGTTTATTATTTGGATTCCTAGAAATTTGTTTTCCAAGAGATCGAAGATTTTTCTTTTCGTTTTCACATTCTGAATCAAACCACTTCTGTGAAACTGTATTTTCTTTAAATGCTTTAGTTTGTTTAGTTAGGGAACAAAGACCTGCTTCTGTTCCCATGCTTGTTAGAGTTTCATTAAATGCCTTAACCATTGAGTCTATATTGTCTGCGTTTTCAATTGAATCGCGTAGCGTTGCTTGTGTTTCTGTAGTACTTAATATGTTTTGTAATTTATCGATATTTCCAGTATGCCACTTTAAGCTAGAAATTGTCGAAAATTCCCTATTTTCTTCTCTTTCTTTGTTTCCACGGTTTTTGACGGAAGTTGGATTTCTATTCCATAAGAAATATGACAGTGATCGGATAGATCTGGCATTAGAGGATTAACCCTAAAAAAATGAGCTTTTTCGAGTAGATTTGTACTCCCGATTACATAAATCGACTAGACTATTTCCGTTGTATCGAAAACAAGACTTTTTGCCCGTCAAGTCACCAACAACCCTACCGTTAAAGATTCGTAAATTGCAAGCCGTGCAGATATCTATTAGGCATTTTCCCCTTTTATCGACGTTCTCTTTGTCTTTAGAGTACCTTTTCATTTACTTTGCAAAAAAGTACTCTGAATGCTCTCACACAGTGGAAATACGAAACTGCTTTATTTGCCCTGAATATTTTACGACATGCCCGTATTGTGGCGGTAATTTCTGAAATTGCTCCTGTACCTGGCCTGAAAGCCTAAATCTAGTTGACCTCATTGCTAGTGAATAGAAACGTACATACTGTACTATTTGACAGGTAAAAATGATGGTGCCTGTCAACACTGTAATGTTAGAGCTCGAAATCATATCAAACATGTACATTGATTATGACACCAACTTCATTTGTAAGAAACAAAATATTTTATTTTACTTTAATAAGTGCTACAGCAAATCCAAAACAACAATTTGTCTTTGGTACAATTTTTTTTCTATGACGGCGGATAATAGTACATTCGAGATCCCCAACCGAGAGATAAACTAACTAGCAAGTCAGGAAGCGAGTTAGGAATCGAGTTAGGAAGCGAATTAGGAAATTATACATTCTAGCCAAGATTGTCTTAAGGTGACTAGCTACTTTATCAAGAAATCATTACAAAATGTTCTTAGAAAGATATTTTATAGAGAGTTTAACGCTTATTTCAAAAATGAAAAGAAAAATTGGCTGTCCTGAGCTTGTTTTCAAGATAATGAATTTTGAATACGGCCATCTTTACAGGTTTTGAAAAGAAAATTGGCTGCGGAAATCAAGCTTTTCACAAAACAATTCATAACTCACAAATTAAAAACTCAGAACATCTACTTTAAACACTATTTTCTAAGAACTAACTAGAAATATCTGAAAGTTTTAAAATAAGCTCAAATTCCAGCATGTTGTTAGCAAGATGAACCAAAATCGCAATCAAATGAGGACATTAAAACGCTTTTTTTTTCCATTCTTTTTCCGACTTGCTTTGAATAGGGTATGAATTTTTTACTCTCTAGTGTCTTCGTGGATACCAATTGAATGAACGGTAACAATAAAACGTTTATTAAAATTTAAATAGTAACAATATCAACATCGTAATAATAAGGTTTTTAAAGTAATAAAATATCCTTAATAAAGTACAAGCACTTGAGAATTGCACTTTTTATCAGAACTGAAATAAATTTAACACTAGCACAACTGTCTAGGTTGCAAGATTTCAGTGATATGAAGCTTTAAGGACTACTAATTCCGCATCGCATGTAATTGTCTTTGAGTCCAATGGCTAAGAAAACGCCAAGAACTACTACATAAGACATCAGCTCCTTTGCTTGGCGGCAGGAGACGGAATGTAATAAGTTTGGCATACATACTTCTACTAGGTTCAAGCACAATGGACGCGGCAAAAGTTCGACGTCTTATATGCATGATGACCCAATACAATTTGAAAAACAAAACACACCTTAGAAATAGTAGGCACTGTCCTTATCCTAATCAGAGCTAAAGGTAACTTAGATGTCAATGTTTAACAGCTGCCGTAAGCTACCGATCTGGAAGTCATCTAAAATTAAGCCAGGGTCCTGCTTAATTAAAGAAGACGTTATGTAACCATGCCTTGCCCGCAAACATTCCCACTGACAGTGGTAATAACGGTTTCCTTCGGTGGAAATGCGACGATTGCCATGGCTGTCGAAGTACAAATCGCGTTCTTTGTGTTGAACGTCCAATCCAATGAATAGTGGCCCATTTGGATCCCTAAAAGGAAATGGACAACCGGCACACTTTTTAACTCTGGGGGATAGGTTCACAATAACGAAAGGGTTGTTATTGTGCCATGGTTGCCGAGTTTCCTGTCCATTTTGACCTGGAGAGATGGTGCTTGCTGCAGGTAGAAGCCTGTTATACTGGCTGGCAGGCATGGTACTGGTGCTTGCTGCAGGTAGAGGCCTGTTATACTGGCTGGCAGGGAAAGTACTGGTGCTTGCTGCAGGTAGAGGCCTGTTATACTGACTGGCAGGCATGGTACTGGTGCTTGCTGCAGGTAGAGGCCTGTTATACTGGCTGGCAAGGAAGGTACTGGTGCTTGCTGCAGGTAGAGGCCTGTTATACTGACTGGCAGGGATGGTACTGGTGCTGGCCACAAGTAGAGGCCTGTTATACTGGCTGGCATTGTTGGCAGGCATGCTACTAGTATGTAATGTGGATGTAGGTATAACACAAGGATCATTGCTGGTCTCATTAAAACGCTTCAGCAGATGGACAACCGCATCTTTGTTGTGAATCTTTTGATGAAGAATGTCATCATCTTCCTTGACATGCAAAAAATTCATCATGATCCATACAGCATGTAAGCACACATCCCTTCGAGACGCAAATGTGCAGTTGCATCCTATGGTTTCACCAATTTCAACCAGTCTTACCTTTCCATCATGCTCAACTTCGAAGACTTTTTTGTGAATACCCACATGGTGGACTTCCATCAAGTGCAAGTTTGATAGCTTTGATAGTCGCAAGGATTCGTTAAACTGCTTGCTTCGACTCTTTCTTTTCCTAAACGCTTTTCCAACATTTCTTCCTTCTTCGGTTTCATCATCACTGCCTTCCTCTGAGCTGCTGAGGTCTTCGGGGATGCTTTTCATACTCACCGGTCCCTGCTTCACCCGGTGAGAAGAGTTTTTGTTTACATGAGGCTTTACACTGTATACATATGCATTTAAGTTGTTCTCTGACAGGTCTTTGGAGAACTGTGTGGCCCTATCCAGCTGACGTCTTGACGATAACTCGTCCTTTCTTTTCTGAGCATTGCATCTGCCCCTACTGTATGTTCCAGCCTCAAACCTAACAATACATAAGGGGAAAAAATTGTGAAGCAAGTTGAAGTAAATATTTATGGGAAGTACTTTACTTTTTTCATATCGTCTGTCTGGTAGTAAAAAAATCAACACTGCCCCAATAACTGAGGCAATAATCCAATGATTAAGAGCAAACTTTTTTCTGCATTGTGGTATTTTTTTGAGGCACAGTAATATTTTGCTCATCATGTTCTTTTCCTTACATGGTATTGTTTGAACAGAAGCTAGACCGCAATGCATCCTATTTTTCTCTAAATCAGAAAAGGCAAATATGGCAACCAGTAGTTTATAGATTGCCTTGATTATCACTTACCTTTCGATTTTGGCCTTCAAAAGAGCACTTTCTACTATATGGTCTTCTGCCACACGGGCCAGAGTGTCCTTCTTCGCACCACGCACAGCAACCCCCCCCCCCCTATCTTCTTTCCTTCCTCGAACACACATTACCATTGCTCTCTCTTCTCACACACTAACCTTCTCTCATCTCTTTTTCCATACAACTACATACAATCCTCATCCAACCCCCCCCCCCCCCCACCTCCCTGAACACACACTTACCTTCTGTCATCTCGTTTCCTATACAAGTACATACAATCTTCATCCAACCCCCCCCCCCCCCCCCCAGCTCCCTGAACAGACACTAACCGTTTCTCTTGTCTTTTCCAATACAACTACATACAATCCTCACCCAACCCTCCCCCCCCCCCCCCCCTCCTTGAACACACACTAACCGTTTCTCATCTCTTTTCCCATACAATCCTCACCCTACCCCCCCCCCCCCCCCATTGAACACACACTAACCGTTTCTCATCTCTTTTCCCTTACAATCCTCACCCTACCCCCCCCCCCCCCCCCCCGCCCCCCATTGAACACACACTAACCGTTTCTCATCTCTTCTTTCCCTATACGTACAGCCACATACAATCCCCCCTCCTCCTCCGGTAGATAACGTGTACACGCACTAACTATCGTTCATCTTTTCCCTTCTTTTCTTACACTATATACGATTCCATCCCTTCCCCCTCCCTTCCCCCTCCCTTCCCCCTCCCTTCCCCCTCCTATGTACTTTCTTTCGAAACACAAACACAGGACACCCAAAACTAAGTCACGTTATCTTCCGTACTTCTCATATTGCATTACATGCATTCCCTGCATACCTTCCCTTCCTGGATATGATCAATTCTTCTTCGAATACGGCTGTCTAAACACTACTTTGTAAGTCATAAAGCAAGCTTCATAAACCACTCTAGCCCACTCCAAGTAAGTCCTAAACCTTTCTCAATTTGATATCGCCCGTCCTTTCACCACTTACATTAGTTTAACTTCTGACACACGCTACTTATGTTTATTCTTTCTACACATAACACACACACAGGCCAACGTGGTGTGTCCCAGTCGTCTCGTTACACGTAGGGTTAAGCTCCTGGCGCTAGAAGTTTTGAAACGCGTAGGTCGAATACTGACCTCTACCTTGTGTCTTAACCCCTGATGATAAATACTTGGTAGATCGAACGACTATCCCCGAGCTTCCGTAGTTTTATATTGTATTCCCCAGCACATCGCCGCGACGCATGAGCTCATGTTTCGTAACGTTGCCTTCACTCGAAACACTTTTATTCTTAACTCAATATACATTGTACGATGTACTTTATCGTTTACTGTATCATTGCTACCTATCTACGATACATATCCATAATACGTTCATATACGTCTCGTACGCTCAACTGTTCCAATCACCCACTGCATTAATATTCATTTATATTTTATGCTATTTATTTATATCTTTTTCATCATTTTTCATTTGTCGTTTTTCGCAAACGTGCCGCTCCCCCCCCCCCCCCCCCCCCCCCCACCACTTCCCCCTTTGCTTGAGTCCGAATACCTGTGTCAAACAGTGTTTGTTGGGTTTTTAATATCTGATGAATCTGTTTTTAAACTTCGAATGTAACCAGAAATTGTCTTACTTCGACATGCTATGTTGATCTTTCAAGGATGGAATAATTTAGCATGATAAATGAAGGATTATGAATAATGTATTACTTACCGGCTTTCGTCTTCCGACATCGTGTTGAGCAGCAGACAGATCCGTTGTTGAGACAGCAAACATTTTGTCAGCGAACGAGAAACAGTCGCGTTACACCCATAAAATTAATAATTACCGGCTGATGCAGACGTTCTACTTGCGATTTCTTTTTTTAAATATATAATAAATATTCCTAATTCGCTTCCTAACTCGCTTCCTAACTGGAAAGATAGGCATCTCCCCCAACTGGGTACTTGCTGCTGTCCAGTAGCTGATTCACTTTGCTGTTCCCTTGTTGTCAGTTCCAATTCCGGACAGAGCGCATTAAAAATAGTGTCCAGTTCAGAAGTGGTGAAAATTCTTGGTAAATGATCTTTTCCTTGTGCCTCGTAATTTTGCGCATTGCCATCATCCGGAAGGGTTTGAATGGATCCAGGAAACGTTTGCTCCTGAAGATCGGTGGTTTTGGACTGACTGGATGCAGTAGCTGCCTCATTGTTCACTAACTCCGTATACACTGTTTCAATTGCCGATTTGAGTGATGTCCATTCGTCTAAAGTCAAAGACACTCCTGAGCTAATTAGAACCGTCTTCCCGCTCGATAAATCTTTCTTCTGTTTGCGGATACATATTTTTTTCTCCCTTCGAACATCCTTCACAAAATAGCATATCCACGGTCTCCACGGTCTCTCTCTCTTGTATTTCTTTTCCAGATGACATGTTAACTAATCTATCCGTACTCTGGATGGATCATAGCTGAGTGCAAGTGGGGTTTTTTTCCGACGAAGGTGATGAGCAAGTGATTCTGCTGATTTTGAACGGGATTTTAATTTTTTCTCTCCATAAAAATGTGTATTCATATTTCAAATTCCCGCCGCTGTCTTTGGTATTTGTACTTTGACCCTTATCCTGCATTCCTTTCATCCTCTAAAGTATTTCTCACATTCTTAAGAATATTTCAGTTGACCACTCCTCCCCCTACATTCTTAAGGGGTATTCAGGAATTTAGACCACCCCTCCCCTAGCAATCCCGGTATCTGGGGGGGGGGGGGGGGGTTCAAGCATACATAAATAACTTAGGAGGAACTCGCTCCCAGGCTCTGTTAAGGGAAGCTCTAAACCTGTGGGAATGGTGTTCAAGGCACGAAATCTTCCCGATAGCCCAACATTTACCAGGAAAAGAAAATATCCTGGCGGACTCAGAATCGAGGAAGTCGGAAGACGTCAGCGACTGGCAGCTAAACGCTGTGACCATCCGTCCTTTCCTGAAGGACAGTCAAGTAGATCTTTTTGCCTCAAGGCTAACAACACAGCTTCCAATATATGCGAGTTGGAGACCAGACCCAATGGCGAAATACACAGATGCCTTCACAATACACTGGGGAGAAATAAAATGGTATGCATTTCCCCCATCCAATCTTGTACCCAAGGTACTCCAGAAAGTTCTGGAGGATCAAGCAGAGATAGTTCTAGTAACACCAGTTTGGAAAAGTCAATCCTGGTGCCCCTTCTCCTAGAAATGTCAGTTCAACAGCCAGTCCTCCTAGGGAACAACAAGAGTCTATTGATCAACCCGAGAGACCCATCGAGGTCCCACCCAATGTTCCCAAGGCTTCATCTAGCCGTTTGGTCAATATCAAGCAACGTTACGAAGCAGAGGGACTTCCAGAAGACGTTGCCATTTTACTTGCCGCATCCACCAAGACAAGTACCCAAAAATGTTACCAATCAGCATGGAACTCGTGGAGAAGCTGGTGTACTCAGAGGCAGATTAATCCTCTTTGTACTTCCCTAAACAACATTTTCACGTTCTTAACAGCTGAGTCTCATGCAGGGAAGCAATATCGTTCGATCAACGTTCTACGTTCAGCTATATCATCGGTACACCCAAGTATAGATAACCACTTAGTGGGACAACACCCTTACGTTTGTCAATTGATGAGGAGTATTGCGCTATTCTGAGACCTGGGATGTAATTAAAGTCACTACACTACTTCATTCACTGGGTCCTAACTCGAAGTTGGATCTAAAGACATTGACCTTTAAGCTTGCTATGCTTTTAGCACTAGTGGCACCAGAAAGGGTGTCCACCCTGGCCAGACTAGATCTGCGATTTGTACATATACGTCCAGAGGGTTTCACTTTCACCCTGTCAACTCCAAGAAAAAGAGGAAAACCAACGGTTGCCGGGAAAGTCCATATTGCAAAATACACAGGAAACAAACGGCTTTGCCCACTAGAGTGCCTGACAACATATCTTAATACAACACGTGAAATTCGTCAGGCTTCGTCGTCGACTGACTTGACAGATTTTCTGTTTCTGTCTTTTCAAAGACCCCATAAGCCTGTGGCCCTAGCCACAATAGGGACTTTAAGATACGCCGACTACGGACCACCGACTACGGACGTGAGTTAAGTTGGGACTGGGACGAGGTACGTGACCTTCATTCGCCCACCGTCGCAAGCTCACCACGGCGTGAAGTCAACCCTAAACTCGTAGTGGAGCGCGTGGTGTACAAGAAGGTAAGAAAAAATATTTTAAAGGGAGAAATTCAATGTTATTTTAAGCGTTAACTCTTGAGATAGCAACTCCTACTTATTCATAACAATATATTCTAATTTTAAGCATTATTTTAAAAGAGCTAAAAAGGTTACGAACAACTATGTCTAAGATTTTGTATACCTAATTTTTTTCAGATATCTTACTATTCCTCGATCGGGCTTCAAACTAATAAGGACTCTTTATTTGTAAGCATTGTCATTGAATAAAAGTGTTGTAATGATGTGCAATTTTGTGTTGCTATTTTGCAGAGTGACGATTCCTACTCAAGCTACAAGAAACAAGTAAGTTAGCTTTGATTTCATTTCTACTAGCTAGTATATTACATGCTTGTATTCAAGGAATAATTCAAAACTAAAGATGTAAAATTATATTCATGTAACATAATATTTCTTTTTTTCTCTCTCTCTCTCTCTCTCTCGTTCTGTAAAAGGAATTTAGCAACAGTAAATAAGTTGTAAAAGGAAACCGGGGCAGTGAATACATTGAACCTGTGAAATAAAAATTACTTTCTAAGGTGTAATAGCAAAATATACTTTAAAGAAAACTTACAATTAGGAATCACAAATTTAATTTCTTGTATACTATTAAGTTTTTTCTTTTCTATATTAGTGGTACATTTAGGTGGCATGAAAAAATAGACAGGATTCTTTTGAGGGAAGTAAGACAAAAGGAGCCTTATCTTGAAAGAGCGAAGTGGTAGCAAAGTGTCAGGCCAGAAATGGTCAAAAAACGCAGCTGCCCTAAATTCTCAAGCTGACTTTGCTGTAATGCTCAGGGACCAGCGATCTGTGAGAGAGCGTTTGGCAAGCTTCTAAACGACTTTAACTCCAGAATGAAGAAGGAAGAGAAAGCCTCTGGTATTCAGTTAGTCCTGATGTCTTGGATGAATCAGATTTGACCTTAAGTGAAATTCAAGAAATTATCACCTCAAATGCCAGTAGTCCATCTAACTGTAGTGATAAGACTAAATCAGAGAGTGAGCGAGCTAAAGCTTTGGCCATCAGGAACATAGCCATGACCTCTTGGGGAAAGCAAGTAACAGTAGATGATGAAGAAGATGAAGAGCTAGATGATGTCAAGCCTAGGAGGAAAAGAAGCAGGAGAACTGGAGTTGATCCACTAGAATACCTCAAAATGAAAAGGGAGTCAGAGCTTGAAATGAAAAAAGAAGAAATGGAACTGATGAAGGGAAAACTTGACTTGGAAAGCAAGAGTTTGGAAGCTGAGCAGACAAGGCAAATGCAGATGCAAGATCAGTTTTTTTTTGCAGCAAAGGCAAATGCAGCAACAAATGCAAGCACAAGCCCAGTCTCAAGCCCTGGTTTTAGCATTTTTGGGAAAGATGAATCGTAACTCATAACTTTATTCTTGTTTTAGCCTATTGTATTACATGACATACTAAATAAAATATTGTTTTTGTTATATTAGCATTCCTGAATTTGAGTTAAGAATGCTTATTTATTTCAGTTAAGTGCAATACTTCAGGTCTTAGGGTTCACATTTTAGGAGGACATAAGGAGCTAAGACAGATAAAATGCTAGTCTGGAAAATGCCATAATTATCTCGTTACATAGATGATATAAACAACCTATGAACATTGGCTAAACATGAGAATTTACCTTACTTTGCCATTTCCTATTTTAGTCTCAACTTTAGCACCTGCTTTCGGTGGACATCAAAATGATTATAGAAACTGAATATTACATCAAAATAATCATTTTCATGTTCAACTGTATATCATATAAAAGATTTCAATCTATCAACTAAGTAATAGTTCAATTTATGTACAAATAAAATGTAGCTGACTGTCTGCACGAGTTAAGTTGTGCAAACTAACTTTGGAGGTTTGAAGGGTCTACCTGGAAATAATCAGATGTACTGTTCCCATATAGGCAGGTAATTGCATTTCTCATCAGAGCACATACTAGGTATTGCTTTCCAATTGCACTCATTCCAATCTTTAAGTTAAATTCTCTTAAAAGCAAGAGACTGGAAATAAGTCACAATATCCCCAAAAAGCCACTCCACTGATATGCGTACCTTTCTCATTCCTGCATTGAAAGCCCTCATTTGTGGGGTTAGAGGACCTGTATAGTCACCCTGTCGGTATGGACACATAAGTTGTGGTCGTAATAGGTTGGCCATGTTCCCATAAATGCAAGGTGCTTGTTCCTCCTGGGGTATGTGCATTCATTTGTAAGGCATTTAACATATTTGACTCATTTAGCATACCAGCATCATGTCGACGACCTTCGAAAGGACCATGAAGGTTGGCAATTAATCCATTAGGGATAACTAAAGATTGCAATTTGATGGTATGCACACGTTTGTGCCTATTATATACGATCCTCTGATTTTTTTCTGGTCGTGATATTGGAAGAGCGGTGTCATCGATAAAACCAAAACAATTAGTCAATGGGCATCCCATGTGATATATAGCTTGGGCATACTGCTCTAGGTTAGCTGGAGAAAGAAAGCGTTGGTTCCATGATCATGTAAGTCTGTGAGCGTGGTTAGTAATGAATCTAGTCTAAAACAACATTGTAGATCATTCAGAGTTCTGGAACAGGCCGGGGGAAACGGTAAATCAGGTCAAAGCACCTGCAAGGATATTCCAAACGCTTTAAGTAGAATACATAGACATTCCAATCCACTGCATACAGTTCCTTGAGGACATCTAAACTGTCTTGGAATTCCAAGAGCATCAGCTAAAAGAGGGAGGTCTTCCTTACCCACTCTGAATTCACTTATGCATTCGCTTGAATCTAAGTTATCGAGTTTGAAATCATCGTATTCCCAATATGGATAAGCCGGATTTACACACTCGTGAGCATCGTACAACAATAAACTCCTCCTCATCAAGAATTCCATCTGCTAAGCCATAAACCAGGTTATCTCAAAGTTTTCGAAAAGACATTATTGGAAAAGAAGCGAAATAATGAAAAGAAGGTGAGAGGATTTGTTCGTAGTCCGTCGTCCGTAGTCAATGAATCTTAATTTCATATTTTCGCGCCCCACGTAGTGTACTCGGCCCAGTACTCTATGGAAGAAAATACGCGTCCAACCGTAGTCGGTAGTCCGTAGTCGGGGTATCTTAAAGTCCCTAATATCACGTTGGCTACGCGAAGTCATCAAGATGAGTGGTATAGCGGATAGTTCAATATTCAAAGGACACTCAACGCGAGGTGCCTCCACGACTTCAGCTGCCTCGAGTGGAATAAAAATCTCCACAATAATGGAAATGGCAGATTGGTCTACGCCTTCAACATTTAGATCGTTCTATACTACAAGCCAGTTATTGATATTAGTTATGCTTCCGCAGTTTTACCAAGTAAAAATTGAATACTACTAAGAACAATGCGTTGAACTCTAGCAATATATATTTCGAACGGAGTTTGTGAAGTATAATAACAATCATACTAGGGCCGCTAGCGGCCCGCTCGCATGATTAGGATTATACGAGCAAACGCAGGGAGAAATATATACTCTCCCTACGTATGTTTGTAACATGCTTGTTATTGCTGTCGTTTTTGTCAATAAACGACTAGAGAATCCAGTTTGTTTCCTCCTACATAATGCGCAATTCGCCCCGAAAATAAAGCCGTCGAGACAACGTGGCACGGGACTTTATATAGGAGAAGTAAAAAACGTGGTGTTAGGTGTTAAAGTGTGGTTTGCACTGAATAAAATAAAGCTATACCAATATATATTTCGAACGGAGTTTGTGAAGTATAATCCTAATTATACGAGCGGGCCGCTTCACCGTGAAATTGCAGTACAAGTTTGTAAGGCTGCCTTGTGCTACAAATGCCGAAAAGTAAAGGAAGGGCGTCATGATCTCCAAGCTTTCTGATCACTTCTGCCTCACGTAGAAGTTCCTGTTTGGTGCGTTCAGCGGTACCGTTGTCACTTTCAGAATGTTTGTGTTTTTTCAACTCCTTAACAACAACCGTCATGCCGCGATAAAATGCCAGGTAGCAGTTCCCGAAAGTTCCACTTCCAATCAATGTTCCTGTTTTTACCAGATGCTTTTCTTTTGATCTCCTTTAGATTAGGGCCATGAAGCAGGCTCTAATCTAGATTTTTTTGTCGAGGGTCCTTCTTCATCATACGGACCGCTGTCGCACTGGATACCTTGTTCCACGTGCAGGGCTGCCTTTTCTTTTTAGCTTTTCCTCCAGTAATAATTGTGCGCGTTTCTCAATTATATCTTCTCGATCTCTAACTCTCTCCTCAGCAACCTTTGACTTCTTTCTTTGCAGCCAGCGTTTTCTCTTCACGTTTCTTCTAGCCTTTCGTTTAGAATTAGGTAGGCTCTCTGCTTCCATGACTAATTGAAATTGGCTAGTTGGCGTAATTAGAATCGTAATAGTTGGTTTGGAGTATTTAAAAACGATAGACAAATAGATGAATAGAAACAAAACTGATATCGAATATTTCCAAACTTTATACCAGCACCTTAATATAACCAACCATTCATTAACTGCCGTTTCAGCGACCGACAGTAAGGAGAAAACATACATCGATCACTTTATTTACATTTGATCTTGTGTCCGTAAAGTGTTATTTGGTACTTGCACAACAGAAATTCTCCACGCGTCAAGATGGCTTCAACATTCATTGTGCGTTGTTCATTCTGCCACATCATTTCGTTAAAGAAATTCTGCAGAGAACGCATGTCGTACAGCGTCATCCGGGTGAAGATCTGCCATTACGGTTATCATTTAGGCTTGATAACAAGGAAGCATCGTTTCCGAGCCATCAACGCATCAAGAATAACATGGCGGAATACCAACATTACCTGGAATGGTTAGGAGATTTAGTGGAAGGATTAAATTCAGCGCATATCCCGAATGCTCCTGGTAAGTAACTTTATCTATTAAGTATTTTTAAATACTAAAGAACCAATGTGAGCTAAAGCCATAAAGCCCATTATCAGACAAACCTCACTGCCCCATGCCATTTAAAGTGCACCTAATCTCTGATACAATACTTTCAGTATTGATTCATCTACAGAAAGTGAATAGTTGAATGGTGAAATATTTCTTCATTTGAATGTTGCGTCTCTAAGTTATGAAGGTTTCTACTTCCATTATGTTACATACTGTGACTTCTCCCCAGGCTTCATTAAATATACAGATTTTGACTGGTTCATACAAACAGTTTTGAAAAAGAATCATTATTATACTCAATGTTTCTACAATGTTTATTGTAAATCCGATGCCTCATAATGGCTAGTGTTTAGTACTAGAAATTAAAATAAATACACTCAAAAGCCTGGGGTGACGTCACAGTCAGCAACGTAATGGAAATATAAACCTTCATAACTTAAAGACGCAACATTCAAATGAAGAAGTATATCACCATGCAACTATTCACTTTATGCAGAATCAATACTGAAAGTATTGTATTGGGGGTTAGGTTCACTTTAAGGGAGCATTCATGAGCATTAATTTTGAGGGGGGAAGGGGGGTAGGCTGGTAGCCCACTTTTCTTGACTGCATAAAAAAGTGACCCTCCCCTTGAAAATTGACATGACAACACCATGACAAGTGTACCTCTTACATATCTTGAGCACTTGCTTCACAGCATTCAAAGTGCCACAGTAAACAGTGTTAAAGAAGTTAAACACATATTTCAACTTCTTGAAATATAATGTCGATAATCAAACATCCGAGTTTCTTGATATGTTGTTGAACCTTGGATTTTTTCCTCTTATTACTAAAGCAACAAGAATCACGGATCATACCTCAACTTTAATAGATCACATTTATACGAATGTAACTCATAAAATATCGAAAACAGGAATTTGTTTAGCTGATATTACCGATCACCTTCCGGTATTTTGTACAGTATCAAACAGGCTCCCTGTGACAGGCGAAAATAAGTATTATAGAGATTATTCGAACTTTGATAATGATGCTTTCTTGAAAGACATAAAAAATGTTGACTTTAAAAGCCTTATTACGAATGATGTTAACGAAAGTATGAATAGACTTGTTGAAACGCTTCAGAAGATATCTGATTATCACGCTCCAATACGGAAGGTAACTAAGCAAAAAAGAAGACAATTGAAAAGACCATGGATTACCGCTGCTGTACTTAACTCAATTAAGCCGGAAAAAAACAAAAGCTCTTTAAAACACACTTCTTAAGTAATGACCCGGAAAAAATTAAGTATTATAAAACGTATAACAATAGATTATATAAAATCAAAGAAGCTGCTAAAACAAATTACTTTAGAGCACAGTTTGATTTAAACAAAGAAAACTTAAAAACTACATGGAAGCTCATTGGTATGATTATCGAAAGGAAAAAAGCATCGTCAGTAACAAGTATCGAAAAGATCATTCATAACAATAAATGTCATACTGATAAAGCTAGCTTTTGTCATCAGTTAAATTCATATTTTAAAAAAGCTTTCGAAAAGCTCGTCTACAAACAGTTGATCAATTACATTGAAAAACAAAATTTTTTATTCGAGTTTCAGTTTGGATTTCGAAAAGGCCACTCAACTTCACTAGCCATAACTGAAATAGCGGACAACCTAAGGAAAGCAATAGACAATAAAATGTATACTTGTGGTGCATTTTTAGATTTTTCAAAGGCCTTTGATACTGTTAATCACAAAATTCTAGTAGGAAAATTAGAACTATATGGAGTCAGAGGTATTGCGCTAAATTGGTTTACCAGTTATTTAACAAATAGGCAACAATATGTTGCTTTTGGTAACAACGCATCCTCAAAACAAACGATGAATTGTGGAATTCCTCAGGGTAGCTCTCTTGGACCTCAAATAAACTATCAATTAATTATACAAAAACAAATTTCATGATCGTGAAATCAAGTAAAAAGAAAGACGCGGTAATTGATCTGAAATTTCGAAACAGAGATGGTTCAAGCAATTCTTTACAAAGAAAAGACCACATAAAATATTTAGGAGTCATAATTGATGACTGCATATCATGGAGATACCATATTTCTTATGTCTGCTCAAAAATTTCACGAAATATTGGAGTGATATCAAAATTACGGCATTATCTCTCCATTCATCAACTGAAACAAATTTATTACAACCTTATTTATCCCTACATATCATATGCAATATTGGCCTGGGGAAGCGCTTATAAAACGCACATTAAGAAAGTGCAAGTCAAACAGAATATAGTTGTAAGAATAATGTTCTTTGCTGTATCTTTTGGCGAAAACACCGAAAGCGCTCTTCCCTTGCTAAATCTCTTGGAGCTTCTCACAGTAAATAATATTTATCGTCTTCATGCTTTAAAATTTACTCCTTTATGGCACAAAGGTAAGCTCCCAGAGACACTTTCCTTATTTTTCAAATATGCAAAAGATATCCATCCTTACTATACCAGGTACGCAGCAAAGCAAAACTTTCATAAATCACAAGTGCATACCAAAATAGGCAAGCAAATGACGGCTAATATGGCGATTGAACTCTGGGAACAAATTCCTAGCCACTTAAAAAATGTTAATGTATTTTCGCTTTGCGAAAAAAATTAAAAAGTTATTTGCTTGCCGACCAATTACAGATAAAAATTTAGTTCTTTCTTAGATTTTCCTTTTTCTAAATATTCTATTTCTTTCTTCATATATGTTAATATATACCATTCATGTCATTACTCTAATTGTGGATTAACAGTTTCATTGTTCAGCTTAAATTATAATTATTTTGTATGTACTTGGTTCTTCTTCAGTTTACTCCAATGTTAAATTTTAAATTGCTGGGGTCTAACTCGAAAACCTTATGGTTATTTTAGACCCCAGGCTCTGAATTATGTTCTTTAGACAATTATCTATTCTTTATTTTCTTAGTTGTTTTCTATAGTTGTTTTTCACATTTCATGTAAATTTTCTTGTATGAGCAAATAAATTGTATTGTATTGTATTGTATTGTACATGAAGCCTCCCATATGGAAAGAAAGAGTGCAAAAGATTTCTTATTTACAAGACCTACTCTCTAGAATATGTACAAAGGGCCTTTAATGAACAACAGAGGATATCATTCAAATTATCCAAATCATTTAATGGTACAAGAGAAGTTGAAGGAAGATAAGAACTATTTGGACGCGAGGCTTTAGAGGCTGCAAAAAGGAGGACAAAAGAGAATGTTACCATGAAAACAGAGATCATTATTGATGTGGGAAAAGGAAGACTTACAAGAGAATGTGAATTAATATGGTGGCCATTATATGACAATTCAAGAAATGGAAATTTGACTGTTTGACTCTTTATAGGGAAGATTCACATTTAGCTTCTGATTGCTCGATACTTTTCGGATTAGTGATATACATTCATTTATTAATTACAGATAATAATTGCAAACTAAATATTTAATTTTTAAACATTGGATTATAAAGTTTATGCCAACAACACCAGTGTGCGTCGCAACGTCTAGTAAACGTGTCGCTATAAATTTTATAATCAGATAATTAATAGTATTTTAATACAAACCCAATGAGACACCTGGAAAACAGATGAAGTTCTCACAGAGCAACTGCCTTGTACAGGCCAGGCTACTCTGCTGCCTCAGGATTTTATTAACCAATTCTGCTGGTGTATAAAATAATGGAGAATTCACAATGTAATGAATGGAGTGTTAAAATAATAAACCCAATGAGATACCTGGAGAACAGATGAAGTTCTCACAGAGCAACAGCCTTGTACAGGCCAGGCTACTCTGCTGCCTCAGGATTTGAATAATTAATTCTGTTGGTGTAAACATAATGGAGAATTTACAATGTAATGAATGGAATGTAAAACTAATAAACCCAATGAGACACATGGAGAGCAGATCAAGTTCTCACAGAGCAACAGCCTTGTACAGGCCAGGCTACTCTGCTGCCTCAGGATTTGAATAACCAATTCTGCTGGTGTAAAAATAATGGGGTATGCACAATGTAATGAGCAACAACCTCATTGCCCCATCGAATGATTTTTAAATATTTTTACGTAGTCTTCTCATGTCATTGAAATTCCAGTTGAACTCTGTTAAGTGAGGGTTTTGTATTAAATCCCTGACAGCTAGGATCACCCCAACACCGCAACTACCACTTCCTTGGCTAGTACCAGTACTTTGAAATGGCATTCCAAATCGTTCAAACTTATGTTTCCTTACACAGAACTTTGAGGCAAGATTCATATCTTTAGGGCATACTCTTCGTGCTAAGTCAAGCAGACTTTGTTAATATGACAATAAAGTTTTTCTTGGCTGCAATTTCATTCCATCATCAAAAAGAAGTCTACCATTAATAAAATCGACACCTACGAGTCCCCAGTGACATCCATCCATGTGAACAGGCACCATTAAAAATTGGACTGGTGAATTGACTTGACTTTCAATTATGGCTTTTTTGATGTGATCACAAATAAAGGCATCATCCCCACTTTGCAACCAGGTAAATGCTTCCGAGGGGAGATAAATGACTTGAGTATGCCCTTGCAATTTGGCTTGCTCTTGAACATATCGCAAAATGACACAGTTTATAATGAAATTGTCTAAATACCTTTCATTTACAAGTGTTGTGAATGATGCCACATCAATTGATCTTGAACCAACAGACAAAATGGTGTCAGTAATTTTTCTCTGCCATAAAACATTCTTGAGCTCTTCGATGTCACAAGGGGTAAGACCATCTTCATTGTTTAACCAGACTTTTTCTTGATTGATCTGATGCTTAGTGGTAGCAACCTCACAGTGTTTTCTTAGAACCTCAACACCAGCTAAATTGAAGATTCCTATACTTCCGATTTTTACAGCTGTTGCTATTTTTCCATTTCTGGGCTTTTTTTAAAACTTTTCTGCCCACTGAACCACAGATTGTGAAGGCCTACGGGTAAGCTGAAAAGGATCACCAAAATCTCTATAATCATCAAAAATGCCTTTGCCATCCAATCTTGGCGCACTGATCAGTATCTGGGATATCAATATCTGCAAACTGTATCCTTGTTACAGATGGTAACAGGCAGGTGGCACGTGGATGTGAAGTTGGTAATTCATCATAGTCGGGTGCAGTTAGGTCAATCACACAAGATGTTGCGGTTTCAGCTCCGCATGCAGTGGCTGGTACATCAGAGCCCGAGTGGTCAGTGGTGGTGTCAGCTCCGCATGCAGTGGCTGGTACATCAGAGCCCGAGTGGTCAGTGGCGGTGTCAGCCCCACATGGAGGGGCTGGTACATCAGAACCTGAGTGGTCAGTGGCGGTGTCAGCCCCACATGCAGTGGTTGGTACATCAGAACCTGAGTGGTCAGTGGCAGTGTCAGCCCCACATGCAGAGCCTGGTGCATCAGAGCCTGAGTGGTCAGTGGCAGTGTCAGCCCCACTTGCAGTGGCTGGTACATCAGAACCTGAGTGGTCAGTGGCTGTGTCAGCCCCACATGCAGAGGCTGGTGCATTAGAGCCTGAGTGGTCAGTAGCAGTGTCAGCCCCACATGCAGTGGCTGTGTCGTTAAGGACTGGGTTGTTCAGAGCTATGGGGGTGTCTTTAAATGAAAGAGACTTCCGAGCTCTCGATTTCTTTGTCAAGCACACACTGCTGCTTAGGGCTAGTTCATTATACTGAGATTCCCATTCGCTATGGTCGCATTTGAAGTTTTCTCTGGGAGCACTCAAGCCATCGACCTTGGTTCCATGGTTTTTGTCATATCGATATGCCAAGTAATCTTTCCCAAAGATTTCTCGAACAGATCAACCATGATAAAAATGGTTTTATTTATTATTCACATTTATCCTATTTATATTTATTCTCTTGAATATCGAAGACTTCTTCTTAACAATGAATGTTCCAATAGAAAAATCGAATGAAAATTCTAAAAATAAAATCATTAATGAGCTCTACGTGTTCACGCTTGAGGTAATTGGACTGTGATAGACCTAATAATCGCATAATAATTCAACTGCAAATAAACGGTGATTTAGTTTTCGAAATAAACCTGTTGTATTCTATTACCTTAACATAAAAAACATGTAATTTATGAACCTTTTTGAAGCAATCAATTTGTAGTTCTGCTGCAAGTTCAGCCAATCCAATGTTGTCAAAGTTTTGTGACTTCTTTGTCACCTTTGATTTCTTTTTTGGAGGAGAGGAAAAGACAGTCTGCTCCTTTGCCAAAAAGCAATCTTCTATGGTTGTCAGGTTTTCTTTCCAGGCAACAATTTCCTGGTCTATAAATTCCTTGAATACTGATCACAGAAAAAAAAGATCAAAAGATCAAAACAAAACAAAACAAAGAAAGCAAGTGCATAAAGCTACTCTCAATACAATTTAGCTATTGTGTTATAAAATATATATTTATTTTAAAAATTTCACCAAAATATGATTGAAATAAAAAGATTGAATGTAATTTAAGAGATAAACATGATAATATTATAAAAGAAAAGCAATAATAAAGTGACGGACACAGTGTAAAACAGAGCAGGGCTTTAATTTCAGTGCACCCAGTTAGAAAAGGAAGGAAAGGAAAGGAAACATTAAATATGATATTTTTAATACCTAAAGCAACTTACACATGTTATCTCTAAGCTGGATTGTTTCTTGTCTTTTTCCATAATCTCTGTCAAATGTTTTCTTTTCAGCAATGTTTTCTAGATACTGATAAAGTGGAAATTATTGGAAATTAATTATAGTAAACAATATGATCTTCAAATTGTTTCTGTAGGTATTAGCCAGCACCATGCACACCATTAACCTACTGCTATCCTTCCCACAACTTACTGTCACCCATACATTATAACAACAACCTACTAGCACCAAATATATTAGGGGTTGTACAGTCTACCATGATATTCCAATGATTTTGAGTCAGTCAGTCAGTTAATTTGGGAACTTACTTCCACCACTGAATTTGTGAATGAAACAAACTTCAAGACAACATCTTTGGTAGCACCTTGTACTTGGGAGTAATGTGATATAACCCTATTTTTAGTCAAGGATTTGCAAACAATCTCTTCGTAATTCTTAAGGTATTCTTTTGCAGTGGAACCTAGAGTGGAAATATAAATTATGAATAGACATTAAGTAAAAATAGCTGAATATTTAAAACAGTTTTAATTATATTATTTAAATTACTACTTACCTGAAAAGGATTTTACTTTAACATTGCATTTTGAAATAGCAGTCTCTTGGTTTTCATGCTTTTTTATTTTTTGCGGTCTTTTTCCCTAGAAATCTCTGGGCCATACTTTGAAAGAGATGCATTACATTCTTCAAAGCTGCCACACTGAGCAAATAAGCCCAAAGAACCCAACAACTACTCTGTATTCCTCATTTCTGCATGCAGTGAACAAAGAGGAACGTTTGACAGTTCCTCGTCAAAAAGAAATGTTAGGTCATCACGCAATCCTTTCCACCTAAAATTAAAAAAACCCTGATACAATGAAATTGTTAAAAAATATTTTGTTCCTGTATCTGTATAAATGAATGAATCCTTACAAGAGATTAACTTATTGTAGCTTTAATATTTCAAAACCATATGATAGTAGAATAACTTATTTACATACTTTCCAATATTCGCTTTAGACCTCAGACAAGTTAGACAGATCTCATCATAACCCCCATTCCAGTGCTCTTTACAAGCCTATGGAAAGACAATTCAAAAGGACCATATATGGTTTGTGTGAAAATATTTCCCCCCTATTATATGTAAAACATTGGCATCGTAACACTATAAAACATACAACCACCTTAGGATCTTCCAATAGCATCAATAGTGCCTTCAGGGCAAGAGTCACTAAATATGTTATAAATTTGAAACAAGTAAATTTGTAAATGTATATAAAGCAATGTACTTGCTTTTATAGCGGAGCTCCCGCGCGAGCGGAGCACCATACCTAAGAAAAAATGGTAAACTATCGAGTTGATTTTTCATGGATTGGCTGACGTCACTTCCGTCCGTACGTCCGTCCGTCCGGGCGTGTACACAAGCATTCCGATTGGCTGGTTAAATTTTTTTTTGGCGGGAATGTCGACGCGTTGCAACATCCGGGTACACATAAAGGTAAATCCGGCTATTAAACTTTTGTAAAAAAACTTCTTACACACGTATAGAAATACCGAGAGATAACAACTAAATTTTTTATTCAACCTTATATTTATATTTACTCTATTTACGATGGAACCCCTTTCCGAAATCGATATGTCGAAAGAAAGCTCAGAGGAGAATGAAGCCAAGAAAGAAAGGCCAGAAGTAAAAGAGTTTTTTCGAAAAAGGAAAAACTCTGGTGGCGTGAAAATGGAAGGCAAAGAGGAAGGACTCGCCAAAGAAAAGCGGCAAGCAGAGAGAGATATAGAGACCCAAATCCAGGCGGGAATTCGATTATAAACAAGACGAACATGATCGTGTAAGAAAAAGGAATATGAGGCAAAACTTGACGGATGAACAAAGAGTAAATGAACGTGAAATACAAAGGAATTTGAGTCAAAACTTCACGAATGAACAAAGAGAAAATGAGCGTGAAAGACAAAGGAATTTGAAGCAAAACTACTAGCTAAGGCGACTCTCAAATGCACAGAAAAAAATCGCTCTTTGACAAGTTATAGACCAAAGACAATTAAAAAACTTTCATGTATTCAAAGATGGATTAAGAAATGTTCTCCAAAAATTCAGGTGTGTTGTTTAGCAAACAATCGTTTATTATTTTTTGACAAGCATTTAATTTTTTCTCGACGAATCGACAAATCAAAGACTTTACCTCAAAGCTTTTATTATTTCTGTAGATAAGCTTAATTTATTTTAATGTTGGAGTAAATATAACATGAAGAGCATATTACAACAAATATTCGTCCTTTATTTAGCTTTGTAAATCTTTAGCAATTCGGTTAACGTTGTAAGACGTTGTTTTATACCAACTATCGTATGTTTTTCGTTCAAGAAAGATTCGCCTCCTATCGCGGGGTCCCATCTTCAAAACAACGAAGACTTTCATTTAATAATTTCATTTCTACAGATAATTTATTTAAGTATTGAATGAAAATATAAATTTAAAACAAATATTCAACTGTTTATTAAGCTATTCGAGCAAGTCTGATTATAAAAATGAGCTCAAATTTGTGTTGTTGAGAGATGTTGTAGAAAGACCTAGACTTTCACTTTACAAAGCCGTAAAAAACTGATTCAAAAACATTTACAAACGCCAATTTACTGACCAAGAAATTCGTCATTTTGCATTGCCTTTTTGCATTGCCTTTATTTTCTATTTTGTCTCAGTTGTTCTTGTCAAGTTTAACTGAATGTAAAACGTGTCGTTCTGTAAAGACGTAATTATTAAAGTAAGCTTATAATACTTTGCTCAACCTTAACCAGTTTTCAAGTCTGTTTTTTGGTCTTGATTTCAATTTCAATGAAAGACATCCGAGGTAAATTTTACTAAACTTGATATTGTATTGGATTATCTGTAGTTATCTTTCGTTTTTTTTTTTAAATAAAAGAGATTCAAAGCCTAAAAATGTCGGGTTTTTTGGAAAAATTTCTCGAAAAATCTTCCAAGAGCAAAACTAGCCCCTGGGGGTGGTGGTGAGTTGTGTACAAAATTCCTACTAGTGGGAGAGTATATACTCGCGGAAAAAAAAAAACAATGTTGTGCATTTCGATTCGATTTCACTGCATGGTTTTTATTATGGGAAAATGATCTTCAGCTCGAATAAAAAATAATTGAAGATTTTCCCCCCTATCTTATTTTTAACTTTCAGTTTCATTCAAATTGTTCTCCCTGTGACTTCCGTATCGGGAACTCCGCTTTTAGGCAGTGCCTAAATATATATTAGCGGGATTAGCGGAGCTCCCGCGCGAGCGGAGCACCATACCTAAGAAAAAATGGTAAACTATCGAGTTGATTTTTCATGGATTGGCTGACGTCACTTCCGTCCGTACGTTTGTCCGTCCGTCCGTCCGGGCGTGTACATAAGCATTCCGATTGGCTGGTTAAATTTTTTTTGGCGGGAATATCGACGCGTTGCAATATCCGGGTACACATAAAGAAAGGTAAATCCGGCTATTAAACTTTTGTAAAAAAAAACGTTTTACACACGTATAGAAATACCGAAAGATAACAACACAAGCTTATATTTATATTTACTCTATTTACGATGGAACCCCTTTCCGAAATCGATATGTCGAAAGAAAGCTCAGAGGAGAATGAAGCCAAAAAAGAAAGGCCAGAATCAAGAGTTTTTTCGAAAGAGGAAAAACTCTGGTGGCGTGAAAAAGGAAGGCAAAGACGAAGGACTCACCAAAGAAAAGCGGCAAGCAGAGAGAGAGATAGAGAACGTAAATCCAGGCGGGACTTCGATTATAAACAAGGAGAATATGATCGTGAGAGAAAAAGAAATATGAGGCAAAACTTGACGGATGAACAAAGAGAAAATGAACGTGAAATACAAAGGGATTTGAGTCAAAACTTCACGAATGAACAAAGAGAAAATGAGCGTGAAAGACAAAGGAATTTGAAGCAGAACTACTAGCTAAGGCGACTCTCAAATGCACAGAAAAAAATCGCTTTAAGGTAAGTTATAGACCAAAGACAATTAAAAAACTTTCATGTATTCAAAGATGGATTAAGAAGTGTTCTTCAAGAATTCAGGTGTGTGGTTTAGCAAACAATCGTTTATTATTTTTTGACAAGCATTTTTTCTCGACGAATCGACAAATCATTCGCAAAGACTTTCCCTCAAAACTTTTAATATTTCTGTAGATAAGCTTAATTTATTTTAATGTTGGAGTAAATATAACATGAAGAGCATATTACAACAAATATTCGTCCTTTATTTAGCTTTGTAAATCTTTAGCAATTCGGTTAACGTTGTAAAACGTTGTTTTTAACCAACTATCGTATGTTTTTCATTCAAGAAAGATTCGCCTCCTATCGTGGGTTCCCATCTTCAAAACAACGAAGACTTTCATTTAATACTTTTATTTCTACAGATAATTTAAGTATTGAATGAAATATAAATTTACACTGACCAAATATTCAACTGTTTATTAAGCTATGCGAGCAAGTCTGATTATAAAAATGAGCTTAAATTTGTGTTGTTGAGAGATGTTGTTGTAGAAAGACCTAGACTTTCACTTAAAAAAGCCGTAAAAAATATTCAAAAACATTTACAAACGCCAATTTACTGACAAAGAAATTCGTCATTTTGCATTGCCTTTTTGCATTGCTTTTATTTTCTATTTTGTCTCAGTTGTTCTTGTCAAGTTTAACTGAATGTAAAACGTCTCGTTTTGTAAAAGACGTAATTATTTAAAGTAAGCTTATATTTTGCTCCAAGTCTGTTTTTTTTATATCTTCATTTGTCCTAAATCTCCAGATATTCGATTTCAATGAAAGACATCCGAGGTAAATTTCACTGAACTTGATATTGTATTGAATTATCTGTAGTTATCTTTCGTTTTTTTTAAGTAAAAGAGATTCAAAGCCTAAAAATGTCGGTTTTCTTGGAAAAATTTGTCGAAAAATCTTCCAAGAGCAAAACTAGCCCCTGGGGGTGGTGGTGAGTTGTGTACAAAATTCCTAAGTGTGAGAGTATGTACTCGCGCTAAACAAAACAACAAAAAAACAATGTAGTGCATTTCGATTTGATTTCACTGCATGGTTTTTATTATGGGAGAAATTATCTTCATCTCGAATAAAAAATAATTGAATATTTTTCCCCCTATGTTATTTTTAACTTTCAGTTTCATTCAAATTGTTCTCCCTGTGACTTCCGTATCGGGAGCTCCGCTTTTAGGCAGTGCCTAAATATATATATTAGCGAAGCTCCCGCGCGAGCGGAGCACCATTCCTAAGATAAAATAGTAAACTATCGAGTTGATTTTTCATAGATTGGCTGACGTCACTTCCGTCCGTACTTCCGTCCGTCCGTCCGTCCGGGCGTGTACACAAGCATTCCGATTGGCTGGTTAGATTTTTTTTTGGCGGGAATATCGACGCGTTGCAACATCCGGGTACACATAAAGAAAGGTAAATCCGGCTATTAAACTTTTGTAAAAAAAAAACGTTTTACACACGTATAGAAATACCGAAAGATAACAACACAAGCTTATATTTATATTTACTCTATTTACGATGGAACCCCTTTCCGAAATCGATATGTCGAAAGAAAGCTCAGAGGAGAATGAAGCCAAAAAAGAAAGGCCAGAATCAAGAGTTTTTTCGAAAGAGGAAAAACTCTGGTGGCGTGAAAAAGGAAGGCAAAGACGAAGGACTCACCAAAGAAAAGCGGCAAGCAGAGAGAGAGATAGAGAACGTAAATCCAGGCGGGACTTCGATTATAAACAAGGAGAATATGATCGTGAAAGAAAAAGAAATATGAGGCAAAACTTGACGGATGAACAAAGAGAAAATGAACGTGAAATGCAAAGGAATTTGAGTCAAAACTTCACGAATGAACAAAGAGAAAATGAGCGTGAAAGACAAAGGAATTTAAAGCAAACCTACTAGCTAAGGCGACTCTCAAATGCACAGAAAAAAATCGCTTTAGGGCAAGTTATAGACCAAAGACAATTAAAAAACTTTCATGTATTCAAAGATGGATTAAAAGTGTTCTCCAAGAATTCAGGTGTGTGGTTTAGCAAACAATCGTTTATTATTTTTTGACAAGCATTTAATTTTTTCTCGACGAATCGACAAATCAAAGACTTTCCCTCAAAACTTTTAATATTTCTGTAGATAAGCTTAATTTATTTTAATGTTGGAGTAAATATAACATGAAGAGCATATCACAACAAATATTCGTCCTTTATTTAGCTTTGTAAATCTTTAGCAATTCGGTTAACGTTGTAAAACGTTGTTTTTAACCAACTATCGTATGTTTTTCGTTCAAGAAAGATTCGCCTCCTGTCGCGGGGTCCCATGCATCTTCAAAACAACGAAGACTTTCATTTAATAATTTTTTTCCTACAGATAATTTATTTAAGTATTGAATGTAATATAAGTTTACACCCAATATTCAACTGTTTATTAAGTTATTCAAGCAGTCTGATTATAAAAATGAGCTTAAATTTGTGTTGTTGAGAGATGTTGTTGTAGAAAGACCTAGACTTTCACTTTAAAAAGCCGTAAAAAATATTCAAAAACATTTAAACGCCAATTTACTGACAAAGAAATTCGTCATTTTGCATTGCCTTTATTTTGTATTTTGTCTCAGTTGTTCTTGTCAAGTTTAACTGAATGTAAACTTCGTCTCGTTCTGTAAAAGACGTATAATTATTAAAGTAAGCTTATATTTTGCTCACCTTAAACGAGGGTGTCTATCTTTCCAGTTAGGAAGCGATTTAGGAATCGAATGATATTTTATTACAGAATATATATATATATATATATAACAAAGTATGTAATATGGTCTATACTGGTAAAACAGTGCTCAATGCGTAGGGATGCAGAGCAATAGATATATATAGTAAAGATAGGATTAAAGACGAGACATGTTCACTGTAACTCCGAGTTTCGTGCTTACGCACTCATCAGACAGACTTTAATGAAACATATTCCTATTACTGTGATATTTATATACATACAAGAGGTGTAATGATTATTTACAAAAGAAGTATTGTTCGGAAGGAACAATACTTCTTTTGTAAATAATCATTACACCTCTTGTATGTATATAAATATCACAGTAATAGGAATATGTTTCATTAAAGTCTGTCTGATGAGTGCGTAAGCACGAAACTCGGAGTTACAGTGAACATGTCTCGTCTTTAATCCTATCTTTACTATATATATATATATATATATATATATATATATATATATATATATATATATAAAAGACAATTGGATGCGATGCGGAATTAGTAGTCCTTAAAGCTTCATATCACTGAAATCTTGCAACCTAGACAGTTGTGCTAGTGTTAAATTTATTTCTGTTCTGAAAAAAATCGAAATCTCAAGTGCTTGTACTTTATTAAGGATATTTTATTACTTTAAACCTTATTATTACGATGTTGATATTATTATTATTTAATTTAATAAACGTTGTATTGTTACCGTTCATTCAATTGGTATCCACGAAGGTAATTTTGGCCACTCGAACATCAAGTGCCCAAGAAATGGAAAGAATTGAATAGAATTGAAAATAAATTGAAAAGCTGGTGTGGGATGATGCTTAGCACGGAGCATACGCAAACACGGACATAGCTTTACTTAAATCAAAAGAATCAAGGACAGATGCAGGATGAAGTAAAATAGTATCTTATTGCCAGCGATCTCCCCTGTGCTATATAGATGAAAATGGGGTCTGCAGTCGCGAATCCGGAATGAACAGCGAATGCGTATAAGACAAAAAAAAAACACAGCACAGCACAGCACAGCACAGCACAGCACAGCACAGCACAGCACAGCACAGCACAGCACAGCACAGCACAGCACAGCACAGCACAGCACAGCACAGCACAGCACAGCACAGCACAGCACAGCACAGCACAGCACAGCACAGCACAGCACAGCACAGCACAGCACAGCACAGCACAGCACAGCACAGCACAGCACAGCACAGCACAGCACAGCACAGCACAGCACAGCACAGCACAGCACAGCACAGCACAGCATTCCTATTGGTTTGCAAAAGATCTTTTTAAAAAAAAAAACAGTTTACGGTCACTTTAACTCCGCTAATCACTCCAACATAATTGTCATTGCTTTAAGTTTATTGTACGGTGCAACAAGTAGAAACTTTAGAAATGCGACTAACTCTCTTGGAACCAACAGTACCCATAGTATGAAAGAGAAACCGCTGACATTTGATAGTGGTTCCTGAAAGAAAAAATTAAAAACATGGAACAAAGAAACATAAAGATCAGAGGGGCTTAAAAATGCAAAATAAAATATATCCAACAAGGAAAACAAAGAGGGGCTTAACGATACGAATACATGGCCAATATTGAGCAGCATTCCGCTAAATAAACAACAATCAACAGGGCTTTTATGGCATGAACATAGGCTACACGCATTAAAAAATATATTATCGGTACATCAAGCATGATTAGTGACAAATAAAACACATAACGTTATATAATTTTCCATCACAACTTGAAAGTTGCAAATACAATAAACTTTCAAGATAGTACACCAAACATTAAACAAATTGAACATAATAAACAGAAAAGGCAGGCTAAAATTTCAGAAAACATATATTTTGAGTAGAGTACATGTTATGTAGAAATTAGAACAAATTCAGCGACGAAAGGACAACTTTTTTCATGTCAGAACTGAATCTATTTGAAGACCCCACTAAGCCGCTCGAAGTACAAAAACCACGAGGCAAAATGCTACGTGAACACATACTCCAACACGCCGCTGGAAAGCAAACCAAAACTGCTATTCAAGGCGAAACTGAGTTCACTCCAAAATCAAGCGGGCTACGCACGCTCGTGCTCCAAAAACCACGAGGTGAACATATTGCTTTAATAACATATTGCTCCAAAAACGCTGCTGGAAAGTGAAACGAAACTGCTATTCCAGGCGAAAGGTAAACATCTTATGGTGAACTCATTCCAAAACCAGCGCTAAAAGTCATGAGGCGAACTCAACCCAACACACTAATCCCTGTGGGGCGCCGGTCGTTTTAAAACGATAACGAAAACATTAGGACGGTTAGGGAAAATTATGAAATAAATGAATAATTACCACCGGAACAGCTATCTCTTGTCTTGGATGAGGGTTAATTTCTTGGTCTTTATACATTTGGGCATCTGTGGGTTCTTGCAACGTTCAAAAAAGTGTGACGCCGTATCACCTTTGTCGAGCAGCCTTTAATCTCGAAGTGTGTTGGGTGGTGTGATCTAATCTCTTACATGCGCTTGGTGAGACCGCTGACAATAGATAGCAACAAGAACATTCTTTATCATTTCGCTAGCGTTCCACTCCTTCAAATGTCTCAGTGTTTCTTTTAGGGCGGTCTTCTATCATTGCTTTAATTTTGGATTCAAAAAATTCTCTAATTAATTCCAAAATAATCGATTCCCCACTGTGCCATACCCCCGAGATATCCGCGATCTGAGGCGTCGTATGGACTTTGGACCTGACAATAATTATGTCCTATAGATATTACATAAATAAAATAAAAAGGAAACAGCTCGTGTAACCGGCAACTATAACTGTTTACGTTTTTAAGTTTCCCGCTTGCCACAGGAGGCCACCGCCCTTAAAAGCCCGTTTTCAGAAAATTCCCAGCTTTTTGCCTCATCGTAAAAACCGTTTCTTGTTCTCAACGTTCTCAAGTTGTCGAAATAAACCGATTTTGATATGTTTTCGTAGGCATTTTGCTGAATTTTCAAGTTTTACTCGACAACAGTCAAATGGAAGGCGGAAAGAGAGAGGTGTTTGTGTGGAAGGAATGGCATGAAAAAGTTCTACTCGCCGAGGTAGCTCTTGTTGAGCCATATAAATACAGGTTTGGCACAAAGGAACGTGGAGCAGCTTGGAAAGAGGTCGCAGACTCGCTAAATGCAAAGGAGGGGTTTAAAGTGAGCCACAGGTCTGTACGAGAGAAGTTTGACAAGATGTTGAAGGACTTCAACAAGAAAGAAAATGAAGAGAAAAGCGCCTCTGGAATTGAAGTTGAATACACAGAGATTCAAAGAGCGCTAGAAGATATAAAGGAAAGAATGGCAGAAGTCATCCCATTTGGAGCAACAACTGACTGGAACTTGATGCCATGAACTATTTTATGCCTATTGTACAAGATACGCTGGTTTTCACCGGGCCTGCATAAAGGTCGGAGTATGCCGTCGATAAAACCCCAGCAGTTATCCAGCGCTGCTCCTTTCTGATGAATTGCAATAGCAAATGCCTCAAGGTGATTTGGTTGTAACCAGGGTTGATTAAGGTCGGATAAAAGAGAGCCGTGAGTATCATAGATGAAATTACAGACTTCGGATAAAATAAGACTCATTTCCGGCACAGATCTACCGAAACGAGGGATCATGTCAGAGAGCCGGCAGGGATAGGCAAATCTTTTAAGCAGCAGACACAGCCCTTCAGTGACTATAATTCTATTTACACAGTTAAAAGTATCGGGGATCTTTAAAGCCTCTAAAAGAATTGGTATTTCTCATTTTCCAAACCTAAACTCGGTCTTGCATTCCTTTTGTGACATGTAATCTAGGTCAAGTTTTGGATAACTCCAGTAGGGTAAACACGGATTTCTACGCTTGCAAACGTCATAAATTGTCAAAAGCTCACATTCATCTATGATATCCTCCAGGAAAAGTACAACTGAGGTCTCAAATATGGATTTCTTGCTGAACATGGCGTAAAAACGCAACTCTCCGCAGCCCTCGTTGTCAACGATCGATCTAAATCATAATTGCGTCAACACGAAGACGAGAACCAAAACAAAGTACCAGTCTAATAATGAACTTGGCAGTAGTTCTGTTATTGACACTGACGGCAAACCAAGATCTCGTATCGCGCAGTCGCGCCAAGGAAGATAAACACTGAAAGCTAGTTATCTGGCAAAGGCCTGTGTTCACGAGGGGAAAATTCAATGAAATAAAAATAGCACCAGGACGATAATAAAGATACGGGAATACGGTCATCTTGCAAAATCTTAATTTACCCGAGTTATTCGCTCGAAATTGGTTCGCCCATTACGCAAGCGGGTTGCAAACACCCGGAGCTAGACCCCGCTCAGTGCGATAATAGAGATGTTCCGTGTAAGCTCACTAACTCACTATTTATGATAATGAGTCAACAAAATATGCAAATGAGTTTAACTAACCACCCGATCAGACTTTGCGTCTTCGAAACTGACTGTATTTAAATCATAAACACTTTGTTCCAAGAATTAAAATTGATATTTTATTGAAAACAAAAACAACTCAAAGTGACATGAATAACTAAAGTGCTATATTCACATTCACTAAAGCCCTACGGACTTTGGTAATAAATCATGTCTCAAACTGTCTGAAATAGCTCTATATGTGGCGTTGTGCTAGAAATGTGCACAGAAATTAGGACAAGTATCAAAGGAAGTACAACCGCTGCAAACAATTTTGAATATTCACAAGCGAAGACGTGTATGGTGTCAAAAGAGGCAAAATAGTACTAAGCAGCATAGAAAGTTCAAGTACCCGCCTTCTCCTCTTTTTTTTCTTACATGATTTCTCCTCTTTATCTTCGACATCATTAAATTCACGAATTACAAAATAAAAAAGACAAGTGAATGAGCAATTTCTTCTTGGAGTTAAATACCTTAGTGAGTAGGTGTGAAAATGGACAATGCTAATGTTAATTGTAGCACGAGCGCAATGCCATTAGCTTACTGTGAATGTGTTTCTTTCGTCATTTCTCACAAGCCACATAAGACGAGCTAGTTAAAAGCGAAGTGAAGATAAAAGAAAGGATCCTACATGAGTAATACGGATAAGTCAGATCAAGGTATTTGTGAAAATTGTCGTTTTATGGGTCGAGTTATAAAGAAAGTGTTTTAGCCTTTGTTTCATGTATAACACAGAACGTGTCAACACTCACTCTTCACTCATGCACTGCAAATTGTCGTATACAGGTCCATCTCGTAAGCGTACTAGAATTACGATTCCAGAAAATGAATTGGTTTTTCGTTGCTTTAAAGAACAAAATGGACAAAGCTGGGAAGACATCCTGGAGCATGTGCGAGACAACCTTGATCCCCTCCCGTTTTCTTCCCCTGCTGTGGGATTCTATATGGTGCAAAATAGCCAGCAAGCGATTAACCGCATGCGTCGCATTGTAAGTGGTAAGATGAAAACAGCCACTGCCTCTGCCACTGAGCTAAAAAATCCAGTCGCAGGACCTATGTCTGATATCATATCTTCAAAAATGAGGTACGCAACAAAAAAGAATCCAGAGGAAAGATATGAAACGAAGTTTGGTGATTTGGTCAAGTTCTGCAGAGCAAAGTGATTTGGATGTGGAGAGCGCCAAACAGAATGAAAAAAGCAAAAAGCCCAAAACCAAACGAAAACGCTCCAAAGGTAAAAGCAAGGCCGAGGACGTGCACGTGGCTATGTGCAAGAAAGCCTTTAAAACACTGGACAAGGTTAACATGCTTTTGGACAAGTACGCTTACACTTCCAGCTCAACTGATGAATTCGAATATACTTAAATATGGTATACACAGAACATTATCTGACTGAATTCATTGTTAACTTATAAGAACAAATTAATGCTACAGTTTCGATAAATCTTATTATGGTTATATTTAAATCTATCAGTAAAACTCGAAATACTTCTTTGTACGCCAGATACTTTGACTTGTTTTTTGTTTAAAAAAGTCTATTTTGATTTGTGGAACAAAGTGTGTATGAGTTAGATACAGTCAGTTTCGTAGACGCAATGCCTGATCGGGTGGTTATTTAAACTCATTGGCATATTTGACTTATTATCATAAATAGTGAGTTATTGAGCTTACACGGAACATCTTTATTAGTAGCTGTAAAGAGAAGATATAGCTAGCTAAAAACTAGTGTGAGCTGCGTCGGTGTTTCTAATGAAACAGTGATGATAAAAAGGTAAATGATACACCGTGAAAAAGATGAAAAAACTTACTGACGTTTCGGACGCTAGTCCTTCGTCGGAGTAAAAGAGTAGATGTAAAGGTCTAGTTCTTTCAGCTATGCGACAGCTTCCGATATGGCGCTGCCAATATTTTCAATAATGTAATAAGAATTTTGTCAAGACCAGTAGCTCTACTTGTATGTACTTGTATACTTTCAAAACCTTGAAGACATATTCAGGTTTGATTGATAATTACCTGCAATTTCAGTGTGACGGTGTTAACAATATTATTTGCTTTATCTTTAATTTATCTGATTTCAACATTTTGTGATTTCTTGCATTAAGCGTCTCCCATGTTTTCATAGAGTCGCGAGAATAATGATTCTCGATTTCCACTTGTGAAAATCCTTTGTTTGTTTTTATGATACATTTGTTTGTTTCTTTGCAGTCGATATAGCTACTAATAATAAAGGACGGACGGACGAACGGCCATTCTTAAAAATTAGCTGTTGCCACTGCTACCTAAAATTCCGGTTCTTAAAGTAGTACTAGATAGATAAGGCAGTGCGCCGTGTGGGATGGGCTCGGATATCAAATAAGAACATGCGTAATAGGTAAATTACGAGCCTTAGATGAAACGACTGAAGAAGAGTGCCATACAAGCCTTTCACAACTTCAAGTCGCGTAAAAAATGAGCCGGCTCAACTAGAAACTGTGGGCAGCTGTTTCGGCCTGTATTGGGCCTCGTCAGCACAGTGTATCTAGTGAGTCAATAGTTCAATTGATGAGCAAATCGACTATTTGACTCATAGTAAACGAGAACGAGTAGTCTAATTGTTTAAGCATAAACCTACTAGCTAATATTATAGTATTGAAAACAAATAAAGACACTCAAAACTTTACTGAACAAAACGACAGTCAACCGGCGGCACTGTTTTTATACATATTTGCAAACTCGACTCGAAGTATTAACGTAAAGCTTAAATTTGCTCTATTGTTATAGATTTTTGTCTCTATTATTCACTGTCAAAACTCTCTTTCTCTCTGTTTTTTATATTATTAGTTCTTGGGATCATTTTTCTTTTTAATGAGTGATAAACTGAAATAATTTATTTAAAATTGTTGTCAGATCTTTCAAAGCCGTGCCATGTTTACAATTTGCTTAATGATATAAGATTGTTGTCATTAACTTGCACTTTTTTATTGATTCGGCTAGTTCTTACCGTTTAAAATTCTTCCTGAATGTATGTGATAAGTTGTCTTTTTGGATTATTCCTGATCTTTGAGGGAACTTTTAAAATGCCATCATTATTTCGGTAGTAAGTTGTTTGTCTGTCGTAAAGTTCGCTTTTTAGTGTTAAAATTGCAATAATTCTTCAGTTTTTACTTATCTGTATCTTTCAAAACCTCAATTCCTTTTCTTGATACAGTCATGTCTTTTCTACAATAGGTTTTTAAAGATGTTTTAGAGAACAAGCAGAGATTTCGACGAAATTTGAGCATGCATTTGTTTGTTTTTCGCTACTCGCTATCTATCACAGGATAGATAGCGAGTACGTTAGCCAATCAGATTGCAGGATTCGTGATAGTATGCTAGTAAGTTTATGCGTGATATGTATTATTTAGTGCTGATTATTTTGCATAGTTATATTGTATGCACTCTACCACTCTTCAGTGATTTCATTTTACGTAGATAGATTGTGTCCGTACCTTCAGCCATCCTGTATACCCTCAGCTTTTGGTGACTACCGTCAGTCTTTCCTGACTACCCTCAACCAACGCTGACTTTCCTGGCTTACCACCACCCGGTTAGCTCAGTTGGTAAGAGCGGCGGTCTGTTGTGCGGGAGGTCGTGGTTCAAGCCTCGGCCGGACCAACACTCAGGGTCTTAAAATAACTGAGGAGAAGGTGCTGCCTTTGTAATAATATCTGCAAATGGTTAGACCTTCAAGTCTTCTCGGACAAGGACTTTAAACCGTAGGCCCTGTCTCCTAACCCTTCCTAATCTACAGTAACTGGGGGACATAAAAGAACCACTGAGGACGTAAAAAAAAACCTGGCAGTGACCACCCTCAGTGCCTACACTTCATACTAATCACCTCTTATGTTTGTAAATTGCATTAAAAAAAGCAATCTCTCATTATTCTAAGATTATTGTAAAGCGCGCTTGAAAACGCATGTTGAATCCGCGCTATATAAATAAATTATTTCATTTCATTTCCGTGTACTTTTATAACCTTTTGAAAATATAAACGTAGATGAAGTTCTTTATGTTAAAGCGTTTATAAATATTCACGGGGCGTGATCTAATATACAGGCTTCACCGGAAGTATGTAGGTTAAGTCATTATGCGGCAAGAATGGCACCGAAGCCTATATCTGGCCTTACTACTGCTTGCAGACATACAGACGGCGACAGCTGTACCACATCCGATGTAACATGACGTCAAAGGGATTGGTCATGAAAACATGACTAAAAATCTCTAGTTAACGTCAATTAAGAAATAAAACAGTTCATTTCGTATTCCGTGTTGCGTTCAATAGTAAAGCACGCAGGAACTGACGAAAGGTGGAAGGAAGTGAGTGGGTGCTTTCGGCGCTTCTTATAAGTGTTGTATTGCGGAAACCCCTAGCTCCGTTTGCTAATCATACAGCTCAGATCTCGACAAATTACTGCACTTGTACTATGTAACCTATAAAGTTATATTAAAACCTTTTATTCAGAAAAATGAGAATTAAGGTTTTTTTTAGATAGAAATTTGGAAAAAAGAAAATAGAATGAAAATAAATAAAGTTGGCAAGTCAGTAGCGAAAGTGGATTCCTTTTGTGATTTTGGATAATGCCTTTCCATATTCATTCGAAGACACATAACTGAATGCACCCTTCACAAAAAGATCTTGAAGATGAGGCAACATGGACAAACAAAGAAATCACACTTTTTCTCAATGGAATTTGTGGCATTTCTTTTGTATTTGCATGTTAGTCTCATATTCAAGGAGGGGTTTATTAGAAAGTCATAATATTCAATTTTCGTTTATCGAGGTTTTCTAATTTCGTTATGACTTCAGTTCTGTTCTGATTACCGTCAGTTACGAAGTATCCATAGTTTGATAAACGAGGGAGGAAAAGAAGAAGTACCACTATATTTAGTTTTGTTGCTGAAAAGCTCTCACTCCTAAATATACTTCCTGCTGTGAGTAAACTTTTGAAGCCCTTCTTAACCAGTAAAAACTTAAACTAACTCCTAACTTCGCGATGCGACTGAAGTCCGAAAAAGTCCGCGGAAAGACTCAACATAGTGAACATTTCTTATGTCTCAGAGGGGCGCATTCTCTTAATTAAACCTGTTGCCTTCAGGCTTCAATCAACCTATCTCCCTGTAACTAACTTTGGCATCAAAGACAAATTCTGTCTCTTACTGGTACAGGTAACATCTCAAACTGCGGATTAGATAAGATATGTTAATCAATGAATGGATGCTGAACTTTATGACGAGATATCGTTCAATAATCAGTTATTTTTAACTGTTATCTAACATAAAGGCAATTATAAATTAATTAACTTTAAGGTGTTTTATCAGATCTTTTGATCTTTTTCAGGAATTTGCTTCATTATGAGCTGCCAATTGAAAAAAAAACAACAACAACAAAAGAAAAGAAAAAAAAAAACTAAACAATGACAAGGAATTGGAAACTTTGAGGTGTTTTACAAACTCGACCCTTACTGGGCTGTCATTTACTTTACTGCCGACCTATGCATGATGCTAATAACTTGCGCTCATTTGCTGGTAGTGAAATCAAGTCCTCAAACATTATTCCCTGTACGCCGGGCCCTTGCTCAGTTAGATTTTCTTTAAAAGGTTCCTAACTGGTAATTAATATCAGTTCTGAACTAGTGAAGTTGCTAGTTGAGGTAGCGACTAGATCTAAAACAATTACTTTCCCTCTTTCCTATTTTTCAGCGAGCTTAATAAATACAGTTACAGTAATAAATACTATCAGAGTGATTTAACTTGGCTTGTGAAACAAGGATGTATGATAAGTGACCAACAGGATCGAATACTATCAAGTATGCTTACTACAAGCAAGTTAAACTGCTATACTCCAGTGTTTACAATTCGAAACCTGATGCATTGTCATGAATTTTAATAACAAAAGAATACTCCTAACCTATTTTTAAGATGTGATAAAATTCTGAAACGGGTAAGCTATCAAATAATTCCAACGTTGTTTTATTAGTGCCTTCGTCTTTCCAAGATATTATTGAAATCACAAGCATTCAGTTTCCTGTATATAGCTTTGTAAAGCTTTGTTTACCAACGCAGTCATTCTTTAAATAGTTCGACACACGACTTCGCATAATTAACTCTTCCATATCCTCAAGGAGATTGGTCTTTGTAATCCGTGCATGGTTTCTTTTTGTAAGAAGTGAACCCAACTTTGACCTCCCAGTGGTCAGTATAGAATAATAAAGCCAAAACTATAAAGAGAACCGGAATGACAGAGCCATTAAGAGATGCTACTCTAACCTAACCCTGAAGTTACATCGATAAAGCTGCGATTTAGTCTTGAATCAAAACATTTAAATTCAATATATCACCATAATCATGAAGACGTCCATCTTAATCGTGGTGCTTCTTGTCTTTTTAACAATTTTGATGTCTTTTCCCGAAGAGAGTAATGCAGTTGTGTTTGTGCTTAGCCAAGGAAAGATTCGTACAGCTGGTCGCTTTAGAGGCAACAATCTCAGGAAGAAAAATATGAAAGGTTTGCCGAAAAGACTTCGAAGAAAGAAAAAACACCAGCAACGTTCTCAAAAATATCGCGAGGTTCGACACTGGCTAAGGCGGTTTAAACAAAAGGTAAGAAGTATCATCAAGTGTCGAATGTCCCTTTCTTGGGCAAAATTAACACATTCTTAACTTATCGATTTCTCGCGTTATTGTTTACATGGTGAAAGAAATGCTAACGATAGCCAAACAAGGAGAGTCAGTGACTATAAAGACTGGCTTAATCCTTTACGAATGACGTTTCACATCTCAAAGCCACATGCAAGCTGCAATACAAAAACGAAGCAGCTATTTTGGGTATTTATAGTTAAGACTTAATACCTAGCTTTTTGCTCAATTTCATAAACAGTTTGTTCTAATCCAATTATTTCTTCAAAAACAGTGTTCTAGTATTGAGAGAAAAAGACTACAAATTTTATTGACTTTACCATTCCACTTCAGTGAGCCTTGAATTCAAACCTCTCACATGCATATTAAACTATAAATGAAATGTCAAATGTAAAAAAAAAAACCCATAGAATTTTGTATTCCAAAAGTTTTTGAAACTTTTTGCATAATATTGTATTTGACTGACAGCGAATCAGTCTCACCAGTGACATGGTGATATGGAATTCAACTTATTGATAATAAAGTTTGATTTTAACATGTCGCGCTAGTGGTTTTGAAGAAAATCAAACAATTCGAATAAATACGTGTACATGTAAATTATTTCTTAATCATGACCCCTTTACAATCAAGCCTTAAGAATAAAGCATATCAGTACAAAACCAGCACAAGCAGATCTTGGTAAATAAATGCGATTAGGATGACGAATACACAGAAATTTATGTATTCCCAAATCATTATTAAATAACAATAATGTTAAAATACTTTGCGTACACCACCATGTGTACTCAAATCAAGTCATTTAATAATTATGTGACTTTTAAAAATCCCTTTTCACCCAACGAAAGAAAATAGTTTTAAATCTATTGATACTTACGTACTTCTGGAAAACCTAGATTTGTTTAAAATCAATCGTTCATCAGAATTCGATTTCACTGACAGCCTGCACAAGTTGGAAAAATAATCTTGACAAATACCTATCTCCTTGAAAATACATCGTTAAACATCGACAATAGAACGCTTGTATCATGAGGAAGGTATAAAATCGAAATACAAGAATAGCCGGAACATCTGAAGCAACAGTTGACATTTCTATCCTTAATAACGCAGGAGGAGAAATTCTCACTTTAAATTCCCCAAAGGATTAGTTTCTTTTCTTTTAATTAAAATGTTGAATTCTTTGCCTGGTTTTATATATTTTTAAGCTGAATCTTAACGCCAAACGTTCTATAGATTTTTCTAGAATTAGTCATCATTTCAACCGCTATTCAACCTTATCCAAAGTCTGTTTCTATTTCTTATGATACTTATACTAACACTACCCTTAAAATGAAGTAGAAGATCTCTCGCATTTAGTTATTCTATTTCAGTAAATTAATGTTGATCGTGAGTGTAATTTGATAATTAATATTCATAGATGGGTTTTCAAGACTTGACCCAATATTTGGATGCAAAACCAATGACGTTTGAAAAATTTGTTTTGACTTGGAAGCTTTGGCCTTGTTAACAGTTTGCACTTAGTGTTCAGGAAATTTGCATGCAATTCAACAGAAAAATAGCTATCTTTTTCTTCCATTCTCCTCCCTTTTAATTAAGTAGAAATATTTGATTGCAACTAATGTTCTAATTCAGCTTACTCAGCTACGCTTCTCTACATTTTTCTCGTGTTCTGTCAATCCCCGAGTGGTTTATACTGCACTCAGTATGTACGTCCGTTTTCTATAACGTCATCAGTGTTTCGAGTCGAGGCATTTTGGCCAAAACGATTTATAGCAACTGATACAAATGAATGATCATTTGGCAATAGTTTGTAGCCATATGAGGAGCGATTTTAGAGCGAACCTATCCCGATTTTAATTTGTGGAGAATGTTAGTTTTGTGCTATATTCCACCAAAACGCGTTACATACGGGGCAATTCTTGAAGATGTAAATGTAAATCGGGTACTTAATTTGTCGTCAGAAACATGCATTAATAAAAAACCTTTATGCTAAGGATATCAATGACCAGCCATTGTGTTCTAGTAACTGCGCATGCCCTGCTATACTATAGTTCTACACTAACTAGAACCAATCTCGTACCCAGAGCCTGCGTTTCGTATGGCCTGAGGCGAAGAACTAGGGCTCTGACATAATCCATATTTTGGCGAATGCGCAATTTTCGGAAAGCGAGGTATAAACGGTCAAAATAAGCAAAGTAAAAATATCTAAATGACAACACAAACCATTGTTTTGTAATCGTCAAACTACAACTTCGCTGTCATGTAATAATAGCGATATTGAAATATTATTAACGACGATTTGGATATTGAATTTAAAAGTAACAGCCAATCTTAAGAGCATATGATGTCCATGGTATCCAGAAGTGTACCAGAAAACTTGACGGTTTGATATATTTGATACAATTATACAATTTACTGTATAAATTGCCAAATGACAAACATTGAAATACTTGAAAATAAAGTCATGGTTACTTCGAAACGTCGTCTATTTGCATTATTATTTGTTTGAATTTGATATTGAAATAATAGTTATTAAAATAACTGATTGCTAGGTGCTACGAATTATGTTGTTACTCATCATAGGAATCTTAAGCAGGCTTGAAACGATTCTTCTTGAACGCACGGGCTTGTGAAATCTTGAAATTTCTTCACATTTTCCATATGGCTTTGGTTTATGATTTCGAAAAGGTAAGGAAAAGATTAAGAATTTCCGTAAGAGGGAACTATTCCAAACAAATGTTATTGATTCTATATCGAATTTTCTATTTTTTTCTTTTTTCGTTGAATAGAAGTTTACGATGACAAAGTTAAAATAATCGTTTTCCAAGAATTTCACCGCTTGATTCCTGAGTTATGATTTTTAAATGAAAATTTTTAAATTTTAATGGCATAACGAGGGTTCTGATGTTGTCATAGTCATTACTTTTTTAAATGTTCATTGTGACCTTTGACTTATGATCTTTGTCTTTCCTGATTTAATTGCTGTGAGTATGTGAAGGCAAAAACACTTTTCAACCTCCTTAAATAAATGTCAAATCATCCAATAGAGAATATCTCTGTGAAGTTCGCTCAAAATGGCCGAAACGTACATGCATATTTTGGTTATATAATAGTTGATTTGCACTTTCTAAATAGATCCTCTCGGCAGCTAAAAGTGAAAATACCATCAATAATAAAGGGCTTTCGAATAGCAAGGGCATCTTGTAGACAGGAGGTGCACTCTATAAAATTAATTCCATTGCTGTAAAACTGGAAATATATTTTCTTAAATGGCATAAAACATTAATTAGCATGTGGTCTTCTATCTTTGTGTCAATTTTCATGTTTATAAACAAAAACTACACAATTGTACAATTTGTGTACAATATTGTTGCACTATAAGCCAGCTGACCTATCTATCTTTAAATATTTTTTTTTCCGAGCTGAGCAAGCGTCAAATGTATCGCGTGCTCAGAATCGGAAAAGAGACATTTTCGGGTAAGAATTGCCGCGCGCTATGTAAAGCACATGAAAACCTTGAAGTTATGTTAATGTTGAAATATTTGAAGTTTTTTAGTTCGTGACGTGACTGAGCAGGATTAAAACTTTTTAACAACAGATTAAAAATTTTCTTCAAGGGTTTTAGAAATCGCCTATTTAATAAAATTACACATCAGTTTTTATGTCTTTCCTATTATTGACGATAAGTTGCTTCATCACATCGTGTGGATCCGCAGTGTGGATCCGCATGCTACTTTGACAATGTGATGATAAAATTTATCAGTCAGTCGCTATGGTTTCCAAAAGTCGCTATGGTTTCCAAGTCTTATGAACACTGGCTGTGCTTGGATATTTTTGATAGCGATCTCGGAAATCCACTAATACTTATGTTTATATATGATATTTGTTCCCAGAGGAAGTGGCTGAAAAGGCTAATGAGAAAAGGTGGAGACAAAAAGTCGAAACAATGAAGAAGAGACGAAAGGAAAAACCAACTGCAATCAAGGGAGCACATTAAAATTTTGTTTGTGTAAGGAAATTGAAGGTATTGTTCTTGGTTGATCTATCTAGCGCGCACAATCCATCATGTGACAGGCGTTCCTCGTAGAGTTTTGGTTTCGGCCAATCCGAATGGCAAGATATTCGTCGGTTTTAGGAGTAAATTCGCTAGCCCGACTAAAGCAAGGAACGCCTGCCATGAAGTGTAGCGCGCGCACGCCTGTCATATCTTAGAATACGTGCGATAAAATCGAAGATAAACCAACACATTCAAAATTTTAACGTGTTCCCTTGCTGCAAATGATTAACAAACTTAGTACTCTTTTTGTATCAAGAAGAAAATATCATGAAACTATGACAACTACAGATTGCAAACGACAAAAAACATCTGGGAGACAAACAAAGTAATAGAATCGTATGTTGGTCTGTGTGAATGCTCAAACTAAAATGCTTCAGTTAATGATTTTTGACCTATGGTTGTTATTGCAATGGTCTGAACCCAGGTGAATGGATATTTTTCGAAGTAACAATATTTCTCGAAGAGATAATATTTATGTTATGATCATCCGGGTGGATGTAATCCTTAGAAGGACTGTTTGATGTGACTGACGTTTCGACAACCTGTGCGGAAGTCATCTTCAGAGTCAAGTGAGAAAAAAGTCAGATATGGGTCTTATTTATACTGCCACAATAAACAATAGAACAATAGGTGAAGTTAAGAGATGATTCGCGTCGCTAACTTAATTGGCGTCATTTCAGCTTTGTTTAATAGCCTATTATATGGCGTGGGTAGTTTAATTGAGCGGTTGAGTGGATTCAGCTCAAACTTTGTAAACCAACTCTCAAGCACTTGACTCTGAAGATGACTTCCGCACAGGTTGTCGAAACGTCAGTCACATCAAACAGTCCTTCTAAGGATTACATCCACCCGGATGATCATAACATAAATATTATCTCTTCGAGAAATATTGTTACTTCGAAAAATATCTATGGTTATTTCACCGACATAACATTAGTTATTTGTAGTAGCAGGCTATGTCCAAAATAATCATAAAAACAATTACGAAGGGAGCTTTGAACCCGCCTCACCGAAAAACGTGTTTATTCAGCAATATATATCACTGGTTCAAGGAATCCTTTCAAGGTTGACAGTGTATTGGCGTTTCTTAGAGTGCGCAAGCCTGTTGTGGATGATATGCATGGTTAAAAAGATCCCACACTTCGGTGGGGACATGCATTGCTTTGTATGCTTTCTATCCGGTGTAAAGCGGTGTCTTGCAATTTTGCTCCGGGTAAGTGTTAGTCTCTTACGCAGCCGCTATTAGTGTCGTCACGCAACGCTCACTTCCCTAAGTTACTAGATAACTGTGGGCATGGCCTGAATTTGATTTTAAATCATAACCATAAATTTTGAGGCGTAAAAAATTATTAATCAAGAGCTTTGTAGTATGCAATTATGAATAAATATTTCCCTTCCATAATGCTATTTAACATGAAAACCAGTAGAATTTTAATGTCACCTTTTTTCCAACACATTTATAACATTTCATTAATTTTGTATAAATAGAGGAACATGTCAAGCAAACTTACCCAAACTTGTGCGTAGGTCAGTAAAACGCATGTTGCTAGACTATTATTTAGTAAGTTGAACAACGTATGATAACTGAGAAGGATTTATATACCTGATACTTCGTACATTAGCTCTTCGTCACATTAAGATGGGAAATTTGCATGTTGCATGTTGCAGGCTACTTGTTGCATACCAAGCCCGATCTGCACTACATATATGGGCGATTCAATAAGCAAGACTAAGGTCACGTTTTTCAGCATAATTTATTCTGCGCTAATATTATTCACATATGATTACAATACATCTCAAGCTTAGTACGCAACATGCGAGATGCAGGATGCAACTACAAGATGCAACAAAACCTTCACCAATCTAGTTGTAGACCAGCCTATTTAGCTTACTTAACACTAAAGAGGTCTATTGTCTGCTTTTTTTTCTACACTAGTGTGTGGTTTTGCACATTGTAACGCAAAATGTAATGGCTTGTACGTATTATATAGAGAAGTGCTGAACTTAATTTTCTAAGGTGTTAATATAAAGTTTAGTAAAAGTAAGATAATTATTTGCTTTAGTTTTAAAAAGCGTCAGCTTATAATCCTCATGGGATAAAACTGTAACTGCCAATAACGGCTAAACCTGTTAAATAACATGTTAGATGTAAGAAATATATTGAATAGAATATGGGAATGATAATCGTTACATGTTATGTTTTTCATCGTGCAAGGGCTGGAAAGAAAGTTGGGATAGACCTTCATTTTTAAACAGGGAAAAAATGTGTGGATTATGAGAAACCATTTCATACATTGGGAGTTGGCCATGCTATACAATGCTTTATGAGATAACTGTCATGAATGTCGTGCTCTGATTGGTTTGGAGCGCGTGCTTTATGAGAGTACATTGCACATTGCACTTTCCGTTGCTTCATTCTTATCTATTATTGTAATTTGTATTTTATAAAAAAAATAAAAAACTTGCTTGCTGAGCTGTGTGCAGTCATAAAGCATTTGGGGACTGGCAGAAAACTCCAGAAGTGTCCAGAAGCGCTCCGCTACGCGTCGTGCTTCTCCTAACACTTCTCTCGTGTTCTGCCAACTCCCGCGTGCTTTATGAAAGCACACAGCACGCGCGCGTGTTTTCTATTGCTTCAATATGAAATTGCCTAAATTGAATACAAAGTAAAAAGTTCAGATCATCTGTGAACAATGGTGTGCCACTTTTATTCATGCATGGACAAAATCATGAATGACGCTTTTATGAAATCTGTTTGAATGATTTCGCGCGAGCGTGTCTCTGTCCTATGAATATTGTGAATAAGAGGACAGACACATAACTGATGTCAATTCGTTAAATAAAATGCTATGTAAAATTGCCTAAATTGAATACAAAGCAAAAAGTTCAGATGATCAGTGATCAATGGCGTGCCACATGTAATAATGCATGGAGCAAATGGTGGGCCACTTGTAATCATGCATGGACTAAAAGGTGTGCCACTAACATTTGTTTATTATTATGTCCGATTTTTCCTGCCCACTGTCCCTGTACTTTATGAACAGTCCATAATGGCTTTGGATGCTTCAAAAAGTCTTTTATCGGGTTATTTAATGTATTATTAGTAGATCAGCAAAAAGATATTACCATAGTTGGAAAGACCATTTTGCAATTAGTAAATCGGTGAGTTCTGAAGGAAATAAGTTCAAGACTAGCGAAGAATTAATGTTTGAAAAATGTGTATTTTGCAGGTAAAGAAACGTTTTGGTGGTGCGTCGGCAACTCTCGCCTACCTCGAATCTTTTCATGCTGAATTTTGAATTTTAATATAAGCATTTATAATCTTCGCGATTTTTGACTGAACTAGTACTCCTTTCAATTTCATAGTTCTACTAATTTTAATTGGGAGCAGTTTCAGTTTCAGAGCTTTAGTTAAACCAACTTCACAATAAGAATTAGTATTTAAAAAACGACGAAGTGAATTCAGTTCAAATAACTTGAAGGACATTACACCAGTTTTCTAGTTCGCTCGACTGTATCAAGTGTATTAATAAGAGTCAAGGGGTATGCCCGAACATGCGGCTGATGAAGCCAGGAAACCATGTCACGAGAAAACACACATGGCTAGCTATGTCGTATCAAAAGACAAAAAAGGTGCCTGGCCATGGATCGTCTTCTTACCTTTTTCTGGTCAGTGAATATCGAACTTTGAGAGCTAGCTAGATGGTTTGACTGGTAACGCCAATTCCAAACCACGAAACAGAAAAACACCGGCTTAACTAGCTGCTGATGAATGGCACAACTTGGAACTGAGCTCTACAGATAAACCATACTTTCGTGATCCATGTTGTCGCTACAACCAAAATGAAGACGTCTGGGTAAATTCTGACTCAAGGTGTACCGGTGTTTTAAATGCTGGAACTTGTGGCGGTCTGTAAAAAAGAGAAGAAGACAAATTAATTCTTGGCGTAAATTAAACATTTGTGAAAAGGTCTTGCGTTGCATTGTATATGGATCACAGATGTGAATGACAAAAATGATTAACATACGAAAGAATCATGCAGTACCAAGCTATCAAATATCCCAGATAAGTTTGGCTGCAAAGAAAACTTTAACTTCTCCTAAAAGATATAATCTAGAATCAATTTAGTAAACACGTACGAACGTATGCTTGTTATAAACGAGTGAATTTTATAGTTTTGAAATGTAAACAAACATACAAACCAGAAGCTACCAGCAACCACTTTTTTATTATTATTCACACGATGATCGATTAGATTTAAAAACCAGTTTATATATTATCGATTAATACTTATTAATATAGTAATATGCATTTTTCATAACTGGAAGTCCGAATTATTTTGCCATGGAAACAAAACGTTTTGATACGTTTTTTAGGAAAAGAAAAGAACCTATATACCTCTATATGATTGTAACTTTACATTGGGTTTATTTTATAATGACATTGCCTTATTATCGATTTCTCCTCAAAATACAGATCCATTTTCTCTAGAATAAATGCATGCACACGATTATCATTGGATTTTTCTTCTTTAGTACAAGGGCGTGCCATGCATACTTTCCGTCATAAATGCATACTGAAGTACATCATATTTTTCCAGTTTCTTAGATTGTCTTTTATAATTTTGCATGAATCCATGTGGATCATGCTTGAATACGGTCTTGACTGTTATATATATTTTTTCTTATTTGCTTCGATTATAATTGCATTACGATTATTTCCCTTTTTAAGCAGTTTTTTTTCTTTTGTTTCATTTATATCTGCGTTTTTCTTTAGCAATCCTATAGACTGGAAAGTCTAAATCAATCCAGTCTTACAAACGTCGTTGTGTAGTTGAAAAGTTTTCTTGCAATTGCACTTTAAATTATTTACATGTGAAATATGCTAATCTTATATTCCGATAGAGCAGCTTGGCTTGCATCCAAGGGGATCCTGTAAATTTAGATAACAAATATGTACCCTTATTTGCTGTTTTAATTTGCAGACTTGTTCTATAGTATCATGGTTATTTATTCTAGTTATAACATTGAAAATATAAGTATTTTCCAATAATAATATATGTTTACCATATCTTAGCTGTATCGAACCGTATTCAACCTAATTTCACTATCCCCCCAGGTTGCACACACATCAGATTACACACACACACGCATCAGGCTACACACATAACATCAGGTTACACCCACACACGCATCAGGCTACACCCACACGCATCAGGGCACACACACGCATCAGGCTACACATATACATCAGGTTACACCCACACGTATCAGGTTACACACATATATCAGGTTACATACACACGCATTACACACACATCAGGCTACACTCACACGCATCAGGCTACACTCACACGCATCAGGCTACACTCACACGCATCAAACTACACTCACACGCATCAGGCTACACTCACACACATCAGGCTACACTCGCACGCATCAGGCTACACCCACACGCATCAAGCTACACCCACACGCATGTTTTCTTTTTTCCTTTCTGAAATAAACATACGTTTATATTTAGAGGCTTATGACTTTTTATCGCCTACGACACTACTATACGAGCCGGATAACTTTAGGCGCTTTTGATGGGGCACGTACCATAACCGCCCCATCATTGCATTTTCAATAACAATTTGATTAGTCCGTAGCAAACGCTACGAAATTCGGCTGATTTACGTGATTTTGTTTATGCATATGTCGATAAAACTTCGAGATTTGATTATAGCATACCTTTTCGACGGGCGTAATAAACACAGGCTAACGCTATTTCAAATGACACAATTTCCTGATTTTTTAAAATTTCAAATAGAATCAGCTCGTCTTGGTGCAATGTTTACCCATTTCAGACCAAGTGTTAAGAATCAAATAATAATAAGAAGAATCAACTTTCTAAACTAAATTCCAATTTGATCTTAGGAGATATTCTTGATAGACTTTATCTTCTCATATCTCCTTTCGCCCTATGATACGAATTCAGGCACAACCGTTAAACAAAGAAAAGGCACGAGGTATGACACGTGGACGAGTTAAGTCTATTCGATTTAAACCAATCCACCGCATATTATTACTTCCCGAGCATATTTTATCAATATAACGTTCTGGAAAAAAAATTGTACCGATCTGCGTCGGCGTTAGGCTGGCTGTCATGACAGGGATTAGCTCAACGCATGCCTATACGAATGCCGCTTTTTTGAGTCTTATGGAATCCGTTCTCTATTCTTTATTTCCACCCCACTGCACTAGGATCAGTCTCACTCATTAGTGTTTTATTAGCCCGATCTATACTTAGAAGTCGATTTGACCTTGATTTTGGCTCTCTTTGGGATTTTCTTCTTGTTAGACGACACTTGCAGGTACGTGAGAATCCTCGTCTAAATTGTTCGCTGAAGAAGTAGTAAAGAATTGGATTGGTGAAGCTATTTGAATACACCAAGACTTGTGTGTACGATAGTAGTACCCAGTAGTATCTGAAAGATAGAAGTGCTGGACTCAATCTCTGTTAAGCAGTGCCGAATACTAGAACGCTTAAGGCGCAAAGAACGGTTTAACAGATTCAGGCCTTTAAAATAGAGGTTCCTTATTTTCATTTATAGATACATTGGCTGGGATGGGATTAGGTCTGATGCAGTACGAAAATGGACACTGACAGGGCGAATTAGGTTAGCAGGCTTTGCTCGGAAAAGATGAATCCCGCGCTGAATGTCACACTTACCTATATGTGGATCCTTTTCCAAACTCAAACCACAACCAGACCACGTGGTAAGGAAGATAGCAAATAAAGTAAGCAACCACTACCATGATAAGCATGCGCACAACCTTCCCCTTTGCCTTAGCCACTCTGAATCCCTCTTGGTCACTATTCTCTCGTGCAGCTTTTTCAAGCTTAAAAATAACTATTGCATACCATATTGCCATCAAAGGAAGTGGCATGGCATAAGTAAGCACGAATGAACATGCTGTGTAGACCTGTCGATACTGTTTACTTGGCCATCCAAATTCGTCACACATCCGTCCATGTTGAGGCACTAACAGAGTTTTCATGACCACCAACACAGGAAGATTCACTAAAAAGGCTAAGAACCAGATGCCAGCAATTATAAACTTAACCTTAGATATACTTATTCGAGGCTCGTAGGGATACGCAATGGACCGGAAACGATCTGTCCAAACAAAAAAAAGCAAAAAAAACATAAATATTAAATACACTACCTACATAAACGACCCAAGTGTGGATTGAAGCCCCCTCACACGATAAGACTTTTACTTATGAAACTCCCATTAGGCATATAAACGCTTACCTAACTCAGCCTTGATGTTATCAATTGTTATGGATTGATGAAATGATTAATTCAAGATGCAATGAAAACATTTTTAGGAAGAGAAATATACATGAGATAAAATTATCTTGATGTAGGAATAAAATAGATAGTCCAGATGCAAAGGAGAAGAAGTGTGAATTATTTTGCATGTCTTTGTAAGCCTCATTTAAAACTGTTAAAAAAGACTTTTGAAATTAGTGTATGGTTGCCATAGCTGGTTGGAACAAGCACCAGTAATGGTTGTCAAGGGTACTAAAGCAAAAGCAGATGCACACTTTTTCCATTGAGTAAAAGCTACTAAAGTTCAATCGTCAACTCACCAAAGCTGATAGCTGATAAGGTGGCTACTGACGCCATGATTGTCGTTGCTTGGAAAAAGGGTATTATCTTGCATAGAGCAAGGCCAAAAGGCCAGTAAGTCAGTTCTGCGTACGTCAATGTGAAAGGCAGGCAGATCAAGCCGACGCCGAGATCCGCGATTGAAAGATTACATATAAGATATCCAGTTACTGAAATATAACATATTGATGTAAATTAGTAAGTTTTCATTAAAACATTGCATGAATTAATAGAATATCGATACCAGATTAGATAAGCATACCAATTAAAAGAGAAAAAGAAAGAATTTAAAGAAGAAAAAGGAAAAGGAGAAAAAGAAGTTACTTCAATGGACGACCTTTTTAGGTTTGTATGCAATTTGCCCTTTTCAGATCACATGAGATTTCCTTGAGAATTGTTTTCATGATAAACATGTTAATAAAATATCAACACATGAAAGAATCAACTTTCAATAGTGGCATCACATGGTCTTAGATGTACACAACGACGCTAAAGAGGTCTATCCCCCATGACGACACAGAAAGTGCGCGCCTGACTGTTTACACTCATGAAGAATGTGCCTTCAGTGCAACCAATCAGAAATCGTGATTTATAATATAAGTATATAATAACTTATCAAATTCATCAATAATTCATGAGGAAAGCACAGTCGGAATCACCACTGTGAAGAGTGTTGTAAATCTTATTGACTGTACCAACTTGTTTTCATTTGCATAAACTTTAAGTTGGATTTTCATGGCCAGATTCACTTAAATTTTGAACATTTTAGTGAAACACAAAGAACTAAACTAGACGTTTGACAAGTCATATACAATATTCGTGTCCGTGTTGTATCCAATATCTGATACAACATTCATACTGTATATATTACATATCATCATCATCATCATCATCATCATCGTCATCTTCATTATTATTATTAATGTATTCGTCGTTTTTCAGTCGCTGAGCCCTGATTATGGAATAATATACCAATTCAAGTCACGTGATCTCAGTATAAGATTCTCGAGCCCATCCCACACGGCTTAACACTTCATCTCTCAAGTACTACTTTTTCGTGGGATTCCATCAGCTCACTAGACGAGATGTGCTGACGAGGTCCAATACAGGCCGAAACAGCTGTTCAAGGTTTCTAGTTGAGCTGGCTCATTTATTACGTGACTTGAAGTTGTGAACAAAGTATTTGAATTCTTCCTATATCCTTTTATCTCTCTACGACAGTTTCCTGATCACTTATACCCAAGCTCAAGAGTAATACTTCTTATTATAATCTTCTTGATTCATTGTTTTCGCTTAGTTTTCATTTTCCACCTTAAAATATACACTCCCATTTAAAGAGTGCTGAATAGATATCACAAAAAACTATCAAAGATAGAGAACAAAGAATCACTGTGCTCTATAAAGTCTAATAAGGAAAGTAAACCAGCCCATAGATTCATGCGGGTACTGTTGAGATGGAATTGGTGAGGCTTGCGTGGCAACTTTTGTGCCAAAAAAATTTTGTTCTATAAAAAATTTTGTTTTTAACAAATCTGTGAAGAAGCTAAATTAACTTTTAATCTGAGCCCAGATTTCCAATTTACAAACTTCGAATAATAAACTGAATCTTTGTAAAATAATTGTCATCTGGCACTTTAAACAGTTGTTTTTGTCCATAGATTAATGACGGTGAAGATATTTGTTTGAAAAGAATAAAAATTAATTCAGTTAAAAATAAATAACAGTAAAAAACCGAAAATATGAGAATTTAAACTTTGCGTAACATATTCTCCTTTCATTAAAGTTTCCATGGCAACACCAGCACACCAGCCTGACTGTTTTACCCTGCATTAAATCCAAAGTAAGTTTTAGACACTTTGGGCTGTTGCTAATATATTCTCTATTTGGTGCTTTTGACTTTTTGTAGAAGAGTCCTCTAATGACGTCATCATTTTCTTTATCGAATATCTCACCAACAAAAAGAAATATTTAGGGGTTTGAAACTGATATGAGTGATTTGCTTACAAATACACGCACGAGCTGGTTGTTGATTGAACGGGAAATTTCTCAATACTGCACGAGGCGCAGCCACCAAGTGGGTGTATTTGTAAGCAAAACACTAACTTTAAGTCTCTAATACTTTTAATATTCAATGTGAGTACACTGAGATACATGACCTTCGCTGTTTCTGATAATGACAGGCCAAAAAAAATATGCAAAAATATCAATATCACGACCAAATAAGAAGAACAACTTTAATCAATTAAATTCAAAATCTGTTAAATACACCGTAAAATCTGAAAGGAAATAGATTTACGAATAGTTTCATTCAATATTTGAAGAAAATAATCATTCTTCGCTGACACACCTTCACACACAGCACAGCCACAAGAAAAGTTTTCGGAATTAACATTGCAAAAGACCCAAGATTTTGAAATTCGACACACTCCATTTAATTGTCTTGTCTTGCTTGATGGTATTGATTTCTGATTATGTTTTTTTTAAATATTCTCATCCTCTAAAGCACTAAATATTTCAATAACACCGAATTTTTATAATTTTTATATGTTATCGCCAGACAATACAAAATCACGTGATCGGTTTTCACCAATGATGTGCCAGAATTTTGGACAGTAAACAAAGATTAAATTTATAATAGCAAAGATAGAGAGCGAAAATCTTGTTTATTTTATGAAGGCTTTCATTTAAAGAGGGCATCCTTTAGGGTATATATGCACTTTACGCTCACTCACTGAAACACTCGCTTGACCTTTAGCTTTTACCTTGGCGAGGTTTTATTTGCAGTTGTGCACATGGTGTTTCCTACAGCGTTGATAGTGCGAAGGAACACAAATCAAATGCATGTCATTTACCTGAATGACCTCAATTGAATTATCCATGCTCTTGCACGGCTTATGGTCTAGATAAAATCTTATACCGAGTAAATCTTTCTGAACAGAAGTGATAAAACTATAATTGAGGTTCAGTCACGAGAAAATGAAATAAGAGAAGGGATCCCCGCGCCCCATCAGTACTCTTTGATGCTTTATTTTAGAATTTTTGATGCTATTTTTAGAATCGTTCATTTGATCGTTTGTTTTTCTGCACGTGCGTACTGCGCACGCTTTATCCTTTTTGCTCATGTTTTCTTGTGGTTTTCAAAAAACAAAAAACAACAACAACAAAAAAAACAAAAAAAACAAAAACAAAAAATCAAACGGTACCTATGTTGGTTAGAAGCAAAATACCAGAGGTTCCTTTTCTTAGTTCATTTTCTCTTTGTTCGATTGATAAATATACTGCAAATGTCATTATCGTTGTCCACAGAAAAAAGACATTTACACATTTACAAATTTAGACATTAAGACTAAAGTGAGCCTGAAGTTTAAATGTAAAATTCAACTCGTGAATCGAAAATCCAGAATTCCCCGACCATTTAGTGAGGATTTAAGATGGAGAATTGCAATTCAGCGTTTGTTTTATGACAGAACGTTCGAGGAAACACGTGATAATGTAATGTGTAAATGTGTAAATGTGTAAATGTGTAAATGTGTAAATGTGTAAATGTGTAAATGTGTAAATGTGTAAATGTGCAAATGTGTAAATGTGTAAATGTGTAAATGTGTAAATGTGTAAATGTGTAAATGTGTAAATGTGTAAATGTGTAAATGTGTAAATGTGTAAATGTGTAAATGTGTAAATGTGTAAATGTGTAAATGTGTAAATGTGTAAATGTGTAAATGTGTAAATGTGTAAATGTGTAAATGTCTTTTTTCGGTGGGCAACGTTAATGACATTGACTGTATATCAAATTTGAATCAAGGCCGGCTTAACGTCTTTAGTGGGACACTAAATTATCGTGCTTTTTCCTGTTTTTTTTTTTTTAAATACACCAACACACTGATATACTATTATACAGACTGATAATATAAGCAATGGTCTATCACAAATCATGAGCTCTGATTGGCTGAACTGCCAGTAGTCCATCACCCTCACAATTATCACAACCGCTTGAAATGGTTAGATTTACTCAAAATGACTGTCTTCGTGTTTTGGTGGAAAAAAATCTTCTAACTACACCCTATTTTTGCGAGAAATTTTAATAGAACATAGAAAGTTTAATCAGAATGATTTCCTAAATTTTCGTGGCATTACAGTAAAGCAGTGGTTCAACTAATATATACCGACGTATTTTCTTGAAGGTATACTCGCTTTTTGAAGATTGAATTTTTTCAAACCCTTGAGCCTTATCAGGTTCATGTGAACTCGCATGAGTTTGCGCTCGGTATATTATTTAAGCGAGCCAGTGGTGGATAAATTAAGTGTGCAGCAGTAGAAAATGTTTAGCATGATGAAGATTATAACATCGAGGAAACCACTAAATAGGATTCTTAGAAAACATCCATTTATGATGCAATTCTACTGGGAAACAGCAAATCGTCTGGTTATTAACAATAAGGCCAGTAAGCTTGCTGATTGATGGATATTGCAGTAGGTTTGCAAAAACAATGATTAGAGAGCAGTATGTTATTAATATGAGAGAAAAGTAAATCAGTAATTGAAGAATAAACAGCCATAATGAGTTGCCATAGGAAGGAAACAAATGTATTTTCTACTGTTTTTTTTTTTTTTTTTGACAGTAATTTAGTACACTTTATTTTCATATGCAATAACTCAAGGCAAACCGTTGAAAGGTCGGCAGCACTACGTACTATCAGATGGGAATGGGATTTTATCTTTGATGTTTCATCTTTGATGTTTTTTGGAATGGAATGGAATGGAATGGAATGGAATGGAATGGAATGGAATGGAATGGAATGGAATGGAATGGAATGGAATGGAATGGAATGGAATGGAATGGAATGGAATGGAATGGAATGGAATGGAATGGAATGGAATGGAATGGAATGGAATGGAATGGAATGGAATGGAATGGAATGGAATGGAATGGAATGGAATGGAATGGAATGGAATGGAATGGAATGGAATGGAATGGAATGGAATGGAATGGAATGGAATGGAATGGAATGGAATGGAATGGAATGGAATGGAATGGAATGGAATGGAATGGAATGGATGAGTCATGTACAATAGTATAAAAGATTTCAGTGTCTGCAAGTGTTTTGTTTTAAATCCACAGTAATAACCGACAAAGGGTGTGTGACTATCCACAAGGAAAAAATATTGAAAATTCATTCTACGATAGTAATCACATGATATTCTACTGGACAAATTCCAAACTATAATTATATTTTAATGAATCGAAATAGCTTTAGTTTTAGTGTAAACTGAAGAAGTCTTGAAACTGAACAAAACAATTAAACGCTTTCCTTTGTTTATCAAATGAAAATTCTCATGAGACCAAAGCGAGCGGAATCATTTACAGAAACAACGAATTAAAACTTATTAGATTTCCTTCTGTCATCAGCATGAGATTTTATTATTACCTTATCTGATCGATAAAACACAATATCAATAACCTAACATCTAAATTCTTATGGAATATTATTAAAAGAACCGCTGTGAACTTTGAAAATAAGAAAACACAAAAGTAAATTAAAGAAATTAAGCGCCATAAACCTATATGAAACCAGAATTCACATTTGTTTTTTTGTAAAAATGTCTTATATTTTTAAATTTTGTAACTCACATTTTTAGGGTAAAAAAAACAACAAAAAAACAACAAAAAGGGTAAAGGTTTATCAGTAGTTGTCAATGTTCCAGTAACATATGTGCCCAGGGCCGTAGAATTTTCTAGATTGAGTGATATCCGATAAATCTGGTTGAAAAAATAACTGAATATATACTGGAAAGAAATCAAATACAGATATATAATACAGATATTGAATGTTAAAAAAGTAGGAGAGTAAAACCATTAGTAAGAAAGGTTCATATCACGATAGCTACTAATGAAAGTGCCAAAGGCTTTTAAACCCGATGCCAAGATAAACTTTGTTAGAAATACTTCATTGATTATCTTTGGATTAATTTTACTCAGACTTAACTATACGTCATTAAAAATAAATATTGCACCTTCAACAATATAAATTCAGCATAAATTAAAAACAATAACGAGCTTCATCAACAATGCTTTCTCAGATTTTTTAGAATCTGATAAAAACATATGTGTAGTGGTATTATAGACAATCATTCGATCGATGGTTTATTCTTTACCGCTTCTTATCATGGTTAATGCGAGAAACGACGCTTAAGTAGGGCACTTGACAAACAAGACTAGCAGCATTTTGCGTTAGACAATATAAATAACCATAATGTTTCTATCTGCAGCAAAATACTATATTGATGTCAAGAGCGGATAGACCTTCTCAAATGTGATCGATATCACGACCTCGAGACCAATTTCTTCTGCTCTTTATCACCGTTTTTTTTCTTTTGATAAACACGCAAGCTTGATAAATAAATAGAGGGTTAACGCTCGTTAGCCTGAACTTTCATTAACATTGCGATATCTTAACGGATTGTATTTTAAAAACAATAAAAAAAGAAGTCAAGCTTTCATCGCATCTTTAATTATAGAAAAGAGGACAGTCGTCTGGTTTTTCATCTATCGCCATTGCTAATTTAAGATTAGCTACTATAGTGTCGCCATTTCTAGCACGCCCGGCAAAAGACAAACTTAGTTTACTCACACTCACCTGAATGAAGTTCTCTTGTACGAAGCACAATAAAGATAACAAAAATGTTCCCTACAACAGCCAATAGAAAGATTATGGCATAAAGAAATAAGCGAAATACATGGGATCCCAATGGTTCTGGATACCATAAAACATTTTCCTCTCCTGGTATAGATACTACGCTGGAATTTGTAGAGTTGTTCATGGCGAATCAATTTTGGTCCTTTTCTTGCCACTGATCGTGTCAGTCGAACTTTGAGAAGCGGGTGTTGGTTGTTGCCAGTATCCTTGGATATATAGAAATCATCCGGCCAATCGATAAGTTATTTGTAATAACCAACTGAGATGCAAAATAGGCTGACGCTATTGATATCTATATTGCAGCGGCGAAACTTTAGAAATAGATTGGTATATATACAAGTAAGGTAGAATGAGCTATTAGAATTGCCTCTTATGTACTCCTGTAATGTAGGTTAGTTCAACTATTTGCTTAAAAAGTTTGTAGTCCTTAATCTTGTTGCCGATGAGAGTCAATTGCTGACAAAATTGTTATCCCAAATGATGTTGTGTCAGAGATATATTGCTGAAACTGTCTCTTTGTGTTAACAGGCTTTTGTCTCAGTGCCGTGACGGAATTCCTATGACATGCAGAGAATTGTTTGACCAAATAATTTCCTTCATCACCAATGAATCAAGCTCGTTCCTTGCGAGTCTGAAAGAAGCTTTTAATTAGCGTATTTTGTTTTCCCCAGATCCCTCTCTTGACTACTCAAATTCCAATCATATTAATCCAGGATTTTCACATAGTATAGTGGATGACGAATTATTAAATCCACACATGTGTACACAGTTTGATTGATTTCCAAATATATCCTACGCAAACAACTCTAGAATAAGGTGAAACGGATAAGCCCCAGACAATCTCAACGTGTGGTACGAGAGATATGTCCCGATATATTTAACTAAGCTCGTAAATTAGTAAATAAGCCCCGCTTGACTTGAATGTCTGTCAGTAACCTAAAGGGGCATTGCCGTCCTCTCAGTTTCAATATTCCAAGGATTCTCTCGATGACACATTCGCATGATTAGACCACCTGACAACTCAAAACAGCCTTTCGAAAAGTCTAATTTACCAAATGTGATAAGCAATGCTAAAATGCAGCTAGCATTTAAGCTTGCACTAAAGTTTCCATTTTTTCCCATTTATGGATATACAGCTATTTCAAAATATCTCAATAATAAAGAGGAATACTGAATGTGCTGATTATTGCGAAATGCTGACAACTCATGTCATTGTGGCAGATAACGACGACCGTCTCTTTTGCAAGCCAAGTGCAGGTATCCAAGATATTCTATATGATGTAAGTACAAAATGGTTTTATTTGAATTTAACCTTAAGTCCATCGTGAAGGAATATGTAGGCTGTGGTAAAGCCGGAGTATGCAATCGAGAGAAGCAATGCAATTCAAGCTTATGAACACGAGTAGTAACCGAGCGTTTCTTTCGCTTTTCGAGTGTTCTACTGGCCCTCCCGCCACCCCACCCCCCCCCCCCCTCCCCTACGGCCCCTCCTAAGTATTTGTACTATTAGTACTTGGTGGCCACTGTGAATCTGTTTGAGATCCTTCTGCTGGTGCGTCGCTGGAAGCATAGCCGTTACACTCATTCTTCTGTATATCTTTATAAGGGCCCTTAAGTCGTGGTATTATTCTATTCTTGTCAATGAAGCCAAGAAGAGCTATCACATTAATAAACTGTCATCCTGCGACCAGCAATCACTATTTCGCAAGGTAGATAAACTTACTAATGGACGCAAGCCTGCTGTACTGCCATCATCTATCAGTTACGATCCAGAGATATTAGACAATTATAGACCAAATTCTAACATACCGTTTGCGTCGAAAGTGCATTGAAGTAGGGTAGGGTGGGGTAGCATAGGGTTGCATGGGTGGTGTACGCTGCTAACTCTTCGTCTTTCACCACTATGTTTCCAAAGATTAGGGTCACCGATTCGGAGACCTGCACACATCCATATGTGAATTTAGTTAAATTGTTTGATGTGTTGTTCTATCGTATGCTACAAGCGAGGATTTTCTCCGGTTCTCCGATTTCATCCCTCCGGGGGGGGGGGGGGGGGGGTACTCTTGCTCTTTCATGGTAGGAATGTGCCGCTGATGTACTGGATCAAATTATTTTACGGCCTTTTCCGTTTCAAGCGCTGAAAATGATTATTTTGCATTAAGCATCCATCTCTTAGATATTTGTATAAATGTAATTACTACAACGTTATCTGCATTCGATTGTATACATATAAACGTTGTAGTATACGTTTATACAAATATCTAATTTATGCAGTATATTTAATGATATGCAAAACAGAAAAACCGCTTTATATATTGTTCGTTTCATTCAAGACTCTCAAAATATTTTTTCTTGTACATCAGATCATACAGATTATAAATCAGTTGGTTTTAAGCGTTGGAAATGGTTATAGTGTACTATGCATCTCATTAGATATACTGAATAAATTAGATATTTGTATATTAAATGTATACTACAACGTTTCTGCAATCGAGTATATATATTATATATATATATATATATATATACAGCCATTTGCAAAAATTATAGCCGTTTCAAATATAAATATAAATATATCGAAAGTATTGTATATATATTAGAAGCGGCTATAATTTTTGCAAAAGGCTGTGTATATACATATACATACATACATACATACATACATACATACATACATATATATATATATGTGTGTGTTTGTGTGTGTGTGTATAAACGTTGACACTTTGATGCATATTTTCAACACCAAAAGTATGATTTTATTTATATACACACATATATATAGATTGTAGATAGATCGAATACAATTAAGACATCGTTTTAGCTGTTACTCCGAGTTTCACGCTTACGATTCATAGTTTTAATTGCGACAAATCTGTTTCGTATGACCATCGCGAGACGGCCACACTCATCAGGCAGTTACAATGAATGACCGTTGTTAGGATATATAGCTAGCATTTCAAAATCGTTGTAAATTACTATTGCGTGACATTATGGTTTAAATTTCTTAAGTGTGTATCTATTACGATGGGGCACAGACTTAATAATTCGTTGCGGTTGTTAAGTGTTAAGTTACAAAGGTGATTTAAAAAATAATGATGAATTTATCGCTCAAACATGGGTTACATTTTTTGTTAACATTATCATAAGGTTTACATTTTTTAATAATCTTCTATTTAACATCAAAGTTCCTATTCTCGTCTTTTAGGTTCCATATGTGCTTTGACAGAAATTTTTGGTTAGGTGTGTATATATATATATATACAGTGAACATGTCTCGTCTTTAATCCAATCTTTACTATATATCTATTGCTCTGCATCCCTACGCATCGAGCACTGTTTCACCAGTATAGACCACATTACATACTTTGTTATATATATATATATACACCGAATCGCTAAAACTTTGACAATTTAGCGATATATATACATATATATGTATCCCCTTTTTCATGTTCTCTTTCCTTGAAAATCCAGGTAAGATAATAGGAAAAAGGGGGATACACATATATGTATATATATCGTTAAAGTGTCAAAGTTTTAGCGATTTGGTGTGTATATATATATATATATATATCAAAAGTAATTTTTTTCGGGTTGCCTAACACAAGGGCTTTCTGAAAAGAATATCAGAGATGGTACACCATAATCCCTAATATACTTTTGATATACTTTTGTAGATACAGCTATTTCAAAAAACATTGTCATTGCCAAAGGCGATAGGCAAAAGGAGATAGGCGGAAAACGATAGGAGATAGGTCATACCAATATCCAAAAGTAGCTGGAATGACTTGTGTTTCTGCTTCTTATTCTCGTCATGAAGATGGTCCTTATATTAGTCATATTAGTTATAAAGGGCTTTGTTCCTATGGCGGCAAGACGACGCAAGCTCATTACGTTTGTTAAGGGTAGAAAGTTCCGGTTCGAGTGTGAAGAGCCCTTTTACGCAGTAATAGGCATTATGGCGTCATTTACTACCACTACCAGACTCCATTACACACTGTCTTTTGCTCTGTTAATTAGCACCAATTGTCTCACTATTCCCATGAGGAACTACAAATTTGAATAAGAAAGAAAATGCACGAAGCATTTTGGTAGTGGTAGTAAAATGACGCCATAATGGAAATGCCTATTGAACTGTTAGATTTCGCACCGCATAAGTTAGATTACTTTGATTCATCGGTTCATTATTATTATTATGTAAATTAATTGGTATATATATATATATATTATGGTGAGAAGAAATGATTTCGGTTTGAAAATAAGTATAATGCTAGTTCCAGATATGTGTCTCTTTGTTATCCAGAAATGCATCCTTTTTAGTATATTATCGTACAGCATTTTATTTGGTATAGTATACGCATACCTTTTAATTTAATTAATCATTTGGGTTCCTATTTTCTTGATGTAGGCTTTTTGTTTTTGAGCCTCTCACTCATAACTGACATTTTTTATGTTATCATTTTTTTTTGCAAATTTAATAACCTTTACTTATTTGTTCTCAACAGGTGACGAGCCATATTAGCCAGCAAAACTTCCGTTCAGATATTGAGCTTTAAAAATAACCGGCATTTAATTTGGGGGATTTCAGGATTAAGAGTCAAGATAAGGTGCGCTTATAATTGCAATGACATTTTGATTAGTAGACCTGTGAGCTGTTCTAGTTCTGTTTTACTAGATCATCGTGGTGGGTTTCTAGAAAGAAAGTAACCCTTTTTCATATTTTTGGATTGCACGTTACGTCATTTCGGCTATGTTGGAGCAAACAAAACAACAAAATATTTCTAATTAGCATCTATTGTAAATGGCATCAAGTTTGCCGCCGTGTTTTTGTCTTTTGACTCCCTTCTCAATTATTTAGTACAGTTTATCAATTATCTAATTTTGAGCTTTAGTACTCTGTGATCTTGGGGTTGTTCGCGTCGAGCTTTTCTTCTGCATATCTCAATCCTATTCTATTTCGTTTCACTTTTCGTAAGTTTATTTCGGTATCTGAAAGCTAGGAGACTTGAATATTTTAAAGTACGTTTAAGCGTACTCAAGCAATGAAGGTGTGTATTAATGTGGCAGATTGATAAAAGACCAAAGGAACGACTAGTACGCCATAGCAAAGACAAGTGGAACTCAATATTAGACAATAACAATTTTTCCATATAATTTCCATCCTTCAATAGAATTTAGGTTATGAGTTTTATCTTACATTACTGAATTGTTCTTCATGCAATGGAGCCCTTGATTCTCATTTTTGAAACAAAGAGTGATATTGAAATTTGTTTTGTTTTTTTTCATCTGCAGGGATTTAGTGATTTATATAGTGAGCAAAAACAAAACGCCTTGCGAAACTTTTGAGTGGATTTAGAAATTATTCAAATGAAGTTTAATACAATATTTTTGTTTAAATATAGTCATAAGGGTACATTGCATGTGAGCACCATTAGTAACAAAAATTTACCTTCATCAGTCGAGGAAGCTTAAAAATTGGAAAGAAAACACAACAATTCCTGGTATTTTCATACTTTTTTTAATATGACAACGTTCTTGCAACTAGGTGTATATATATTTCAGAATAGCCTTTCCTAGTTTTCAGTTCAAGCCTACAAGGTATCAGAACATACTAGACCTCGACCTTTACAAACATCGGCTTAATAAATGGCATTATTGTAGTAAGAGGCGAACCTTTCTCTAATCAAAATCCAGTTACCTCTGGCTCCATTATATTATGTTTATCAGACTTTTTAAATGATTTCAGTTCGACCCCCTTGAGCAGCACCACTGCAGTAGCTACAGAAATCGTAAAACTCTAGTTAGATCTCATCCTGATCATGACCTGAAAATAGACAAAATAGAAATTTCGTTTCTCTTGTCTAAATATCTTTTCAGTATCATATTCACTTCTGACAAAGCCGTGTTGAGCTGCTTCACAACAACATCAATTGCAGTCAGGACAACTAGATAATTTTGATTGTATTTTTGGATGTGCATAAAAGTTAGCACCTTTATTTGGCCTTTAAAGAGGGAATAGCACGAAAATCGTCCAAATTTTAATTCAGCTGAACCTGCACTGGAATAACCCTTAAGGGTCTAACAATCACTGGTTAAAGTTTTTTTTCTGATATTCGGATTGCAAGTAGTATATTTTTCGAATTTGTTTAGGAGTATGTGACGTCATACACTCAACACTAAACATCGCTCCATACATTTCTTTGTATTTTGTAATCAAAATATCTTCTAGTTTTATACTCAGTATTGAAGAAAAGATACCATAAAATGATTCTAACCACAAGTTATGTACATTAAGTCCCTAAGCGGGCCTTTGGGCTTAATAGAATTAAACACGAAGTTATTTACAAAGAAATGTATGGAGCGATGTTTAGCGATGTTTAGCGATGAGTGTATGACGTCACCGACACCTTTAGAAATTCGTAAAAGTATAATACTTCCCATTGGAATATAAAGAAAATACTTTAACCAGTGATTATTAAACCCTTAAAGATCATTCCATTGAAGTTCTAGCCGAATTAAATTTTGGAAGATTTTCGTGCTAGTCCCCCTTTAAGATTTTTGGTATCAATAGAAATGTACCAAAGGAAATTCCTGTGTTTCTAAACTAACCGGGTAGTGGCTTTCACGTTATTTTCGTGGGAGGTATTTCCCGTTGTACTATAACGTCAGCTTAATTATGAGGGGAAAAGAATTGCAAAAAAGTAGTTTTAAAATTTTCCACTGATTTTTTTGTTTTTTTGTTTTCACGCCATTTGATATTTATTGTGTTAAAGTATTACGTGGACCTCCTAGCTAGTCTTGAAGACACACACACCTGACACCCACATCAGAAACACACACTAAACGGGATAAAAAGCGGCATTAAAAAAAAAAACGACAATACTCCCCAGACTCCAGTTTTCGTGGCACTTCTTCAGTAAAAATTGTCTAAAGGGCATAAGTTAACTACGAGCCAAATTTCAAGCAATCTTCAAGTCTGTAACACTCAGTGAATGTATGTAACATGTTTGTTTTTATTTAAGAAGAAGGTCAAGAACTTAATTAAGACGCGTCTTAAATAAAACGCTAACCGTACCGCGTTCGTATAAGCGGCACTTCCGATTAATGCGCATACAACTTTGATAATGTAATATCGCAATTTATAGCCAATGAGAAAAAAGAAAAATGAAAAAAACTGATGTTAAATTTTTACATTCAACAAAAACCACTGTAAATACTATAAAAGTTTATCGTTTTTAGTGATCAAAACAGCCGAACGGAAAGAGTGCGTGCCGGTTAACGACAGCTTATTTTCCTGTTCCCTTTTTACAATAACTTACAAATTTCACGCGCGCTGATTGGTTATCTTTTATCGTTATCATCAATAAGAGGAGATACATCTGATAAAGCTAACGTCAACTAGGCTACGCCCCGTGTATCCACACTACTTTGACAATGTGATGACGCAATTTATTGTCAATAAGAGGACAGACACATAAAAAACTGATGCCAATTTGTCAAATTGATGATAAAAACTAATCAATCAACACACCAGAAATTTGTATGTTATTGGAAACTTAGCAAATCGGGGTCCCTTTTCAGTAGTCCGTACTTTTATCGAACAAGGAATGGCGTCAGCATATGATCCACACTCAAGTGATATCGAAGTCAACCCTGGACTAGGTACTCGCCACTCTCACCTCGACCAAAAAAACCCCTAAAAATTATGTTTTTTGTGTGTGTTCTTTTTTTTTTATAGCGGAGCTCCCGCGCCGGGCCGAAGGCCCGCGCGAGCGGAGCACCATACCTAAGAAAAAATGGTAAACTATCGAGTTGATTTTTCATGGCTTGGCTGACGTCACTTCCGTCCGTCCGTCCGTCCGTCCGTCCGGGCGTGTACACAAGAATTCCTATTGGCTGGTTAGATTTTTTTTTTGGCGGGAATGTCGACACGTTGCAACATCCGGGTACACATAAAAATAAATCCGGCTATTAAACTTTTGTAAAAAACGTTTTACACCTTTTAAAACGTATAGAAATACCGAAAAGGTATAACTAGCTAAATCTAGTGTGAGCTGCGTCGGTGTTTCTAATGAAACAGTAATGATGAAAAGGTAAATTATACACCGTGAAAAGATGAAAAAACTTACTGACGTTTCGGACGCTAGTCCTTCGTCGGAGTAAAAGAGAAAGAAGAGGTAGAAAGGAGTGTATATATGATAGAATAAGACAAAAGAAACCAATGAGAGCAAGGTAGGCAAGGAAACAAAAACAAACAATCAAAAGACAAAAGGAAAGGTTAGTTGAAAATAAAGCGTTCATTAATCCCGTTGGGACTAAGAGTGCCCAATAGGTGAATAAGCCACATTTCTTTGGTCTTGCGACAATCATTGTTGCCGTTAAGCAAAGAAAGACCGAAAACAATGAAGTCAGAAAGAGAATGGTTAGTTAGATTAAAATGGCGGGAAACTGGTTTGGTAGGATCGTTATTGCGAATATCATAAAGATGATTGCAAATGCGATCACCAAGACGGCGGCCAGTCTCACCCACATATAAAAGATTACAGCGGGTACATTTAATACAATATACAACATTAGAAGTGGTACAAACAAAATGGTCAGTGATTTTAACAGTAGATTTGGGACCGACAACAGAAGTGTGAGAGGCTATGTGAGGACAAGTATAACAACGTTTACGAGAACAGCGAAAAGTACCAGGTTCTTTGTTAGAGGGAAGAACTCCCTTGACCAAGAAAGAACGGAGATTACGATCACGTTTATAGGAAAAGAGAGGGCGGTTGTTGAAAATAGTAGAAGTGCGGGTATCAGAGTCAAGCAGAGAAAAGTTGCGGTTAACAATGGGCTTAATGCACTGTTATTTTTCAGGAGTTGATATAACTCTACCAAAAGAGTTAAAGTTACTCTACAGAGTGGAGTAACTTGAAAGAGAGTTAAATCTACTCTACAATGGGAGTAATCACTGTGCGAAAAGTAAAATTTTCGGGTCCGCATATTATCGAAAACGGACCGGTTGACGTTTGGTAATCTTTAGTTTTCAAACTTTTGATGCATGTTTGACGTGACGTTTGCCTAACGTATTCGATTACGAACTCGGACTGTTTTTCCGAATTCGATTAGAATACCTTGCGTCAAATTTCGCGTCAATTTACGGTATACTCCACCAATATGTTGCGTTTCCTGAAGTATTCGTACACACTAATGTTTCGTTCATTCAATGTTTTTCTATGGATTTCCCGTACTGATGCCACGAATTATCGCACATCCTTCAGTCTTCGTATCCAGATTATTTGGTTTTCCGAGCTTTTCTTGTAAGGTTTCGTTTTTGTGAGGTTCTCGCGTCAATTGAGCGTATACTAAACGAATATGTCGCGTTTTCTGAAGTATTCGTATGGAATGATTTGCCGTTTTCTGAGCTATTCGCGTCAATTGAGCGTATACTAAACGAATATGTCGCGTTTTCTGAAGTATTCGTATGGAATGCGTTGCCGTTTTCTGAGCTATTCGCGTCAATTGAGCGTATACTAAACGAATATGTCGCGTTTTCTGAAGTATTCGTATGGAATGATTTGCCGTTTTCTGAGCTATTCGCGTCAATTGAGCGTATACTAAACGAATATGTCGCGTTTTCTGAAGTATTCGTATGGAATGATTTGCCGTTTTCTGAGCTATTCGCGTCAATTGAGCGTATACTAAACGAATATGTCGCGCATTCTGCAGTATTCATATGGAATAATTTGCGGTTTTCGGAGCTATTCGCGTCAATTTAACTATATATGTGCAATAGTAACACACACTGTATTGGTTCTGTTTAACGAGTTTTTAATGAAACATGATTTACTTAAATCTATATAATACATTAAAAGTCGTTAAAAATTATAATGAATAAGCTAAATTTGAATCGATAAAATAATTAAAATAGTTAAAATAATTTTACACAATGTCATCATCCACTATAGAGTCCTCTTTTCATTTCGATGCTCTTCTTTTTTTCTCTTTTTGAAAATTTTAAGGGTCTTACAGATTCTAAAGATTTTTGAGGAGTGAGTTGAACTGGAATTGCCCCCTTCAAAATTATTTTGCTCCTCCTCAATGTCTTCTTCAAAGATTATATTCTGCTCTTGTGGCAAGTTCGAGTGGCTGCTTTCTTTTGTGTTGGTGGCTGATCTTCTTCTGCACTACTGACAGCCTAGTTTACCACGGATCTTGACAAGTTTCTTTCAGATGAAGGGTCTTTGAGATTCTCTCAAAAGCCTCTACCTTTTTCACATGCTGTTTCATCTGACTTGATATTTAGTTAAACGCATCGAAGGTCTCGTTTAACTCAGCCAATGAAATATTGACATTTTGCCTTCTTCTCAGTGGTGTTTGGTCACTGCTGGTGGAACTACTTCCAGAACCGATTCCTGACATCTTTCAAAATGCCTTTATCTGTAATTGTAATGAAAACGGTTTGGTTATATCACTCGAAAGCGTTGTGGATGGAAATATTTTAATTAAAGAAACCGGAAAGATAATGCTTTTGTTCGAGATGTGTGAAATTTTTTTAACGCCTATAATATGCCGACATGAGATACATGCCGAAGGCACATGAAATATGCCGGCATTCAATACTAGAAAATGAAAAGGGCTCGAAAAAGCTAAAGCTAAGAAAGTTGAAAAGTTTTAAATCTTTGTCTTGTATCTTTGTTTTAATTAATCAGATAGTTCATAGGTTTCATATCTTTTAAACACGTAGATATTATTTAAGCATAGTAACTTAAACAGTAAAGGACGTCAAGTTGTTTTCTTCTTATGATTCTCTTAACTTTCTACGTTTTCAAACGCTCTGAATCGAAGCCCAGTTGAGATCAAACGCCGGATGATAATAAACTCATATTTGAAGGTTTACAGCAAGAAATTTTTATCGTCATTTGATGGCGGCTTCGCCTTCGACACTTTCTCTGGATTTGAATTACTAGTATCTTCAGCTTTAGAAGAAGGCAAATGAATAATTTAAAAATCAATATAAAAATAACTTGAATACTTACATTATTATATTACGCCTTGATGGTGAAGTTAGAGTCGTATCAATCAAAAGAGAAAGGACTGTTTGTGGGCTTGTGAATTTCGTGGACGCGAATAAATCGGACATACATCTGCAATACCAAGAACGTGGAAATGTGACCTGTTAAATCTTGGCGGGCTTCTGACATCATCGCACGACGTATGCTGATTCGACGATAGATCAAACTTCAAACGCTGTGATTGGTTCCATACAACTAGTTCGCTCCCAGGCTTTATCGCGGCCAGTCAAAGATTGACCTAAATGCGATAGAATGCCGGACCCAAATATGCAATAACTTGGAGTCAAAAAAAGTGTACCAAGTTTTTATAGGTCTAGAAGAAAATTGAAAATTCCAGAGGGGCTGGGAATTTGGAATATGGTAGGGTATGGAAATTTTCTGGAACCCAGTGTACGTTTTATACTCGGCTTGTATGCTGTTATTCCACTGCTGAAATAATTATCAATGTTTCGAACAGATGAAGACGTCTGCATTCACGCGCACATCATTATATTACCACAAAAGCCGAATTATGAATAGCTTCAATATTCTTCTAACACTTAAAGTGCATATTCTTGACCCTGCGTCATTAGCATGAACAAGATCGGCCATACTATTCCACATTCCTTGTTCTCTAGTGTTCTAAGCTTAATATTCAAAGTCTGAGATTCTGCCTTGGATATCTTAAGAGTCTTAAATTTCCTACGCCATTGTGAAAGGATGCAAGCGCTTGGTACTTGTAAACCGGCATGTTTAATAAACAAAAATACGTTGGATAATCAATGAACCATTTCAAAGTTAAAACTTTAGAAGGCCAGTTTTCCTTTTGTAAATTCATCAAAGATGCCAATTTTTACGGAATCTGAAAATCAGTACAGTACTACCGAACTTTAATTTGTCCAAGATTCGTGTTTATATTGTCAATCAGATCTTGCAAAGAAAAATGCATCGATTCCGTCTCATAATATATAAAAAACACATAAAAACCGTTTTTTTCCCCAACTTTTAAACTGCTGATGTCGTGAACATGAACATATGTTATAACCAGCTAAAAAAGAATTCGAATACCTTCTTGGTCGAAGTATAGTATATGAACCACTATACTCTAGACATTTTTTAATGTAGACGTAGGTCATATAAGAAAACCACGGCTCGATTTATCAACCCTTATTTTATATGAATCTTCATATCAGTTTTAAAAGTATTTTTAAAGTATAATTGTTAAAAAAGCAATAGGATTTGAATTTGAATAACTTAGGAACCGTGGATTCAGTTAATATAAAAGTGCCAGTGCTTTGGAAGAGTTGCTGATATCGGGAACATGTAACTCAGTCTAAAAAAGTCAAAACCCCGAATACTTTGGTGATGCATCGAGTGTGAATGGTATACTCTAGACACATTTTTAACGAAGGGTATGTCTTATAAGAAAACCAAAGAGTGATTTAGTACGCCACGTTTTCTGAAGTATCCGCAACGAATACTTAAGGTGAACAACACATCTGTAATGCGTATCGAATACTTCAGTATGACAGCCGGTTAGGGTGAGGTTTTCGATATCTGAATATTATCGAAAATTCGGTCTTTCGCACAGTGAATTTTGACGCTTCCAAGAGTAAAATGTATTCCTCCAAGAGTAAATTTAACTCTTTGGAAAGGATGAACAGTTGAACATTACTATAAAGAGTACATTATCAATATGGAGTAGATTTAAGCCTATTTTTAGATAAAAAAAGTTAAACCATGCTGTTTTTAAGTCATGTTTGACGGAAACAACCAGAGTAGGTTTGACTCTATTTTTGGAGTAAAATTGATGGGAGTCGTTTCAACTCCTTTCGTTAATACGACCCTAGAGTAATTTTAACTCTGACGTATCATACACAAAACTATAATTGTCTGTAGCACTCGACCCCTTTCTTTAAGTTTCACAAGGGAAAAATCATATGCCGTTTTCTTTTTTTTTTTTTTTTTTGTGGGTCAAATTGTCCATTCTCTGGCCGATCGGACCGATGGTAAAGTTCTTGGGCTCCTAACTCGTCAGATCAGCTTCACTTGCTCTAGAGCACTCAAACACTTCCAGAGTCGTCATTTTCTGAATCGTGTTGTTGTGTATCTCTCGTGATGATGTGCTTGCGAATTAGATGATTTCTGTAAGAGAGAACATCAGTTTTTGTAGGTCTTCGCACAGTACATGAATGTTGGACTCCTTAGACCACGTGCACATTACATGACATGTATCAAATTCTCTTGATCGTGATTGGTGGATCTTACATCGGTAATGCCAGGAATGATTTGGACTATGACCTCAGTGGTATAGAGTATCACTATTTCCTGCAACAACGTCCTGAAGCTTGGAGTTGGAAAGTGCTTGTCTCGGAGTTTAGAGGTTAAAAACCAGGCTAAAACCTATTGAATTGTTATTTCAAAAGTAACTTTTGTGGTAATGGATGACTTACTTTCAAAGGATTCAATATATTGTGCAGGTAAATAATTATTATTTTGTTCGTATTATTTAGATCAGAAAGTTTAAAGCTTAAGTTTGTTGCGTTAATACTGACAAGAAATCTATAAAAAAATAAAGCTTTCGGTGTTCTGTAACTGCAAAGCGATGCTCCTAATTAAATAAGCAAAAGCATCCTTGTATATTGCTGAGTTTGATAAGTCATTAATAAAAGCTTTTTTTGTCCTCTCGTAGGCTATGGGTGCTGAATTGTATGATGCTTTGGTCTCCGCTGGAGTAAAGCAAGAGGCTCGCACCTCACCAAGCTTGTTGACGATGAGGTAAATTCGAAACGAAACTGTCTTCCAAGATTTGTATTCCTTCAAGAAATACTGATATATACACCACACAGCTGGAACATTGAAAAAAAAGGGACCGATGGCTTAAGAATGAAAAGATTTAAGAAGATTGTTAATGAGCATGTTTATGTCGATGGCGCCAAACATGCTCATTAACGATATAGACAAAAATTTGAATTTGAATTTGTTTTTAAACTTGTATTGGCGCCCGGCATTAACTGTGCACATATCTGTGAAGACATAAAACGATTTTTATCTGTGCCCGTTTAATTAAATACAAGTTTCAAAACAAACTCGAAATCAGAATCTTAATAATTATCATCTAGCTTTGAAAGGAACGTTAGCTGGTTTGATTGCAACGGAAAAATGAAGAAGTATGAGTAGAGATTATGTAAAGCAGTGAACGCAGGCGACATAAAATGTTGTTATTAAATATACTTATCAATTCTGCATCATTGGTTGTAACTATATTGCTGTATTGTTAGTAAATTATTATATGTAATAAATGTTTTTTTAAATACCAAATGTAATTTTGTAGTCATTTTTGTTATTATTCTTCAAGGGAGGAGGTGATGAGAGGTATCTTTAAGTAGGATAACGTACAGTGGGAATTATTGAAGCTTAAAAAGCAAGAAAAAATCTACTCCTGAAAAGGTGTAAATTTTACTCCTCTCAAAAGTGACAAACAGGGAGTTATAACAACTCCGAAAGGATAAATTTTGACTCTGTTAGGGGGTTCAAAACGACTCCCATGTAGAGTAAAAGTCACTCTTTCATGGGAGTAAACGTTACTCTTCATGGGAGTAAATTTTACTCTTGGAAGGGAGTTAAATCAATAGAGTTAAAGTTACTCCAAAAAAGGAGTTATCCTGTACCTTTTTTTTCTACTCCACTTTTGGAGTTATATCAACTCCTAAAAAATAACAGTGTGGAAATGTTAATAGGATGATACGTAAGAGTGAAAGGAATGCGGTCATTAGAGGGACGAGTGTGAGATGTGAGAGCGGTGGTACGATCAATAGTAGAAACTTTACGAATAGCGCGATCAATAACATGAGCAGGATAATTACGCTTAAGGAAGAAGGAACGCATCTCAGAACATTTAACAGAAAAATCAAGATTATCACTACACAGACGACGAAGACGGAGAAATTGCGAGAACGGAATAGCGTTAAGAGTGTGCTTAGGATGAGAAGACGAGTAGAGTAAATAAGAATGAGAGTCAGTAGGTTTGTAATGGACACTAGTGCTAAGACGGTCGTCATTAACACTAAGCAAGATGTCAAGGAAAGTGACTGATGTTTCACTAACCTCCCACGTAAAGTCTAAGGCAGGATGGAAAGAGTTAACAAAAGAGATGAAAGCATCTAAGTCATTACGCGAACAAGAAGTAGCACCAATACAATCATCAATATATATACCGTCCAAAAAACTCAGGTTTAGGTCCAGTATATTGTTGAAAAACAAGGTTTTCGATATAACCAACAAACAAATTGGCATAACTATGGCCCATCTTAGTACCCATAGCAACACCGTTTATTTGCCGATAATACCGATCACCGAAAGAAAAACAATTAAGAGTAAGAACAAGTTCAGCTAAGCGTAACAAAGTGGGAGTGCTGGGCTGGAGGACAGGACGAAGATCGAAAAAATGCTGAAGAGCACGAAGGCCATCATCATTAGGAATAACAGTATACAAAGATTTGACATCCATAGTAAACAAAAGCTTAGAAGAGTTATCAGGAAAGCGAAAATCATTTAAAATACTAAGAGCGTGATTAATATCCTTAATAAATATAGAAATACCGAAAGATAACACCACAATTTTTTATTCAAGCTTATATTATATTTATATTTACTGTATTTACGATGGAACCTCTTTCCGAAATCGATATGTCGAAAGAAAGCTCAGAGGAGAAAGAAGCCAAAAAAGGAAGGCCAGAAGTAAAAGAGTTTTTTCGAAAGAGGAAAAACTCTGGTGGCGTGAAAAAGGAAGGCAAAGACGAAGGAATCTTACCAAAGAAAAGCGGCAAGCAGAGAGAGCGAGAAAATGGAAATCTAGGCTGGAATTCGATTATGAACAAGGAGAACATGATCGTGAAAGAAAAAGGAATATGAGGCAAAACTTGACGGATGAACAAAGAGAAAATGAACGTGAAATACAAAGGAATTTGAGTCAAAACTTCACGAATGAACAAAGAGAAAATGAGCGTGAAAGACAAAGGAATTTGAAGCAAAACTACTAGCTAAGGCGACTCTCAAATGCACAGAAAACAATCGCTCTAGGACAAGTTATAGACCAAAGACAATTAAAAAACTTTCATGTATTCAAAGATGGATTAAGAAGTGTTCTCCAAAAATTCAGGTGTGTTGTTTAGCAAACAATCTTTTATTATTTTTTGACAAGCATTTAATTTTTTCTCGAGGAATCGACAAATCAAAGACTTTCCCTCAAAACTTTTAATATTTCTGTAGATAAGCTTAATTTATTTTAATGTTGGAGTAAATATAACATGAAGAGCATATTACAACAAATATTCGTCCTTTATTTAGCTTTGTAAATCTTTAGCAATTCGGTTAACGTTGTAAAACGTTGTTTTTAACCAACTATCGTATGTTTTTCCTATCGCGGGGTCCCATCTTCAAAACAACGAAGACTTTCATTTAATAATTTTATTTCTACAGATAATTTATTTATTAGTATTTAAGTATTGAATGAAATATAAATTTACACCAAATATTCAACTGTTCATTAAGCTATTCGAGCAAGTCTGATTATAAAAATGAGCTTAAATTTGTGTTGTTGAGAGATGTTGTTGTAGAAAGACCTAGACTTTCACTTTAAAAAGCCGTAAAAAATATTCAAAAACATTTACAAACGCCAATTTACCGACAAAGAAATTCGTCGTTTTGCATTGCCTTTTTGCATTGCCTGTATTTTCTATTTTGTCTCAGTTGTTCTTGTCAAGTTTAACTGAATATGTAAACTTCGTCTAGTTCTGTAAAAGACGTAATTATTAAAGTAAGCTTATATTTTGCTGACCCTTAACCAGTTTTCAAGTCTGTTTTTTGGTCTTGATTTTTTTCCAAATCTCCACTTTTTCGATTTCAATGAAAGACATCCTAGGTAAATTTCACTAAACTTGATATTGTATTGGATTATCTGTAGTTATCTTTCGTGTTTTTTTTTAAGTAAAAGAGATTCAAAGCCTAAAAATGTCGGGTTTTTTGGACAAATTTGTCGAAAAATTTTCCTAGAGCAAAACTAGCCCCTGGGGGTGGTGGTGAGTTGTGTACAAAATTCCTAAGTGGGAGAGTATGTGCTCGCGGATAAAAAAAGATATGTAGTGCATTTCGATTCGATTTCACTGGATGGTTTTTATTATGGGAGAAATTCTCTTTATCTCAAATAAAAAACAACTGAAGATTTTTTCCCCTATCTTATTTTTACCTTTCAGTTTCATTCAAATTGTTCTCCCTGTGACTTCCGTATCGGGAGCTCCGCTTTTAGGCAGTGCCTAAATATATATATATTAATCCAATGTAGCAAACCCAATATATTATGTAGATGAGGCAATGGGGATGGGGATGGGCTCTAGCCAGCGTAGCGGCTCTCGGGGGACTGGGGAGGAAAAGGGGAGGGGAAAGGGAAGAGGGAGAGCCTGCAATGATGACCCTACATTCCTCGTATTTTACGTTCATAATATGAACGTAAAATTCCCATTGGCTTAGAGCCTGTCAATCAAATTGGTTCTATTGTTTGCATAAAAAATTCTTAACATTCCCATCATTCAATCACTCAATCGCGACATCACAACATTGCAAGCACAACTTTATTATCGTTGCAGTTTGTAAATTTTTGTGTACAGTTATTTCTTAATGACTTTCGAAAGTGTTATTTCGCCAGTTTGCGAGAAGCTGGGACAAGTAGTACTAAAGGAAGAACAGAAGTTTGCGGTGGAGACGTTGCTCGAGCGTCGAGATGTCATGGCGGTTTCGCCAACGGGCTACTGCAAAAGCCTTATATTTCGCGTGTTTGTCGAAATGATGGAGATAATACTCCAACGTAGTGTTTCCTTATTTATTGTTTGTCCGCTGGTGATGGACCACATTTTAGAAGCCGAATCACTTGCCAATAAATCTTTAGAGCTTATCGTGGTTGACGAGTCCCACACCAGTCTTACTTATGCTGCCAAAATTTTTCTTCACAATGACATTCCCGCTCGGATATGCTAAGACAACTTTGATGTCTGAAGTTTCAGCATTTGCATGGCTGAAGATCGTCAATATTGAAAGCGTTGCTAACTAGGCTTTCTTTAGGCGCCTCGCGTTCAAAATTCAAAGTTTTCTTCGATGCTGGCGATCGAACTCTTTGGACTTTCCGGGAAGGACTTCTTATTTCAGGAGAAGCGCTCGCGCTAGCGGCGTCTTTAATTGTTCGTACGTGCTGTCTAGTGTTCGGACTTTTCTGCCACAAGAATTACAAAATACAGTGGAGTTTACCAGGTAAGTTTGCGACATAGATGTTGAACATCTTCAAAATGCCCTTGTGTATTACTCCTTTACTCTCTTCTCTGGACGATGGCTTGAACAAATTCGTACAAGATTGAACTGTATTACCAAACGTCCTACAAGCAGGCTTTTTTTTACAAAGACGACAATTGACGTTTGGATTATTTTCTAAATTTTCTGCCTTTATTTGAGTGTTTGTCACCGCGATTCATAACAATTTGCTCTACGTGAGTCTGACAGCTTGATGTTTACATTCCATTCGAATCGAGCGAATTTTGATTGGCTGATTTTATGCATTCTAATCAGGGCAAGTAATGGCAAAACAAGGGTCATCATTGCAGGCTCTCCCTTTTCCCTTTCCCCTCTCCTTTTCCTCCCCACTCTCCCGAGAGCCGCAACGCTGGCTAGATGGGCTCGGATATCAAATAAGAACATGCGTAATAGGGAAACTACGAGCCTTAAAGGAAACGACTGAAGAAAAGTGCCATACAACTTCAAGTCGCGTAAAAAATGAGCCAGCTCAACTAAAAACTGTGGGCAGCTGTTTCGACCTGTATCGGGCCTCGTCAACACAGTGTATCTAGTGAGCTAACTAGATAGATGAGGCAATGCGCCATGTGGGATGGGCTCGGATATCAAATAAGAACATACGTAATAGGTAAATTACGAGCCTTAGATGAAACGACTGAAGAAGAGTGCAATACATGCCTTTCACAACTTGAAGTCGCGTTAAAAATGATCCAGCTCAACTAGAAACTGTGGACAGTGATCCTTTTATTCAAATGACCGTATTTAAAAGTATCCGGGGTTTTTTCAAATGAACGTATTTAAGTGTATCCTTTTATTCAAATGACCGTATTAAAGAGTATCCTTTTATTCAAATTATCGTATTAAAGAATATCCTTTTATTCAAAGGACCGTATTTAAGAGTATCCTCTTATTCAAATAAGGAAAGTCTCTTATAAGGGAATGCGTGTAAACACAACAGGGTTTTGACAATTTCTTTTGCGAATTGATTTCAACTTGAAAACCGAATTATCTTCACCGTATTTGATAGCTAAGGGGAATAATGTTAAAAAGACATTTCCAGCTGCAACTCTGCTATCCAGTATTTTTCACACAGGCCTGTTCATATTTTTATGCACGACATTACAATTATCCAATTGTTTACATTTTTTAATTTTTCTAATCTACAAAACATCACTATTCTTGTTTCATAATGTTATTTATATATTTTTATGTAATAATCGTAAAAACTGATATTCAAAATTAAAAATCTTGTGCGGGAGTCATTTGTGACAAGGCGTTCCTGATCATTCCTTGACAAACCGAGTGTGGATTGGGACCCATACAGAAATTTTTTTGTGTTATTTTTTTCTTTTCATCGAAGCTTGTCTTTTTGCTCTGAATATTCTCCACAAAAAAGATTTTGGACTACATACTTTATCGAAAAGAAGCATTTCTTTAACTCCAGTGGGTTTGGATGGTATGACAATTCAACGTTTAGAGTTTTTTTTGGTGTAAAAGTTTTCAAGTTCATCAAATGTATTTTATTTGTTTTATAAAATTATTTTTTTCAATTAAAACAAAAATAATGAAACACGATTGAATGAAACAGAAGAATTTAATTCAAAGTTTTAAATACAAATTCTCCTTACATATTTGTACATTTGTAATAACCAATCAGATTGGGCGACAGAAAACGCTTAACAAATCAAATTGCGAGTTTGATACACGCCTACAAGCATGAAATTCAAGTTGGAAATATCTTATTTCAAAGCGAGAAAAAGCCAAACTCTAGCGACTTTCTCTCATGAGGCTGGCAAATCTGGATTTTTGCTTTTTTTGTCGAAGTCTCTTAGGTTTTTCTACTATTTCAAAAGCTTCCCTGGATAAGTCAAAGTCTAAGCTTGCAAAATTAGCCATATTCTTCTAATTTTACTGGAAATATGACTATTTGTGTAAAAGTATAACTTCCAAACAAAACTAAAATTTTCCCGCCGGTGTCGACAAGCGTCACAACCGTGTTTGCACAGGGAAATGCAAACACGGTTCTCGGCCAATCACAGAACGCGTACTATCTGAATTATTTTATAAATATGAATGATACATTAATATTAAACAGTGAAAGGGTTAGGGTAGATGCATGAGATACAGTAAAAACCCGCATAAAAGAACAAGTGAAATAAGATCAATATTTATGTGCTATACTTTTTTGCAGTACACTGTAATGGATAATCCTACTGGGTGTCATGCCACTCTCCTCATCAGTACTGTATACACTGATGGGAGAGACAGTTTAGATTATATTGTTACCAGTAGCAGACTCCAAGCCTGACCTGACAATAATATCAGTTATATTTATTTCTTTTGTTTTCCTTTATGTTTTGACGTTATATTTTGATAATGTATAATTAGCTTTTTAAATATATTCTAATCTTTTTATATATTTCTCACTTATAACATATTGATAAAATAAAAAATAGAAAAATCAATCACTTTTATTTTCTAGCTCTTTCGGACTAATTGAGGACACTTTTCACTCACACACACTTCCACTACATTCAATATTCTATGCACACAACGCTCAACTCACATGTTGATTTTAAAAACGTAACCCTAATTAGCATATGTAAACAGGCCTCATATTTTTCCTAGCCAAAAATTCGTCCCTTTCCCAATAAGTGTGAAGTCCAGTCCAATGAACGAAAAAGGGTGATACATTAAGAAGAAAGTTCAAAAATTCTCATACTAGATGGTTTAGCGTCTCTTGCTTGGGCTTCGGCAGAACCTCTTCTGTGGCCGTTTTCTCGTAAATAAAATAATATTTTCGAAAACCAACTACCCAGTGATTCATATCTAATAATGGCCTATCTAACTTCAAAAGAAGAGCGAATTTGATTTTTTGACCCTTGCCACGAATTCTTGAATTTGTTCGATTCTCGTGGACATTGCCTCTTAAGTTGTTTGAACCGGACAAACAGCAAACAGCTCGTGTTCAAGGAGAGTTTGTTCATACAAGTCTTTATCCAAAATCTTGTCGGGAAAACGTTCGTCACGTGTGAACTCCACATTTCCAGTCGAAAGTGGTAAACTCTATAAGGCCAAGTCAAGGTGACAAGGGCCCGATTAATTCTATAAGTTCCCGGGAAAAGTTGGGTCATTGGTGAATTCCGCCAATCCAGTCGAAAGGTGTAAATTCTGAAAGGCCAAGTCAAGGCGACAATTCAAGGGCTCGCTTAATTCTAAGTTCCCACGGCATTTTGGGGGATTTGGAGTTGAAGATTGGAAACCCACTTATTTTGCTGAAGGCTGATCAGACAAAGTTGAAAATACCTTGCTTGGGATCCAAAGATAAAATGAAGTGGTAAAAAAAATAGAAAAAAAATAGAAAAAGATAGAAGGTAATTTTTTCGTGAGTCAATAAAGATTCTGTAAGACCAAAGCTCTTCATGATCTGTACACGCAAAAATAACTTGGAATAAACTGATAATCAGTATTGTACAGATAAAAGCAGGTATAGTATAAATTCGATTAAGAAACCTTTCAATTTGGGACAGTTTTTTGATTGGTTTCCCCCAAAAAACGCAAGGCATTATGGGGATGTGAAAGTCGAGAATATGTTTATTGCAATATGTCTCCTATATTCTATATTCTTACCCCAACTTCTTGCTAATCATATTGCCACAGATACTAGTCTCTTTATAAAGATTGCAAATTTTAATAAATGAAATGAATCAAAGTGTTCCTACAGTTGTGTTGTACAGTTTGCCCATGGCTACGTCAGTCAAGCATCAGGACAAAACCCTTACCCTTAGATTAAAAAAGCAACAAGTGCAGGGTCCCAATGTGTTGTACAGTTTGCCCATGGCTACGTCAGTCAAGCATCAGGACAAAACCCTTACCCTTAGATTAAAAAAGCAACAAGTGCAGGGTCCCAATGTGTTGTACAGTTTGCCCATGGCTACGTCAGTCAAGCATCAGGACAAAACCCTTACCCTTAGATTAAAAAAGCAACAAGTGCAGGGTCCCAATGTGTTGTACAGTTTGCCCATGGCTACGTCAGTCAAGCATCAGGACAAAACCCTTATCATGCCCCAGATTAAAAAAGCAACAATGCAGAGTCCCAATGTGTTGTGTACGGTTTCGGCCTGTATTGGGCCTCGTCAGCACAGTGTATCTAGTGAGCTGGCAATCCCACGAAAAAGTAGTACTAGAGAGATGAGGCAATGCCCCATGTGGGATGGGCTCGGATATCAAATAAGAACATACGTAATAGGTAAATTACGAGCCTTAGATGAAACGACTGAAGAAGAGCTGTCCACAGTTTCTCATTGAGCTGGCTCATTTTTTACGCGACCTGAAGTTGTGAAAGGCTTGTATGGCACTCTTCTTCAGTCGTTTCATCTAAGGCTCGTAATTTACATATTACGCATGTTCTTAACCAATATATTAGGGTAGAAACTACAGACAATTTATTTGTCAAAATAACAACAACATAGATGAGTTTCGAATTCAAGAGTAAGTTGATTTAATTAACCATAATGACTTTAGCATGCAATGACCCACTTTCCCAATTCCTAAGTAAAATAATTGGTGATTTTAAACACCTTTTTACAAAGTTTAAATGTTAAACGTGATTATGTTCTTGTCTATATATGATTTTTCTTTTGTTTAAATCACGCGTCAGTCGTAATTCATTGCGAACTAAAAAGTATGAGTATTATTCAACGACAATTAGGGTAATTATTAGCACTTGCTGACGCTAAACTTGAAACACTTAATGTTACGATTACGCGTTTGATTATCTATCATTATCTATTATTATCTGCATAAGTGTTATACTTGCAGCATGCGTCAAAAGCTAAACATTACATACTGAAACTTTCATGTCGGAACCCCGATTATCATGTGCGATAAACTTATGCTTTTCGCACCTTCTTAGTACTTTTGTGATTAATTTTCTTAAATCACACTCAATTTATTTTAATTGGTTAAAGCTGTTGCGGATTCCCTGCCACACCTAGTGTGACCATAATTGTAAATAAACACGACGCAAGATCAAGCCGCACGGAACGACAAACCCATTCCGGTTACAGGATGATTATGATGACAAATTCTTTTTGCCGCGACATAATTTTGTCCCTGCGACAGGTTGTTCGGTGGCAGGCGCAAAACGAGTCAATTTTATGTTGCAGCATCGTGTGTGCTTAAGCGACCTGTTTCTTTGAAAATATATTTAGAAAGATGAATGAATGAGCTCCTGATTTCAGATATAGGATTTATAGAAATCACTTGATGTCTACCAAAATGCAAGTGACCTGTTACTATGCAACTAGCTACCCTGCGACTAGTCTCCTGGTGTGTCCAGTGCGTGAGAGATAAGAAGCAATGCATGTAGTTCGGATATTCTACGCAACTTTATATTTCATATATATTAAATAGCTTTACTAGTATGCGCCCTCTGATTGGTCGACAAATGTGCTGTTTATTGAACATAGCACAAATGCTGACGCCATCCGCGGGCGACTGAAAAGATCTAAAAGGCAAGCATAAAGGCATGACAAGCAGCTGAGATGACTTCAAAACAATTATCATTCAAACGTGAATAACTAAGATAACAAGCTAAATATTGGATGATATACGCAGTCTGAGACCAACCTGCCATACCCATAAGTTATATATGCTCGAGTAAGTGCTGCATTTTAGTACAGCGCAGAAAAGCAAATGACGTCTCATTTGATTTTCACATGCAAATATGAAGGAAGTGATCACGGGGCCCATTGCTGTATATTGGTCTATTGCAACAAACTTTTATGAAATAAGATATATAGCTAGCATAATATGATGCGTAAACTAACGATATGTTAGGGCCTAGCGACCATAAACATTAGAAAACTTGATTACACGACTTTACATTTGCAAAATAAAGGGCTATAACTCTCATAAAATTGACTAATACATATATAGTGTCTAATTTGCATTTTAAGGAAAAACGGCATTTGCCTAAACGAAGTATTCAGAATTCAGATACGCATACACCTATTTTGATGGTTGTCACGGTCGGATATCTGAAATCTGGGGCTATCTGTGACTAAACGGACATTTTGTACATTTACGTTTTCTGGCTAATATACGAGAAAACGAAAAATCACATTTCTAACTAAAGTCATGCTGCATATTCCATTCTAACGTTGTTCGGCTGTAAATATATTACAAATTACAGCAGGTGCTACTTTATCTCAGATTTCAGAATTGCGACCAACTAAGCTTTTTGAAATAGGAGTATACTGACAACTATCACATGAGAGAATTTCAAAATCTTTAACAAATCCAGAACACTTCAATATCGCCCCTGCCGAAAGCTTTCGATGGAGGATTTAGAAATGAATACCAAATAAAGAATGATGGTGGTAGTTGATTGTTGTAGTATTATATCACATGATCGATAGTTGCATCTGTATATTTTGGCGATTGCATCATCCATCAGGTATTTACATTAGGACCATAAGTTAAAATGTTATTGCCCGAAAGCAAAGCAAATATCGGTGAATATTAAACGAGATGAAGTCGAGGTAAATATGCACCATATTCACTTCGCTTTTGGTGAATATTTGTTTCATTATAATTTTAGACTTGAAGATCAAAGCCAAGTCAAAATTCCGTTAAAAGAGAAAACGTTTTAGTACTTATTACTTCTACTTTGGGAAACTTTGGCAAACCTCAAAATCATCTCTCGGCTAGTGAATATTATATACTTATTGACTGAGTGGGAGGGCCGTACGGGAATATATGTGGCTCGAGGTGATGCCGTACGGAACGAGCGCAGCGAGGTCCGTACAAATGACCGAGAGCCAAATATTTCCTGTACGGCCCGACCTAACTCAGTCAATAAGCATTTTATCATATGACCCTCACGAAAAATAAAAATAATTAAAAAAAGAAAGCGCGCGGATTCGAGCAGGGCCGGACGGGTTTTTTCGGCCCGCTTACGTCAACCCGTCCGGCCCCCATCACGTGACTTTTTCCAATGGTTTTATTAGAGCGCGCGAGCAGGGCCGTACGGGTCATATGATAATGTCCAATGATCACTGGTTGCTCGACCAATCACACCACTAATCTCTATATTTAGGTCTAAAATTGTACTATTAAATATTTAACAATTATTTGAGGAAAGAGAAGTTGTTGTCGGTGAATATTCACCATAATAACTGATGTTTAGTATAATTTTAAACTTTAATATCAGATAAAAATCGAAATTCAGGAATTAGATCACTGGTCGCTCGACCAATCACAGCTCGTGAAACTCTATATTCTAGTTTAAATGCATATTAAATATGATTATTATAATTTTGGGCTTGAATATAGAGTTTCTAGAGCTGTGATTGATTATTAGTTTTTCCAAAGTTTTCCAGATCTAAAGTAATACTTAAACTTTTTTAATCCTGAATTTCGACTTTTCTCTGATAGTTCAAGTGTAAAATTATACTAAAACAAGTATTCTCCTTAGGCTCAGTGTTTTTCGGGGAAATATTTACCTAGCTGCTCGAAGACTCGCGGCCCGGCAAATTTTTCCCCGAAAATCACTTCGCCTTCGGTGAATGCTTGTTAAATATACCACAAATGTCGTGAAGAGTGTAATGAAAGATTCCTCATGCATGATCACTTTTCCTGGATGACATTATGCATATGTTCCATGGGTGCTCGTAGATATAGCGCCATCTCGTTTGGGTTTTATGCCAAGTGCTTTTTTAAATCCGTTTCTAAATTGATCTCCAAGAAATGCATACAACAAAGGATTGGATGCGCTGTTGAAGTACAACAAGACCTGGGCGTATGACATCACCAACCATAAAATGTCGGGTCTGCAAAAGTGCAAATTAAAAGTACATAAAAACTCGAGGATAATAGGCATGCTTCATACCTTGTTTTGCGTCATACCAAAATATTTCACCCAAAACTAGTTTAAGCGAGAGGAACATTTCCAACTCAGAATCGTTATCCACGTTTTAGACTTGTCATAAGAAAGGAAATCAGGTGCTGTTTCAATGTTGAGGTAAGAACGGAGATACACAACAAACAACACTTTTTTTCCGATGGAATTTGTTGCATTTCTTTTGTATTGCTATGTTAGCCTCGTAATCAAGATAATTTTGAGAAAGGCTCAATTTAAGACTCATCAGCGGGGCATTTATTTGGATCCGACCAAGAGTATTTTTCGACATATATAATGATTTGATACGTAGCTAGTTAGCTTATGAAGATTTCAAGCAAATTAGTTTAAAGTGATTAAGTTGTTGGTTAGTTTAGCAGTCAACGCATGAAAAGGTTAACAATAAATGTTGCTATGATTGATGTAACAAAAGATATCTGTTTCTTAGTTATCTTTATTTACATTACCAGACTATGTTAGGCTTTGTTAGAAAACCTCCCAACATATTAGACACATTTGAATGCAAAAAACGTCATGTTCTAATTAAGCCTTTGGGTTATTTTTGTGACCGTGTTCTATCAAGCAACTAGCATTATGAAAACTGAAATCGAACCATATTTTCACGAACCAAAGATTTACAAAGCTGCACGATCCACGCAGAAAGTTGTGATGAGAATAACTACATATTAAGATCAGCTAGAAACCTGCGACACAAGAGGTAACCGTGCTTTTGTGCAACACGCATGAACACATACATTAGCGTAGCACTTATGAAATACATGAAGATATAGAAATATAGATAAGTTATAGTGCTTGGGAACGAGATTATTCCGGACGAAAGCCCTGGGAATTAAATTTGGATATTAATTTTTTCGAATTTAATTCCAAGAGTCTTTTGCCATGAATAACCTCGTTCCCAAGCACTATAACTTATTCATATTTCTATGTCTTCATGAACAAAATAAGCTTCTTGAATAAAACCTGTTAGCCACTGAGTTTCATTAATTCAATTATTTTTTTTCTTGTGATGGCTCACAAGAACTTTGGTTTTGTCTTGATTTCTAAACGCATTCAATTCAAACGTTAACGCATCAAATAGCATGCGATCATACATGAATAATAGCCGATCAGTGTTACGATAAAGCATAAGTGCAGGTAGATCAACGTAAGATGCATTAGTTCAAACTGACGGTGCAACATTTTCGTTCAAGCAGTGCAATCAGTAAGACATTACTAGCTATGAACCTATAGTTTTATACTTATATACTTTAGAAGGTAAGAAACGAATTACTTTTATGTAAATGGCCAAAACCAGTAGCATAAAGTTTTTAATGCTGGATCGCATCATGGCCAATGACAACTAATAAAATCACAAAAGTGCACTAAACGACACAAAGTAACGCCCTAAAGATTATACATACACATGCCTAATTTCAAAATCGATAGTAATTCGGGTTCAAAATATAAAACATAGAAGCTGTTTCCCAAATGATTCATGGGAAATAAGAACAAGTTTGATCCGAGATACGATCTAATAAAAGCGGAACCTAAATGTATCAATTTATAGTCATGGGCTTAAGGAGTTCTGTAAATAATCTCTCTATAAGCCAAATATCCTCTGGTTACACCTTATTAGTCATGCTTTATACGAACTGTGTATTTTAAATATAAATACATCAGAATTTTATTATATGATTTCCCGGAATGCATTTTGGTTTCAGCTTCTAAATCATATGCTTTTCAACTCGAGAACGGTTTAGCAGTTTGCTATATCTTATATGTTTATTGAGCTTTGTATATATCTAGAGCACAATAACGAACCACACCTCATGTCAAAATAAATTCCAATTCCAAAGCTCTTTAGATTTAAGCTGCGGCAGTTTTGAGAGTGCTATTTGACAAAGGTTCTTTCTTGGATCGCATTCCACACGCTCTCCTGAATCCATCTCTAAACAGGTCGCCCAGGAAGGCATACAGAATAGGATTGGATGCACTATTAAAGTACATTATCACTTGGCAGTAGGAGTTCAGAATGTCAGTATACCTACAAAAACAAGCAAGAATAAATAATCCATTTAAATATTGGATAGGCCGACCAGTCAAAGAACCCTTGTTTAAAATGTGCCTCATTAATTGACGTTATGAAATTTGTAAACAAATTGAATGAAATTCTGAGGCAAACCTGGGTTATACTACTTAAGGGGTTTTTAATTGGACCCCACGAATGACGCGTCAATGGAACAATCACCTATTACAGTTTACAGAAATGAAAGAGCTAATTTCCAACACAAGTAAATAGATTACATCAAGAATGTACGTATGAAATTATGATAAACGATTTTTAGAAAGTTAGACAAGAGAAGACTGTTATGCAACCTTGGCAGGCAATACTCAAGACAGTAATAAGAGGATGTAACTAGCTAAAAACTAGTGTGAGCTGCGTCGGTGTTTCTAATGAAACAGTAATGATGAAAAGGTAAATTATACACCGTGAAAAAGATGAAAAACCTTACTGACGTTTCGGACGCTAGTCCCTCGTCGGAGTCTTGAGTCAGTATAGAGCGTTTTCATGTGACGTCACAGCGGCCATTATGGGGTACAAAAAGCAATACATTTTGCTATTCTCCGAGAATTTAACTATATTTTTATGCAAATAATGTTCAGAAAGTTTCTGTTGTTTATGGCTGCCTTCTCAAGTGAATGAAAAAGCTCTATTTTTAACTAAAACGTTGTTAGCAAGCCGAAAATACAGTGATTGATATTGATATGCAAAAATTCTTTTTTGATTGTCTATAGAAAATAGAGATCGAAAACAATTGAAGTCAAAATTAATTTTTTCTTGGCGTCACACTTGAGTACTCTATAACAAAGACTGACAAAAACGGTGCACTCTCTAACTCATAGGAACGATTTCACATAAGCGTCTTAAACATGCTAATGAGTATTGTCGAGTATTTAACATGCAAATTAGTTATCAAGTTAGATGAGTCAGTCACCTTGCTAACCAAGACATTCGCATGGTGGCACAGTTCACTTTTAGATAAATACAAAATGATAAAAATCGGTAAATATTTGTAAGAAAAGAAAAAAATTTTCAAAAGAAAAACGCCATCTTCGAAAACCTTCCTGTTTGATTCGTTTGTATAATAATTAGCGCTGGTTTAACAATTCAATGCGTTATGCAGTTATAAGCGCACGCCCGCCCAAAGAAAACGTGGGTCGAAGCTGGCAGCCTTCTAACCCTTCTCGTCAGAGGACGAAGAAGAAAGAGAAAAGAAAAAAATAACAGCAAATACAGCTGCAGAAGTGGCAAAAGAGGCCCAGGAAGCACATACAACTATGTGCAAAAAAGCAATGGTAACCCTCGATAAAGTGAGCAGCGTACTCACAAAAGTCGAGTGTCAAATAGAAAAACCAGCTAAGGCCTTAAAATTAATTGCGAGTGGGGTTTTCGCTTATGTGTTTACTGCTGTCAATGTTAGTTATTAAAGAACACTGATTATAGCTATCCCAGCTGCAAAATATTGCTCAAGAATTGATTTTGTGTCGGTGCATGTCGAAATAATCAATATATATGATAAATAAAAATCTTTGAACCTTTATCTGTTTACTAATTGTAGTACATATACACCTTCAGTGGAATAAAAAAATATAATTCGTTCAAGTACACAAAAGTTTATACTAGCGTGCGCTTGCCTCAGTTATCGAGGCTGACAGCTAATTTGCATGTTAAATACTCGACAAAACATATTTGCATGTTAAAAACGCTTATGTGAAATCGTTCTATAAGCTTGGTTTAAAAACAAGGACATAGTTAAAGTGGGAAGACGATGAAATTTTAATTTCTCAAAATTGTTAAAGTACTTTACAAAAGAAGAAAACTGGCTATTGCATCTCACTGGTGTCCAGGCCCCTAGCATTTTAGCCTTTCAGCGATCGATTTATTCAATATTTTTAATGTAAATTTGTGTCTATGAACATATCCTATATATTTTAACCTGGCCTCGTTCGACACCATCTCTGTTAACGGTAGAAATGCAAAAAAACCCTCGGATTTTGGGTAGGGGAGCCCGGACCCGGGGCTGTTGCTATGACAACAGATCTGCTATGATAACTCACTATGACCACATAATTTTGAAGAACAGCTAGAGTACTATAATACTACTATATTAATTGGTTGGTTTTGATTGAAATTGCGCTGAGAATATGACGTCATCAGAAAAAATGGCTGCCATTTTCTCAAAAATGGTCGATTACAGTTTGTTTTTTTCTGATAGCAGTGAAAGTGGAAATTAACATTGACCACGTGTTACTTGGAAGTAGTAATAGAGACAGTTTAATGTTTTAGATATTTATCTATTTAATTTGTTAGTTGATTTAGCTTCATACTGTTGGGTGGACTAGCATACATAACACCTTTGTTTCTTTAATTGTAGTCCTTTCCCGCTGCTTTTATTATTTTTCTGTTTTTTTTTTTCTTTTTTTTTTTCTTTTTCTTTTTAATAGTTTATAGAAAAGAAACATCCATTATCATCCAAACTTAAACAACGTGGAAAAGTAAACACCGCTAAATATAAATACTGCATCCTCTGAAAATCGTGATATTCTACGTGTACACGTGACATTACAGACAACGAAAACAGCAGCTTCTAATTAGTTATGAATGGAGGAAGGGTCAAAGTTTTTGCCGATGACTGTATATAAGCTGGGGTATAAATAAGTCAATATTTAAAAATCATTCGCCACCCGCGTCTTGGTAAATATTCCCCGATATTCACAGAGCCTGAGGCGATTACTTGTTTTATTTAACAATTATTCGCCGAAGGCGAAGTGAATATCGGGGATTGTTATATAGCTACGAATTTTCCCATATAACGAACCCTCTCATTGGTTGAAAGATGACACTAGTTAAATCTGAATGTGTTCCTACCGGAAAAAAAGTTTCTTATAAAAAGTATAAATAAGTTGCACGTGACAATAATCGTGAAAATAAAGAAGTGCACGTGATAAAAACTTGAAAATCGATGATGGGGTGATATTTTGCACCAATTAAAAACAACAGAGCAGGGGAAGATATTTTGCTAACATTTTCAGTACAAATTGAGCTCGAAGCGAAACAATAGAGATTTTTCAGTGTTACGGAGATATTATAAACTTTTATTGACATCGCCAGAAATTTCGGACATTTGAGCCTGCAATGAGTAAACAGCAGATTTGCCCTAAAACATACGATTTGCCGACAAAATGGCGTCTGGAAGCGGTAAGTGTAGTCGTATAGGAAAATCTAAAGGATTTTATCTCTAGTTTAATGATTTTTCCACTGCGGATTTTGTTTTTTTAACTCAATTTTGAAACTCGCGCGAAATCTGAAACCGCTGAACAGCGAGTCGTGTTCTCACAGAGAAGGGGTCTTCTACGGCCCTTTTTACTATGGAACAAATTACTGTTTTAAGACATTTACCGCTAAAATTCATAATATTTAGCCTGTAGTTATAAAGGATTTCAGTGGATGGATTTATTGACGTTTTTCAAAAGCAAAAAGTATACATCAAAGTACTTTCGACACGGAAAAGGAAGGAATGGAGAGTGTTATGATCATTTCAGGAAAGAGTTCCAAGGTATACATTTGTAACTTTTTGCTTTGTTTCTGCTCAAAACCATAATTTATGACTACACTTAGCGGCTGTGATGAATGGCCGCCCACAGTCTCTTGTAATTCAGAGCGACTGTGAGCACGATATTGTTTTCAAAAAAGTATATACATGAAATTTTACCAATTTTAATTGATTGAAATGATCAACATTCTCAAGTTGCTGGAGCTTCACTTCATCGATTCCCGCCTATACATTTTTGAAAATGTCCCTTTTTATCAATAAAATTAACAAAAACATTTCGATTCACATACATTCTTTTGTAAAAGTTTACGGTCGGTAACACATAAATATTGAGACGTGCCAGGCGTTCCGCGCGGGTGATGCCCGAAATTTCTGGCGATGGAGCGAAAGGATTCGGAAAATGCAAAAAAGCGACTAAAAATGCTGTTGCTACTCTCCTCGCTTTTTGGTTGAGAAGAACGATCGTATGTAAGTCGTATTTGTAAAATCAGAATCAGTTTTCATGCATTTACCTTGCTAAAGTAAAGTTCTCATTTCGTAAACTGACTTCACAATTGCTGTATAACAAAAATTGCTATAACAAAACACTTAATATCTGGTCCCTCAGGAAATTCTCTCCCCATTACTAAAGAAGCCTCTTCTGGATCATGAAATGTTGCCTAATTTCGGGCGTGTATATAACAACTTCATCTCAAAGACAATGAATGAAAGTGGTTTCTGTGCATGAGACAGGAATATTATCTTGATGAAAACATTGCACGCAAACATTGAAATTGTACGCAATAGGCGTACAACAAGTTTTATTGATAGAGACGGCGTTGACATGTCTATGAAATTATAATTTGCGTGCAATAGATATAATAGCTTTCAATGTGTCGGTTGTCCTTCGTATGCGACATCTATCTGCAGTTTGTGATACAGTTATTGAGAAGGATATCGATGACCTTAAAATTTGTATAGGGAATGCACTGGCTTTAATTCGATCCTATTTGACTAAACGTAATTAATATGTAAATGAGGTGCTAAGTCAACTAATGAATTTAAAATGGAATATCACTGCAACTACTAGACTGATGCATGATACTAATAATGTAAAGTCAGAGACAACAAATTTCAAGGAACACATAGTGGTCTGTTAGTGGTTAGCTTAAGCGTTAGTTTTATTTCTTATTGAAAATGGCATGAATAAAAAATACATACCTTGTCTTGTGTCCTGATGAAACAGTGAAATACAAAGTGTGGAACGGCAGATAACACAAGGCGTAGCAAACAACAACCGCTACTAACATCTTGATTATCCGTGTGGTTTGTTGAGCTGCATGAAAACCAGGTCGGTCAGCGGCATCCTTTATTGCCTCTCTTAGCTTCAAACCAATTCTTATATAAAGGATGATTATCATTGGCAGAGGAATCGCGTAGGTTAAAAGAAATGAAGCAACTGTATACGCGACGTTGAGCTTCTGATCTGGCCAATCTTCCATGCATGCTGGTTCGCCATCCTTATGCCATGTATAGCTTTGTTTCATGACTCCTAGCATAGGGAATGCCGGGAAAAGTGCAATCAACCATATAAGGGCAATAATGAGCTTCCCTTGTGTTATTGTAATTCTTGGATTGAATGGGTAAACAATTGACTGGTGACGATCTAAATAGAAAGACAAAAACAGGTCATTATTGCTCTGGTTATGCCTAGCTCAGCTTTATTTGCATTTTTCCTTTTCTTCCTTCTAGATTTACTATTGACATTACGCCCCTTGAATTTGGTAAAATTCAGGAATGAATTTGGTCGATGGTCTATATTTCTAGTTAACAAAAAATCCTGTTTTTATCTGTTTAACTCTTTTATAAAACACGAATGAAGGACTAGTTTTCGAAATAAGAGCAAGCATATTTTCTGGCTATTACGAACCACTCATTAATTTTAGCATTTTCTTTTTCTTTGATAAAAACACGCCCTAGTTTTCTATGCGTTCCCCATTCCATATATTTCACACAAGGTCCTATTTGAATGTAACTTTATCTCCGAAAGATCTAGAAATCATCCTCATACTGGGGTCATGAGAGAAAAAGTATGTTGTTTTTCAGTCTCTTGAACATTTAACAGTTTGATCCACAAAGCCACTACTGTTTTCCTCGGTCCCGTGGATAATAACTGTTTTCATTATACTTACCTATTGATATTGCCATCAACGTGCCAACAGATCCCATTAAGAAGAAAACTTGAATTGGAGAAATAAGCTTACACATAAAGTAACCAAAGGGCCAAACAAAGTTGAGCTCAAACACAACAACAGTGAATGGAATGCACAAAAGTCCAACACCAAGATCTGCTACAGCCAAGTTGGCAATCAGGTATCCCGTAACTAAAAAAAAATCAATATTTCACAGATCACCCCGCATTATCAACTACTTTGCCTGTTTTTAAATTCCGCTATGTGATTTAAGCACGGATACATTTGAATGCGTCCATGTACTGTAATATAAATAAAGGTTCAAACTTTAGGGCGAGGTTTTGCATTAGAATTCAAGACCGAGAGCCGCGAACTGGTTTAAAATACCAGCCCTAATAATTCCATTGTTTCGATGCAAAACACAAAATACTAAATTAGAATGAACTCAGAGAGGTAGAATACTGTTGCTTTGTTCTTTTGGTACTGTAATATAAATAAAGGTTCAAACTTTAGGGCGAGGTTTTGCATTAGAATTCAAGACCGAGAGCCGCGAACTGGTTTAAAATATCAGCCCTAATAATTCCATTGTTTCGATGCAAAACACAAAATACTAAATTAGAATGAACTCAGAGAGGTAGAATACTGTTGCTTTGTTCTTTTGGAAATAGAATGCTTACACAATATATCCGTGTTTGCACTCAAAACCGTTCACAGGTTTATAATTCAGCCCCGCTCTCCCCTGTTGATATCCATTTCGCCCCCGGTTTAAGAATCTGAGTTTTCAGCCGAATTTAAGAACCTACATTAAACAATGGATTTAGGCTGTGGTCGATTTTTAAACACGCTGAGTTTCTTTTGCTTTTCGAGAGCAAAACAGCTCCCAATGTGTTTATATCACAAGGTTGGTCCCAATCGAGTTTGTGTTCTTTTCTCTTCTGACTGCTCCTTCTGACTATTCTCTACTTTTCAGTGGTTTTTCTTAGCTTGCGAAAATTGATTTCGGCCCGTTCCTCAATATACAGGAAACATAGTGACCGATTTGCACGATTTGCACTATGTTTCTCACATTTTAAAACATTTTTATCAAACGAGCTCACTTGATTTCATTACCATAGTTAATAGTCAACTATGGAATTATAGAGTAATTTACAAGTCAAACCAGAAAAAGCCTAGTGATCGTGTGCTACATGGATCTTCCTGGTGTTTTGATCAAAGAAAGAAAATTACCCTGCATAGACACCTTCATAATCACCGCAAAATGTTAATGGCGCAGCTTGGCGGTATTGAACTGAAATAACTCTTGCTCAATTATCGTAAGTTGTTTATGACCTTTAATCTGTAGAATTAATTAGCTTAATTAATGAACTTTGATTTCACAAAATAAAGGGGTATAACTGATTCTATTTCAATTCTAAATTCCAATTAATAAACAGATCACGGACATTTGACGAAAGCAAACAATGAATTATTTGTGAATGTCTTTATGTTTTGAATTTTTCAGTTGAGCACATCTTACAACGCGAATAATTTAAGGTGATATCACCCTTTTTTTCCTATTATGCTATCGTAGAAGACAAAATTTCATGATCTAAGAAATCTACTACTTGTGTCGCCAGTTTTATCTTCATTATCTTTAGAATAATAATTATTAATACTTGTACTGAGGCATATCAACTCCATCGTAATGAGCGTTAACAATATCGTTTATCATCACAAATCGTTTTCATATTCATGCACAGTAATAACCATTATATGGTATGGTTAAAGATATATTCAGCCGTTTAGGGGGACGGCACAACATTTTTTGTCAGTGTAGTTTTAGGTTATCAATGATAAAACATTTACTGCATTGCGCTTTGCGTGCTTTCATTTGTTTATGATTCTGATTCCCATAGGACGACTGGCAATTGAAAGCCGTATTTTTCAGTCGCCTAAGTTTAAGATAAAGCGAAAGTGAATGATGAAAATCAGTGCAGCGGATCTATTGTGTTGTGGTTAAATGTTAAATATATCTTTAGGTATTACGAAAACTGTGACCCAGGGCTGATGTTTTGTCGACTGGACTGGAATTACAATTTTACAAGTTGGTGAAGATGAAATAATTAGTTTATAAGCCTGGGCATCCCCTCCCCCCCCCCCTTGAACCTGGTAATCCAGAGAGTATATTTGACATGAACAACTAAAGGTTCAACTTTCAGTGTTTCTTAATGGTAGAGCCGATTGTTATCAATATCCATGATATTTACCCCTCTTGCCCCTAGATCAATAATGATCTAATCAGTCAGGATGCCGAGTCATACTTAGTGCGCATAATCAGTTCGAAAGGGTGCTGAAATCAAATCGTAATATAATTAACATTCAGTAATTGATATCATTAATCACTTTATTTCAATAAAGCTTCTGTAGCTTCTGTGCCTTTGTTGTCTTTTTGCTGTTTTAACAAAAGAGTATTAACTGAATATCCGAAGTTGGCCATTAGAAAGGACAATGTATATTCATATAAAACAAGAGCCGAGTTTCTCAAAACTCTAATTAAAAAACCATATGTATTTTTATCAGCCAATGCGAAGTTTTTATGGGTTTGACCTTAAATGATTCACGAAGACACACTTCAGGCTATTGAGATACGCGATCTGTTATATCCCCGCCATGCTATCACCAGTTGGTTCGTCAAATCACTACGAAATATATGCGTCATGATTGATATGATATGCTTTCCCACGCGTAACCATGTAAGCCCTCTAAAGCATTCAAATAATATTGGCATCCTCGAACTACATAGTTTCTCTAGAACAGAGATTCTTGTGTTTGTCCCTCAGCGCGTCTTTAATTTGTCGTATTGGTATGTCTGTTTTGAACTGGCACGTTTCATCTTTCAAGTGACCTTCATGAGTCATGAGTCGAGACATACCGTTATCCTATAGAAAATTGAAGTTGCTTACCGAGTGACTAACGACAGTAGAAGCTCGCCGTCATCAATAAGCAATGTTTTGATTGTGCTTGATATCAGTATACGTTTTGACATTTCTTATCGCTTCCAATAAATGTCATTACGAATAATAAGTTCCGTATGCCTTATCAACTTACTTTAGTGTTATGGCATGCTAGCCTTTTAATTTTTGTCTTTTGTTTTGATAACCCGAATGTAGTAAGCACACTAGTTTGAGTTTTGATTAATTAAATTTTCATTTAACTACGTTACTTACTATAATTTTCTTTAAGTATTCAGGCGTACATATTCAAACGCATTTGACATTAATCTAGCTTTAAAAATAAAAGCAAAATACACCAAAAAATAAATTGCACAGAATGGAAGGGAAGAGAAAATAAGGAAAGGAAAAGAAGAGTAAAAATGGAAACGGGGACTGACGGTGCAATATTCCAATTGTCTTAGTTATTTGGATGTTTTAAAGAAGTTATTGCCAAATGATAGAACTTCTGAACTAAACATCTAGTTCAGCCGTCTTCAACTCATCGGTATTGTCGTTTGCTTCAATACTTGCACTACTGAAGTATTTTACCATTTTTCTTCTTTTATATCATAATCTTTGCCTACATTTAGCAAAATAATTAAATAACCACACTTTTTAAAGTTATTTTAGTTAATTGAGGTGAATAGTTATGATACGCGACAATTTTCGTGACTAACTATTGCCGTATCTTTATTGAGAAGACAGTATTAATTTCACTCATAATAATGAATGGGTTATACGGTCTGATCAAGTTTCATATATAGTTTCCTTCTCACGCCCATTCATCCTGAATTCGCCAAACTACTGCGTATTCATTCTTCATATTCAGCAAATAAGTCAGTGAAATTTAATTAACCTATTCTCGTTTAACAAAGTAACAAACCTAACATATCATGGCTTTGCATTTTATTTTAAATCTAGAGTGTCCTCGTATTCGAGAACAGCCCACGGGAAAAGTGCATTTAAGTGTGGAAAACACGCCCGGAAACCCAATGGTATTTAATATCCCAATATCTCTTGAAAATCTCAGCTGAAGAAAACATTAGTAATGCACGCGTCAGGAACAACTTGGAAAATTGAATGTCATGTGGACTTGAATGGTTGGCGAAGTTCATAGATAATATCTTGGATTAATAACAGGAAGGCCCTTAAAATCTACCGGGGATTCTATATCCTCATAATATGCATTGTTTGCTGCTGGGAAGTCGTATGAGTATGGATGTCTTTAATGATAAGCATTTTGCCCTGAAGCGGGATTTTAAAAATAGCCCATACTCAAAAAGATGTCTACGTTAGAACTGAAGCTAGCCAATATCACGGCAAACAAGATAGAAGTATTTCTAAAACCGGTGACACATTTCTGGAATTGTGGTGATGTTAATTGATCAAATCAAACGGTCCTTCACTCACTCAATCAGCTAAAATATGATGCCCTAAGACGTCGGCTATTTAACTATCTTCACAGCCCTCTTAATCGATGTACTATAGGCAAGAGCTTTTAGCAGTTCTTTCACGTTATACCACTTTTAGAATAGGCATGTGCAAACAACCATTAAGCAAGTCAAATGATTTTGTAAGACATTAATCCCCCAAACATGCATTTTGTCTTACTTTGTTTACTTCACCACGATCCTTTATTGACTGGAAAATGTTCTTTTGTCATCTCAACTAATTATGATTCCACGTTCAATGACACAAATCTTTTACCTATATCAGTCTCTGAGTACATACAATGTTCGTCACTGAAACAACCACTTTTTACCTTTCAAAGTACCTGATCAGCTAGCTATTAAAGTTGCCGCGTTATTCATAAATTATTTCTCCTTTTATAGACTGTGGATATTTTAAGAGCGTACTCGACATGAATGAATTGCCTTGGCAAGAAACATAAGAAATATAAATCACACTATAGACGTAGGTCCAGAAGGTTTAACGCGGGCCGTTACGCTTTTGCTGTTCATAACCTAATCCGCTTTAAAGGTGCATTGGTTTAGAAAACAGTGAATTCCTTCACGAGTTAGCTAAACAAACACTATACTGGCTTCCTTTCGTAACCACTGATAAAAAGGGGACTGTAGTCACTTTTGTTTTTCATAGAAAAAAGTAATATAATCTTGATATAAAATGTATGTACTTGGTCGTACCCGCTAAAAAATAAGGAATGAACTTTATGACTAGTAGAATACATCGGATAGTAATTCTAAGTATCCAATAATTACTGGAGTAATCTGTACTTACCAGTATGGAGTTCCCTTGTCTTGTATACCACAAATATAACCAGCGAGTTGCCAATGGTTGCAATGAGAAAGATGATGATATAGATAGCAAGTCTTATAACTCTCATTCCCAATGGCTCTAGTACAACAGGAGGCGCCGCTGTAGCGTTGACCATGACTCCATCCATGTTGGTTTTTACTCAGTAATCTCGACGGCACTATGTACGTATTGTACTCGACACAGTGTCTTTTTGTGCCTTCTTTTCGTCAATAAAGTCTAGGCAGTTTTCTTCTTACGATTTTAGACCAACCTCAGTGAAATTCCACGATGATTTACTTTGCCTACAATCAAATTGACAGGTAAACTCACTACAAAGGTAATTTACTGCTTCTTCTGTCTTCTAGCGTCTTATTGAAATCCTATCTCCGTTTACAAAGCAAACACACAGAATGAGCGAACCTTTACTATCGAGTTACGTAGGCAAATAGTTTTTTCGGTATTTGGTGGCATAGAGGCCAGACGTCACTTATGTATGGGGGCAAAGACAGCCACGCGTTGTATATTGAGTGTCATATGGAAAAGGATGCCTCACTAGATTACTGAGCTAGCAACGGCTTGGTCACCCCAGTTTGGAAGACATTAGCCCAAGGGATTGTTTTTTTTTTATTAATACCGCAGCCATTGATTTTTAAACAATAGGAATTATCATGAAAGTAATTTAGACTGGTTCTTATTACTAAATTTTGTTTTCTAGGGCTATCAATGCCACAATCTTTTTAATCCTCTAACAGTGTAAGTGTTAGGCTCTTAACAAGAACACTAGCCGGGTGATTCGTGTACTTGTTATTAAAGATGTTTGAAATGTTAAGAAAAACAGGATATTAAATCATCAGTATCTGTCTGATTACCGAGACATGTAAGCCGCCACTAAACCAGACCCGAATAAATTCAATTTCTATTTCAGTATCTCGCGGTAATCTTATATATAATAGGCTTCCTATATTAGAAACGACATTGCCGTCTATTCGCCTCTCAAAATAAAGAAATAAAGATTAATTTTCTAATAGGGTGCTCACACTAAATCCATGAAACAAATACTAATTTTTAGCACTAAATAGTGATAATTAAACAATAGAAAACAAAGGATTCTGTATGAAATAGTACTAAATAGTACTATATAATGTTCACGGTTTTAGTGCGTGCACTCTAGCTTAATAACTCTAATATTTATAATATTATAACAATTTTTTAGCTTGAAAGTTTGTGCAATAAAGAACATGCGTAATAGGTAAATTACGAGCCTTAGTTTGTGCAATACTTATGTCTCTGCTACAATAGAAGATAAGGAAGACCAAATAAGTTACTTTTTAAGTTTTGTATCTCATTTGATATCTTACATCTCAATAGATATATGTGAATGTATACTGCAACCTTTCTGAAATCAATTGTATATACACTTATTTCAATAAAGTTAGTCACCTGAAAAGCTACAAAGCTGAGACCGACATGGATTATGGGTAGATACATTTTACATGTTTTAACCGCTTGATAATCGTTGATGGACTTGTGATCTTCTACCAGTTACCGTCTCAGCTCCTTTAAGCATCTTCAACGGTTGCAATTTGTGTCGAAACCTTTACTTGCTGAAATATTTCCCATGATTCTCCGCGATCACATCTTTCTATCTAAGTTTTTGTTGACTAAATTTGTTGAAATAACTGTATATATACATATATACACTCATATATATTCACACATACATATAAACATACATAAAAAAATATATGGATAAAAATAGAACTATATAATAAACTATCAAGCTAAAAGCACACTTCAAATGTAAAACATATATTACAAATATGTATGGTATAAATCTTTCTTGATATGGCTAATCACTAAATGCTGTTTGAAATAGGTCAGTTTTTAAAAGTTTCTTAAAAGCTGTGGCCGACTCGGCATACTACTATGTACTATCTACTACTATTATCAATTTAAGAATTCAGCATTTAGAAAGTCCATTGATCTGGCTGTCACACATTATTGTATGCATAAGTTATAAAGTGCACACGCCCTCATAGCTTAAATTTGCCATAAATTAAATTCGATCATATGGTTCGATCAAACCTTTTATCTTTCTCAACTAAATCAGTGAACCCTATTTTTTATTACGTATAGAATATATATTCTTGTATATTCTTGGTAGAGATTTTAAATCACAATTTATTAAGAGAAATTGTTTTTCAATAATGAGCAGTTATGTCAAAAAACGCCAAAAACTAGATATTCGTAAGAGTTTTGTATCCCAATTTTCGTTTTGGGTTAACACTCAACACCTTTTTTAAACAGTTAGAAACTGATGTACAATGATAAAATGCCTGTTTGAAGCGGTATTTTCAATTGTACAAAGATGTTTTATTGCATTTGTGTTAGAATGTTGCTTTTTCAGGCTTTTTTATAGAAAATATATGGGAAATCAGCAAATGAAGGCCTAAACCTCATGTTCGAATAAAGTTTTGGCTTTGGGTTAACACTTTCATTCCACTTTCATCGGTCATTTCCACTTTCAGACAAGCTAAACTTTCTGAATAACAAGATTTTAGCCTTGTACAACAGCCATTCTTCAAGAAAATAGTTTTTGGCGCTCACTACTTAAAATGAAAAGAATTCTCTCTTAAACAAATTTACGAGAGATCTAGAAACTTATACGATGACGTAACAGAACCACATTTTATAGTAAATCGTACTATTACTGTCCGCCAAAGCTTCTTATGTTAGGATTACTCATCTGGTCTATTTGCCCAGTATAGGTTTTACACGAGTTGTTCCACGAATATTCTGATCTTCCTTTCTGGCAAGCGAATTAATCTGCATGATAGGTTTTTGAAATTATGATGTAAATAAAGCGCATTTTATATCAAAATTATCAAACTTATTATGCGTAATTAATACGAAAGAGCATTTTGCCTCTAAATGATGGTCCATTAGCAAGGGATGTGCATGACAGCTACTGCTAAACTAAGTTTTTAAGTAATTGACCGCCCCCAATTTTTTTTATTTGCTTATTTTATTGTAGTGTAATAAAAGTTTTCGTCATGCAAGAGTTTTTAAAAAGACACCTCACGAGGGTTTCTTTATGCACATGAGCGTCTTCTTTAAGAAAAATGGAGAGTACAAACACATAAATCCACAATCTTCAATTCAAACATTTGTCTTTATACTCAGTAAGATCTCTTGCCTCAACACTACTGAAGGAGGACATTTGGTCTTTGCACGTAATGGGTAGGGTCAGGTTTGTTTTGTTTTGCTTCCAAGGTGACGTCTATTTTGTCCCATAAAACAGCCCAAAGATGAGGACGAGGAGGCTTGTCAAAAGCGAATGAACAACCCTCACTAGTACTTCTGGGAGAACTCGAAACTGACTGTAAATAGATCTTTTGAAAGTACACAAATCAAAGTCAGAGAAAAAGTGCATTCAAAAGTAGCAAATCACGGCACGTAAGCATCTTTTACCAAAACACCGAAGCTAAAGTACTCCAAGAACTAAAGGTGATCCAACTAAGTGCTTACCACTCAACACTACCTTAACACACACCCAAGCAGATGTAGATTTCCATGGAAAACAAAAAAATGCTTCTAGTTGAAGAGTAAGAATGTTGTCGCCCTCCTACGGGTGCAGAGATTATAAGTTCTTCAAGTTAACAGCAGGGTGCTTGAGGAACATTAGTATGGCTTTGATAAACTACAAGATTAAACCCTAGATAATCTTCCTCACCGCCGGATAAACGGATGTCTTTTGAATATTTAAAATATCGCCAACATTTATCTAACGCTTTCAAATAACGATAAGAAATTTAAAACATGACCAGGAGAAATAGAAGACCACTTGAAATCCTCAGTTGAAACTGTTGAGTCAATCAGGCAATTACAATGTTTTATTTTTTCATTCTTTCTATTTCCATTCTAAAGTTAACCTGAAACTTATCATTTTCTCTCTCCTGTACCATATGATCTGCTAGAACCTTTGCTAGCATCAAGCCTCAAGCATCGAAGCTAACGGGCCTTTACTATATATAATTATTATTACCAGCGGTAGATAAAAAAGCATAAATTTTAAAGCGAAGTAAGTCGATGAACTAAACATTTCGTGATTGAAAAGCAGCAATGACTTACAGCGGTTTTGATAAAACATTATTGCATGCGCATTCGAATAACTATGAAATAAATAAGAGCTTTCGCACTGTGCTGAATGAACAACACGTGACGTCAGTCACTATCATGAAACACTTCAAGAAAAAAGATCAGTAAAAACGCATCAAGCAATGCATGTTTAAGAATCGATAAAAAAAGACTATTATTATTGACCTCAAAAATGGCTAGCTAACAACAATCATACGACGCGCCAAGTTCGAACTTTTCGATTCACTATGTATATGAGGGGGGGGGGGAGGGGGGTGGTGGCAGGGAGAGTCAAATTAAAGTATGTGATTCAAACCTATCTAGTACCCCGGTATGGAGAGGGAAGAATACATTATTTGGCAACCAAAGTTGAAAATTATAAACTCGAGGGACTTTATTCGTCTATGAGTTAACGTTAAATGGGGTTAATTCACGAAGGACTAGAACAATATGTCTACCATTTAAAAGGGGACATCCGTTTATCACAGAAGTACAGAAGATTGCTCTCCTTGGAACTGCATACATCATTCTTCCATTCTTTGTTCCTGCAGCAGAAAATATAATATGATGATCTAATTGCAATATTTATTAACTTTCTGATGATTTAAAGGAGATCATTGTTATTGAAATCAAGGTCTTCTAACATGTTGAAAAAATTAGCAGAATCATTAGCGAATACACCAATTGCACTGATGGATTACATTTTTATACTGATTTTCATACTTCGAACAGACTCATATTTCTCGTTTTTACGAGTTCTGTTATTTTGTAGATTTGATTCATAACCCACTGTTAGCTCAAGAACGTAGAGACACTCATTATTTTTAGTAGATAGTAACAGATCAGGACGGTAATCATCGCCAGTTATAGATGAGGGGTTTTTGAAACTAGAGAGGTCAACATATAAGGAAGCATATTATTAAAAATAAAAATAAAACCTAAAAGTTGTTTGACGCGTTTTACTTGACTACCACTTGAGAAATAAACTTAAGCGACTTTCGTTGACTCTGAGTTAACCCGGGAGTTAAAGTTTCAATGAATAAAGACAAGAGAAACAGTTTTTTTTAAAGAAAGATAATGGAAAGCTTGTAGTTTTATTTATCAGTGAATCTGCAGCAAGATTTGTACATGATCACTCAATAAATCCATACGAGGCACATAGACAACCATCACTTCATCTTGTCGCTGTATATTTAAGGGAAGAAAATGAAAAGCCTTAAAGTTTTATCAATATCAACAAAACAGCAAGATTTGAACATGCAGGGGGAAAATAACCAGGAGAGATCTCTCAATATATTCTTTATCCATCACAGTGATAGCTAGTCTAAAAATAACGCGCTGATTGGTTGGTGGGTATGACATTACCTTTGTAAGATGGTGAATCCTTTTTTTTGTAGCGGCTTTAATAAATTCAGGGCTAAAATTTAATGACCTTACTTTTAGTAAGAAAAGAAAAGAAAAGAGAAGAAAAATATAAATATTCCTTGCCCTTGCTAGGTTTATCAAGTCTAAAGTAGAAATAAAAATTCCATTTCAGGCTCCTACAAGAGATCAAGTGACTGAAAAATGAAATTGTTACGAAGTTGAAAATAAGGATATTTTAAAGAGTATGATTAACCTACAGATAAATATTTTATAAAATTGAAACCTCAACTTTATAAAAGATAAAAATTTAAATAAAATATAGCTGACAAAGTCCCTGCACTGATAATCGAAAAAGTCATTCAAATGATAAACGATGTGATGAATGACAAAGCCACCAACCAATCAGCGCGCGAGTTATTTCCCCTGGTGATGTCTGTTATGAAAACCAACGGGTGTACACGATATGCCATTTTATTAAACTATTACTACTGGTAAAGATGGCAGAACTGATGAAGAGCCACTTTAGAGAGAAACATGGCATTCGGTGTCATATTTGAGGACTTCTGCAAATATTTTACTGAAATGTCTCACCATTTACTCTTGAATAAACTACAAAGACTAGGTTAGTACTGGCGACGTCTAGGTATGATATCCAACTACCGGACTTGCAATAGCACAGCATACGGTGTTCAACGGTTGCCTATCTACCACACTTTCTCTGCTTCCTGTCTCTTTTGGCTTCCCTGTATCGGGGAAGGGTAAGGGGGGGGGGGGGGGGGTGGGGTGGAGAGGGTTCCATTAGAAAAGGGTGACGCAATAAAGACGCTGGTTAGTGTTGAGTCGGGAAAATTCGATGCATTGCGAGATGAAAAAGGAGCTGGCCAGATGTTTGAGAAATATAAATCAAACTCAGTGAATGACTCATCATTTAAAATCACATTTCTGCAAAAAGTCGTACCACGTCATTTGTTTACCTTTCCGATGTGCTGCCGTTTGATGGATGCGGTTGAGATTTTATAGGATAGATGACAATATAATACTGAAGAACCAATAACTTTGATTTTAGATGATGACAAGTTAACCATTAGATTTGGTTAAGGAGGTTTAGTTCGGAAAATAATAACGCGCTAATAGATAAATGGCAAGTTTCTATTTCTGTGTTTCATGTATCGCTTATGTTTGATAATGATCGTTAAAAATAGATAAACCATTCATGGCAGAGAAAATTCATTCAGTTTTAAGACGGCAAAAATGAAAATAGCATTAGCGCAAAAAGATATTTTCTTTAATATCGGCCCGAGTTCAGTATCCATGGAATAAATTATACAACCTTACATACTCTTATTAAATTCTTGGTAAAAGGGATAACATATTTCCATCTTTTGTGTGAGTGTGTTTGCTTCGTTTCAGTAAGATATGCTGCTTCGTGGTTCTCTGAATTAAGAAGACTGGCAAATCTGCGGCAGTGAATCAAAAATAAATAAAAAAATAACAATATGCAGTTTCTATGCTGCATGATAGAAATCGCTCTCTGTTATTTCTTATAATACTGAAATAATAATAATACTGAATAATAATAAATGATTTAAACATTCTGCTTTGTTAAAATACAAAGAATAAAAAATTAAAAAAATTAAAATTAAAAACTAGATTCCTCAAAATCGACTTTACAAATAATTACTACAAACAATAAGTGACTGTTTTTTTCAGAATGTACTAGTGCACTTCTTGGGTAAGCTCGTGGTCCAGCTCGATTCCAAAATCAAAACCATAGTTCCCAATTCAATTATATACAAGGAGTTTAATTGTTTTTTGTTCTCAAAAAATCATGATACATAACAGCCTTATAAAATATCATTTGGAAGACATTTTATCAATACAACTTACCTTGAAATTTGCTGGAGATTGATCGGAGTCACCCTTGGCAATCTAGTATTTAGTCGGAGGGGTGTATTTCTAATGTAAAAAGGTACAACATTTACGACCGAATAAATAAGAGCTCAGTTTAAACTGTCGCCATGATCGTCATTTCAAAAGCATAACCGGCTGTCATTCTGTCAGTAGTTTCCCGGTCAAACTAAAATAATTAAGAAAAGTAGGGCTTTCTTCTTTTTTCCAAACTGTCTACTTATCAATAAAGGAAACATCATTTCATTGCAGCGATAAAATTAGGAAATTGTTAGTGAAATCTTCTCACCCTATAAAACTAATAAAAATTTAAGTAAAAAAGAAAAAAAACTGTTTTTTAATTTCAATTGTAACCAGTCCAATTTCCTAAATGGCAGGATTTATCACACAACATTGGCCGTTGTCATCTCCTTTTCAGTCACTAATTAGATAGTTTTCTGTACAAGATATTTATTCCTATTTGCTCACTAAACCTGCATGTAATGACGGCTTTTTCGGTGAAACAATCAAAGTACTGCCACGATCGAGTCAATAGAAAGGGAACAAAATTGTTCTATATTCGTTTCCTTAGAATCATCTACCTATTAACTGACGACGTTCGTGTTAGCCTATGATGGCCGGTTAAAACTACCTCAGCCACTGCTCAACAGCATACTATTATTCCTTTAATACTAATTACATGGCTGCTTTAGTACAAATATCCAGATATGCATTCATATATGAAGATAACATATAATTTCGTGAGATAATTAAGATTTCTTGACTGAAACTGAAGCTTCTTGATGTGCCTTCTTCTATACAATACAATAAACTAATCTTCATCTAACTTACTTCACTTAAGATTCACATTATATGTTTTATTTTGATATTCTGAGACTATTAGAATTAATGAGAATATTAGTGGAATGGAATCGTGTGCCTATATGTTGGTTTTGTATTTGTAACGACATTATATCACCTAACTATACTTCGAGGCCTTTCGTTTACTCATTCTACATTTTAAAAGATATATTTCCATAATATTTTATTTTACGGGAAAAAATAAAGGACTCACCGTATTAATTACTCGTAACAGTCTGTATTGTTCATATTGAAGTATGAATACCAATCACAGCTAATAA
>WHPX01001486.1:367500-371329 GCA_011057435.1 Actinia equina
AATGGATTTTTATCTTATCTTCTTGAGATTAGCAGTGGTAATTTGATAACTAAATTATGTCTTGCTAATTAATCTGTAAAAAAATCATTTTCTCTCTCATAACATATAACACAAAATACGTGAACCACCAAATTTAAGGATTAGGTAGGAATAAAATGATGTACCACATAAAACGTTCCTATATTTACCTCGGTATCGTGCCGTGCACATGATTTGGTTATATCCTACAAATACTTAAACATGTAAGATCAGTGTAATTAGTTTCGGAATATTTTAGGGTAGCATATAGCATATATTTTTCTTTCTTTCTTTCTTTCTACAAAATATACAGGAGCTAGATCTTTTAATATTTTGTAGGCTAATGAAGTAATCTGGATTCGCTGTTATTACGTCTTATCAATCTCGTACCCAGACTCCCCCAGCGCCTTCCACGTTCAATGTAAATAAATGTAAATGTAAATATATTCAGGTTTTTTGCTAGCGAATTTTTGATCGGTGATAAGTAACGAAAAATCCGTAAATTATACACTGTGAAAAGATGTAAAAATTTACTGACATTTCCTTTCTACCACCTCCTTTCTCCTTTACTCAGACGAAGGACTAGCGTCCGAAACGTCAGTAAATTTTTTCATCTTTTTCACGGTGTATAATTTATCCTTTTATCATTACTGTTTCATTGTGATCGGTATAACTGAAATATTATAGAGGAATTGAAAGTCGTTTTTGGAATGGAGCTCCTCGTTTTGTTAATAGTTTGAAGCCAACTGATTTACTTATGTCTACAGTACAACTTTGACAACTTTTAAAATAATTCTATCGATAGGATATTTTCCTTGAAATGAATGGCTAAAGTTTTTCTCATCTCGCTGAAACCATTCAATATGCATTTTTTTTACTGACCACACCACACCACACCACACCACACCACACCACACCACACCACACCACACCACACCACACCACACCACACCACACCACACCACACCACACCACACCACACCACACCACACCACACCACACCACACCACACCACACCACACCACACCAAATGTCAGTCATTTTTGAATGATTTGAGTCATTCTTAATTTAAAGCAAAAGTTATAGAAAGTTTTGATTATAAACCTGAATGAAACGGTATCCTTATTGAACAACATACATGGATCTTATTAAAACATTATCTAGGATTTATTATTTTTCTTATTTGTATGTATATTTTTAATGATTTCGTTTTCTAATTATGTATGTATTTAGATTTATAATGATTTAGTTATCAGTTGCTTGTGATGCGCATTTGAGTATTTATGTAGAATTTGCGCAATATGAAATAAAGTTATGATGGCAAGTTTCATTTGTCTGTATATATCATGTTTACATTGACCAGCGGACTAGGTCTAGGCTGGTTATGTTAAGTTCATCACTTTTTAATGAGCATGAATGGAATTCAGGCAAGTTAAAACCAAGTCGTAGCGGCCAGCGGCTACCCACCCCAATAATATGCGGTGGGGGTGAGGGAAGGGGCGCGTTTTGCCAAGGACTAGTGGCAGCTTTGCCAGCAGTCTTGGTAGCTTTGGCTGTGAGCGTGCAGCAAAACATTTTTATCCCGCCCGCCCACTCCTCAATTGGTGGGAGCCAGGTGAGTATTATTCCACTGAGTGGTCAGTGTGACAGGTACCAGGTGGTGAGCTGTGGCCCGGTCGCCATGGTTACCTCCGTGGTAGGGCGTAGTCTGATTGATGCGCACAGCTCGCACCATGGTACCTAACCCCAAACTTATCTAGACGATGAGTTTTAACGATCCTTCCTTCAGTTTATGCACATTCATAGAATTTCTTGACTATGTTAATGGTCTGGCTTAAAATCCATTTCTGGCATCGTTCTATAAAAAGTTCACTTCCCTGTCTGTATTTGTAATTGTTCTTATGTCTTTTCTTAGCTGTTCGTGATGTTCTGCAAGAAAGCCAAACACTATGTTAATCTGATTTATACTTGAGCTTTTGCACTCTTTTTTGATGCCTGCACGTAGTTCCGTGTATTTTTCTTGTTTTTCAACAGTTCTATCCGCAATCTTACCAACTTGACAAACTGTGTCTTCAAATAGTGTCTAAGCATTAGCTTCTTTATCTTTTACAACTATGTCGGGTTTATTGGCACTGACATAGCCTGCGTAGTGGCCCAAATGGAGAGGGCAGGGGAGGGGAGGTGAGGGGAGGGGGCTCCAAAAGAAGACAATAGCTCAAAATAGAAAGTTGATTGCAGGAAAAAAAAACAGTACATGGGAAAGAATATGAGTGCATACTACATTCTAAATTAATCAAATCAAACCATAATGATATTCTGAAGCATTCCAAACCTTTTTTTATCTATACTTAAATATCGTCATATGTTAATGTTCTCGCAATTTTTAATTTTTAATTTCAATTTTTAACCAAAAATGAATTTTTATCGAATGAAAGTTACGAGAGAGAAAAGATTTAAAAAAGATTAAGATACCTTACAAAAAATCAGTAGATATATTTACATTTACGTTTACCCTACAGCATGTACTAACTTCGCTCATCAGCCGGACTCAATTATTGATATGGAAGTCCAGGTTTTTTCCACTGGCCCACGGTTTCAGTTGAATCAGCATAACAATAGCCGTGAAAAAATACCATCCGATACACTAGACTATTTAATGTCAATTTTCAACGGGCGATAGCGTGCGTGGTAGAGTGCAAGGGATTAGCTATGAATATTGTCTGGAGCCAGCTAGTCTCTCCCCAAAATTTTTTCAAGCTAGATTATGCGTAATTATTGCGTAATTCCTACACCAAGGTCAGAAGGCCGCACTATGCGAAGAGGCTTTTGTTGAAACACTTCCAGCATCGGGCTCTAATAGGACTATTCATGCGTCAGTACGTCCATTTTGTCCTTTAGTTCTAAAGTATATATGTTAAAAAAGTCGTTCGAAATTTAACTATCCTATCTTCGTTTAGAATCAGGAAGCGCATAGCTTTGCAAACTCGGAACCTTACGGCTACCAAATTCGATGGTCACGACGAGCTGACACGGCTTAAAAACGAGAATTTTGTGACTGGTATAAACACCATATACATTACCTAAACTTGCATGGGCTATGACTTTGTAAAGCTCTTCTGGATCACTTATTATTTCTTAACAAACGTAGGATAGTTTGATTCAAGATTTTTAAATTACCAAATATTCAATTTCCGTAATCAAAGTTAGTTTATAAGCCAGCGTGTATGTCTGGCCGTACGAACGTTCATTCCGTTTCTATCACAGTTGCTTTTCTACGGTAAAAGATAACTTTTGGCACAGATGCTGGCTTCAAACGAATCCCCTGTCCTCTATGAGGCTTGAAAAAACATTTAGTTCAGTTAGGGGCTTCATTTGTCGTTGCTGTTGTTGTTGTTTATAGGAAAAATCGGCAATGTTATTGTCAAAATTTTTAAACTTTGGAAAAGTGTACACGGTAGAAAAAATTATTTCGAATCTTACATCGCCAAATATTCAGAATAAATACAACGAAAAGCAAGTAGGAATAACCTATTCCTTCGATAAAAGTACCACCTCAAAAAATTGTTCAGTAGTTTTAGCTGTAGGATGTGCTAGTTTTTGTACTATGCCTCGCCGCGTCGGTCATTTTCACCCCTGCATTTGGCGAAATCTAGTTTCGTCAATTTCGGGGGAAAATTTTTTTTTTTCAAACTAACAACCACCTCGAGTTCAATTTATCACTAATGGCTATCTAAAAACAAAATCGAGCGCATCGATTTTTTGACTATGTGCCGTGTTGGTGCGACTCTTACAGAAAAGCCTCTTAAAAAAC